>CM069903.1:70333206-70699809 GCA_036172215.1 Camellia granthamiana | reverse complement strand
AAATCATGATAATAGTCCAAATAAAGCATACTAGTGACTTGGAAACTCAAAGCTAACAAGCTAGAATGCCTTATGGCTATACAAAGCGTGGCATATATGATCAAAACAACACAAAAACAGAGCTCAAGCATGGTAAAATAAGGCTAAAAGCTTCTTTAAGTTGAGCCAAAACATGCAAGAATGGTAGTCTAAACGCAAGATGCATGTTTAAGGCAAATGAGAGGATTGCATGACAAGTACATGAAGCATGTAAGAGCCAACTAAACCCACCTAAAACAGAGTCATGGCATGCTAAAGCAACACCAAAAACCCACTAAAATGGAGTCAACATAAGCTAGAAAGACATGCTCAAACATGAAGCATATAAGACTAGTTTGTGTGATTTACACTACAAGTGTATTAGGCATGCATGGAGTGACAAAACCAAGCAAAAAACAATGTTGTATCATGGCAAAACAAAGCCTAATACATACTGAAATGAAGCTAAAACAAGCTAAGCCAACATGCTACCAATATAAGCCACTTATGCAAAACATACAAAACAACAAGGAAAGGGGATGACCCTCTCCTATTTAGGACTTCCAAAATCACCTTTTCACCATCAAAAATCCTTTGGATTTCAGTGGTAGAAAAGTCATGCAAAACCTAAAACAAGGGCCAAAAGGAATGGCCTAAAACAAGGCCTAACAAGGCCTTGGAGGGAGGAGATGACCCCCAACCAAAAAGTAACCTTAACCAAAGATTTAAAGCATGTAAAAACAGAACTTTTATCAATTAAGAGTTAAGCTTAAAACAATAAGCAAGTAAGTCTAAAAGCTAAAACAAGAATGGGGGTTTAAAAAGCAAGGAACTCACCCTTGAAGACCACATTCAAGAACCACTGCTCCAGTAGCCTTCTCTGATCAAAAACCAGCCCAAGAACACTAAAATCAACCTCAAGGGACCTCAGCTCCAAGAGGATGGTGTTCTAGTGTGTGTTTGTGTACAATAGTAAGACAAAATGACAACTTTTGAAGCACGAAATGAAGAATCAAGGCAAGATAGATACAAAACTATATCTATCACTCTAACCCTAATTTTCTGAACCTCTGGAGGGAGGAGGAGCTCCCTCTTTATAGAAGTTCAATTCCTAAGCTTGTTGAGCAAGCTAAGCAATTGAATCAAATCCTCCATACACGTGTATGGAGGATGTGAATTGTGCATGCCAGCTATGACAGCTGGCATAAAATAATCTGCATAAAGCAGATGAACAGGCTCGGTAGATCGGGCCCTCGAAGAGGATATGGTAGCGAGAGACAATCTGGGCAGCGTTGTACTGATCTCGGAGTCCTGACGGTATCACATCCCACGGCTACCACGTGATCTGAGGAAAAGAGAATTAATAAGATGATCAGTCGTCAAATAACTAATGTGGGTGCATCAGGTTAATTGAAATAATTTTGTTATGGAATTACCTCACGCGCCGTGACCGAATCAAAGTACTGCCAGAAGAACACAAAGCTCTCCTCGGGGTCCTACGACAGAGCTGGCCGTCGTATACATCAGAGAATGGGACGGTCCCTAGGGTCCCCCTCCACAGGCTCCGGAGCAAGTGTCGGGAAGTATGCATACACCCACAGCTGCAAGGGAGATGCGATCAATACAATGTATAAACAGAGTATAGAACATGCAGAACGCAGTATAATGCATAAGGAGTGCACGTCTAGAGCAGAGATTAGACTTCGTGTGTGCAGTATATGGTATGCAGTGTGCAGTATGTATGGTGTACAGAAAATGCAAAGCAGAAAGCATACAGTGCAAGAGCAGATACAGAGAATGCAGAAAGTACAAGTGTTGAACAAAATGAAAGTAGAAATTCTAAGCAAATAATGAAAAGGGGGAAACTAAGCTGTGTACCTCCCAAGCTCGCCAGTAGCCGCGATCGACCTCCCGCACATCTGAGAGGTTAAGCTCATGTATCCGTAGAGAGTGGTGAGACCGACCGCGCCCCCAATCATAGGAAATGGACCCACTGGAGCACCACCAGGGCGATCAGGAAGTATAAACCTACGATATTCCACCTATTCGAAAACAATGTGGTACCGAAAAGGAATAGGAGGAAGCCCCTGGCGTACTGCTCCACCTCCTTATCAGTCTCGGGATCCCCCCTTCTGTAATGCTCCTCGAACCAAGCATATCTAACCATTACCTGCTCGAGAGTGTCGGTGGACGCGCTCCAAGTAGTGTATCCCATGCGGGCCACCCACTCTTCCATATCAGGATCGAGAGGAATCGGGTCACCTCCTACGCCCAGGCCAGTGATCATGGCGAAGTCGAAGGAAGTCATCGTCATCTCTACCGTTGAGGAGAAGTGGAAAGGAGTTAGTGGTGTCCCCACCACCTCTCCACAAGAGCCCCTAGGAGAGGGCGACTCGCTACGACCCGTGTCAAGCTGGAGTAGAAATAGGCCGAAGCCGATCCCGTCTATGATCTGGCGGACCCTCACGGGAAGCTCATCATACCAATCCCGAGCTGTCGTCACACCATAACCTCTGAAGGAGCGAGATATGTCCTGTGGCAGTGCATGTCATGTAATCAGATCAAGTGACAAAAGTACAGTTGAAAGTACAATTGAATGTAGATCAGTGATGTATTGAAAATACAGTTGAATTCAGAGCAATGATGTGTTGAAGATACATTTTGAATTTGGAGCAGTGATGCATGAGGTACAGTCGCATACAATACATGCGGAGCAGTGATATGTAAAGTACAGTTGAATGCAGAGCAGCAATGTATGAAATACAGTCAGATCAAGGCATGTGATGCAATCAAATTCAAAACAGTGCAAGAAATGCAAACAATTGAAAGTAATACTGCAAAAAAGTAGAGTTGGTACCTCCCACAGCAATGGTCGACAAATGAGACATTGGGCTCTCTCAACAAGAGGTCGTCTAGCACGTCCTTATCGAAATCAGTAAAGGCGTGGATGCTTCCCTGCCACTGGTATAATATGAGTCTCCCGGGTGATACCTCGCAGGGTCAAAGGGGCGTACGCTCGGTGGTAAAGGCTGAGGGCTCAACCCCCGGCTCAGCCGCAAAGTCCGCGGCAAGCTCTACCGGAGGGAGTGCGGCGAAGCCCCCATCGTACGGGATATCGTCAGCCATCTGAGATAGACGCAAAAATGAGCAAAGATGAGCAAAATGGCGAAACTTTGAACAAATCAAACCCTAAGAGAGAGAAAAGTCAAAGAAAATTAAAAACCCGGGGAAAGTGAACTAACCTCGAGAGAAATTCGTGGGAAATGATCCTTGAATGGTGGAAATGACGAAAGACACCTCAGAATCAAATTCTAATTCGGTTTAAATCGAAGAGAACAAAGGGGTTTTAACGATTCAAGGTTGTTTAGGGTGTTGGGAAACGCGTAGAACGAGCGAATCTAGAGAGAAGGCACACCTAGAGAGCAAGGGAAATGGTTTTTGTGTAAGGGGTGTAGAGGAAATGAAGTGATTTTGGGTGTATTTAAAGACCCATGGCCGAAAAGACCAAAAATCCCGAATCTGCCATCGATGGCCGGCAGGGGCACATCGATGGCCGGTAGTGTGCAATTGTTGGCCAGCGGCTGTCAACCGATGGCCGGTATGGGGTCGGCGGCATTCCCCCATGGCCGGCAGGCCTCTACCAGCTTCCTAGGCCTCTGTTTCCTTGATATGTGTCTTTGGGCTCCAAATTATGCAAGACATGTGCTAAAATTTGATTCAAAGTGTTCCTGCGGAAGCTCGGAATGGCGTTCACGATGCGCAATGGCCATCACTCATCAAACGCATGCGAGGTGTATCCCTTTTTAACATGTTGTAACTCTCCGATAGGTAAATCAAAAGCTACCATTGAGTGGTCTTTATCATACGTGCTTCGGCTGCTGCGTAGGGCGTACATTGTTTTGTTATTACATTGAGTGTGTGTTTTGACTACTTCCATTGTTATGCACACTTCAGTTGCATTGTTATACACACCCACTCTAGTTGCATTGTTATGCATACTTCAGTTGCATTGTTATGCACACCCCACTCTACTTGCATTGTTATGCACACTTCAGTTGCATTGTTATCCACACTCCACTCTAGTTGCATTGTTATGCACACCCCATTCCACCTGCATTGTTATGCACCCTTCTTCACTTGCATTGTTATGCACCGTTCCACTTGCATTGTTATGCACCTTTTCACTTGCATTGTTATGCACGTTCCACTCACATTGTTATGCACACCCATTCCACCTGTATTGTTATGCACCCTTTTCACTTGCATTGTTATGCACGTTCCACTCGCATTGTTATGCATTGTTCTACTTGCATTGTTATGCACCTTTTCACTTTGCATTGTTATGCACGTTCCACTCGCATTATTATGCACCGTTCTACTTGCATTGTTATGCACCTTTTCACTTACATTGTTATGCACGTTCCACTCGCGTTGTTATACACCGTTCTACTTGCATTGTTATGCACCATTTCACTTGCATTGTTATGCACGTCTCCCAAGCATTGTTATGCACCTTTTTCATTTGCATTGTAATATGCATGCATTCATCTCGCATTGAAATTATATCTTGATGTAACGTCAACCATGTGTTTCTACTATATTGTACCTGTTAAAATTTCTTTTTATGCAGGCATGATATTGTATTTACGGTTCATTTGAAGCTGACACAACCAGACGATGTTGTATGTGTTTCAGTTAGAGGAACTCTGGGTGAGATCATTCATGTTCCCCTCGAACACTCACTTGGTCACCCTTCTCCTCTCGCGTTTGACACGCGTTTGGATGTCCTTTTCTTTTCGCATTTGGTATGCGTTTGGGTTATTTCGTTTGAAACTTTGGGTGTTCCCGATAGTCGCTTCTAGTCTTTTCTGCGTGAGCGCAGTGAAAATTGCATAATTTTCTTACATCCTTTCTACATGAAATGTAGTTCGGTCTGTAATTCCCAAGCGTGGCGTGTTTACTTATTTGCTTGTCTACGAGTTTGCTGTAGCATTTCTTTGCATAGCATTTGCATCTAGATGTTTCATTACAGCCCTCTTTGCATAATCATAAGTTATGCTCTTACATCATGCATGTCATTTGCATTTTGCCCCAGCCTGCGGGCGCATCTCTCTATGATTATATTGAATGTTCATCTGAGTCTTTGGCCTTGTCAAAAATGGGTCGTCTCTGGGCTTTGACATTCACTCCTGTCATTGCATAACTTCCGAGTTCTGTCAAAGAGGGGCAACTGTAGACACCCCATTTTTGACCGTCCTCAAGACTTAGATGTTCTTGTAGGTACATTCGGTGGCAAGTTTTGATTGCTCGTCGAGTACTCGAATTTCACGACGGAACGTCACAGGTTTGAGCTTTCCAAACCCTGTGTCCTTTCTGTTTCATTTTTTGGACCATGTGTTGGTCATTTCAGTATGCTTCTTGTGAGGCACTGCCGGCCACCTTTTGGCACTGCTGTGCCTTAAGGTTTAGTCCTGCCTGCCATTGATGAAGCCTGCCGGCCATCAATGAGACACTACCGGCCACCACTGATGGCCGGCAGGACACTTTGTTTCAGTAGATTTCGGGCTAGATCTTTTGAGCCAACTGTTTTTCACTGAGCCATCCTCCATTATGGAGGGATGGAGGCCATTTCAAGCTTGTTAAACAAGCTTTGCATTGCATTGCTCTATATAAGGGAAGGCTTCTCTCCCCTTTCAGAGGTTCAGCATTTTTAGGCCCTCTCTCTTTCTCTATATTTGTACTAGTTTGTGCCTTAAAGTGCATTTTCTCTTCACTTTTGCACTACAACACCTAGTAAAGCACCATCACTTTGTTGCTGAGGCATCTGAGGGTCTTGTTTGGACTCAAAAGGCTAGTTTTGGCTCAGAAAAAAAACCTGTCTTGCTATGGTACTTCAAGGGTGAGCATGTTCCTCTTTTAGGCATATTTTTGTATACCATGTTAGCCCTCCTTGCATGCTGTTTTAGGCTTGGTTGTGAACTACAAAAAGCTTTATTTTCAAGTGTTTCAAATGGTTGTTTAAGGTCTCTTTGGTGTTGGGGGTGTTTCACCCCCTTGTGTGCCTTATTTTGCCTTGCTTTGTACCATCTCTTAAGGCCTTTGAGATCATCTTCATTTGGCCTTTTAGCCACTGAAATCCAGTGGATTTTCAGTGGTAGAAATCTATTTTTGAGGTCCAAAATGAGAGGGGGTGGTCCCCTCTCCCCTTGTCTTGGTTGCATGCCTTGTCGGCCTAATGATTGAGCATGTTTTTCTAGCATATATTGGCTTATTCTTAGCTTATTTTTGGCCTTATTTTAGCATGGCATAACACTGTTTTGGCCTGGTTGAGTCACCTCTTCTATGCTTTTTACACCTGTAGTGTAAACCTTACTCACTAGCCTAGTATACTTGGTGTTTTGGCCCATTATTCTAGCATGTTTTGGCTCCACTCCAGCAAGTTTTTACTCATGTTTTAACCTGCTTTAGCTCTGTTTTGAGGCTTCTTGGTCGTATGATGCTTGTTATGCATGCTTGTAGTGCAATAGCTTTGAATAGCTTTGAGTTTTGAGGTATCTTGCATGCTTGGCTTGAGGTATTTGCATGTTTTGGCATCATTTGGCATGTTATTTCAGAACATATAGTGTTGTCACACTTCCATGTTTTCCACTCTTTAAGTGCTCTTGAGAGTTGTACCTTTATGCCTTGTTTGTGAGTCATTGCATAAGCATCATTTTCTCGCCTTTCAAGCCATCATCTTAGTTCATTTTGACCACTATTTTGGCATGCATAAGGTCTGATTGGGGCTGGTTTGGCCATTTGAACATTGTCTTGCATGCCTCTAATGTAATACACTTCACTAACTTTGATGCTTAGGTCTTTCAACATGCATTACATGGGTTGTTTGCATGATTTTAAGCCATTTAGCATGGCATTTCAGTGCTGGAACATATGTCATTGCACTCCATGTATCACTCTTTCAATGACTTTGAGAGTTGAGCATTGTGCATTGTTTGTGGCTCAACATGTATGCATGTTTGTCTAGTCCTTTGAGCTTCCATTTCAGCATGTTTTGCCACTGTTTTGGGCATGATGTAACTCTGTTTTGAACTGGTTGGGTTGTTTGAGCATTGTGATGCATGTTTATAGTGTTATTCCCTTCACTAGCCTTGGTGCTCTTGGCCCCCTTGACATTGTCATGCATGCATTGCTTGCATAATAGAGTCTCTTGCATGCCATCTTAACATGTCAAGATTAGCATGTTGCTTGCATGAGCATGTTGCTTGCTTTGCATTGTGTTAAAAGGGATGTCGTATTGAACATGAGGAAGATTGGTTCATTTTATACTTGAAGTGATGAAATGAGCCAATCTCCCTTGGTCTCCATTACCTTTGATCTCTCATGATAAAGAGATGGTCTAAGTGTCTTGTTTGTCATGCATTTATTGAGTTTGTACAAATTGGATCTTTGGCCATCACGCATTACGATGCTTGATTGATGATCTTGGATCCAATTATGCCTCTCCTTTGATGTTTTGAGATGATTTGGAGGGGCATAGTACATACATATTCTAGGGAGACCCTCTATTTTCTCTATTTTGTGCTCTATTGCAGCTTGGTGTCACAGCACACTAGTGGCCGGCACCCTATCACTGATGGTCGGCACCCTCCCATTCATAGCCAGCAGTGCCTACTATTGGGCGGCAGGGGGGTCGGCACTGTACATCCTTGGCCGACAGGCCACTGGTGCACTCCCCAGCATTGTTTTGGTAAGTTTCAGCAACAAGAACTGGAAGACACCCTGCAAACAGAGCCTTCTAAAGAGCATTTGGAGAGCTTTTCGGGACGGGAATCGAGCATGCATCTTCAACTTCTTCAAGGCAGAGCTGAGGCAGCCTAGTTCACATACTTTAATGCTTAGCATGAATTTGTAATTTAATTAGTTAATTTCTTAATTAGTTAAGTGATGTAATAATTAGTAAGTAGATTGCTTATTATTCATTTCGGTTGTGTAATAATTAGTCTAATTAGATTATTAGATTAGTTAGCTAGCTTAGTTTAGATTTAGCTTAGCTTATTCATTCGGACCCTCCTGTGAGAGGGCGTATTGTTGTAAGAAGGGTGCGTGTGTGTGTGCATGTCTTCCAACCCCATTTCTTTCTTCTTTTTACTTATCAGCTTTTGATGGTTAGTTTAGGGCATCCGTGGAGGATTGTTCCATTTGTAAAAAGGTTGCTAGCACCCCCGTGAAGCTAGAATATAGTGGAAAATCTCAAGTGAAGCTTGAGGAGTGGACGTAGGCCAAGTTGAAGCCGAACCATTATAAATTTGTTTGTCTCTCTCTCCCTTATCTCTTTATTTTATTTAAATTGCTATAGCTATATTTCACATTTTCACTCTGCTAAAATCATTAACTGATATAGTTGTTAGAACACTTATTTTAATTATTTTTATTTCATCAACTATATTTATCTATTGTGCTAGTCATAATTTTTATTAAGGTATTATTAATTTTTAATTGTAAAAACCTAATTTACTTCCCCCCCCTCCCTTTCTTCTTAAGTTGTCTTTTAGGTAACAAAATGTATTTATAATTTACCCAAAATAAAATAGATAAATCAAATTAATTTCAGATGTAATCCAAACCACATCAATTTAAATCAATATCATGAATTTTGTTTAGTATTATTTTGGATGTTTCCCGCCCAGTCAACAATCATCATTGCAGAAGGGTTTGGGCTTCTTCAATGAAAGCCCATGATATAGCTCAAGTTAGCCTAAAGCCCAGGTCCATTGTAGAGGTTTCTCTGAGCCCAGAACCGTAGTCTATATAAAGTACCCCACAGCCATCCCTCAAAAACCCTAATCAACTGGAAGGTAAACCGGAGCAAGATCAGCTGCAGCAGCAGGACCATTTCTTCTTCATCTCCGCGGCCGACTCTACGTTCCATCGAAGATGAAGGTTAGGTTTCGGAACTAAAACCCTAAATTTGGAATTGTATAATCTGCAAAACCGTAAATCTCTCTCTCTCTCTCTCTCTCTCTCTCTCTCTCTCTCTTCGTGTTCTATAACAAGATTTCGTTTTTTGTTTTTGTTTTTGTTTTTGTTTTCAGTTCAACATCGCAAATCCGACCACTGGATGTCAGAAAAAGCTTGAAATCGACGATGACCAGAAACTGTGAGCTCCTTTTATTTATTTATTTATTATCCTTTATTGATTGATTTGACTTCAAATTTTGTACTAAATTTTCTGGAAAGTTGTATTTGTTGAATCGAATTGAAGCAGGATTGTATATTTGACACTGTTTGAGAAAATTTAATCTGTCAGTTGAAAAATATTGCATTGAATGTAATCTTTCTTGATCTTTGAAATGGTTGAATTGGATGGGCATACATAGGGAGACGTGAATGTGGGATTTCTGGGTTTTTGACTGATTATTCAATGCTTTGAGAGATGTGAGGTTTGTGAGATTTTGTCGGTTTATTATTGAGTCGGGAAACCTTTGAAAATGCTGTTACATTTTTATCTAAATTCAAATTCACCTCTTATGTTTTGATTGTATTGCACGTTCGGGATAAATAAACATTTTCGTTCTCAAGGATTAGTGGGTTTGAATCACACTTTAAATTTTTAAGTGGTTCTGTCTTAACTGTTGTGATGCTGAAAATTATCTCTGATGGTAGTGCCATTTTCTTTAATCTCGATATAATTTTATGATTCAAATATTTGGATGATACACTAAAAAAGAAAAAAGAAAAAACCATGATCTATTATTAGTTCACAATTGGTGGCTTGCTGCAACTGCGTAATACACATGTATGTAATGTCCACTGAAAATGCTATTTGTTGCAAGTATGTTATATTCTGCTCAATATGACACTCATACATCCTGATCTGGCATTAACAATGAACAAGTGTATTGTTGATTAAACTCCCATTAATTAAACTCTAGGAACTCTTTGAGCTACATTATTATTAAAGTATTAGGAAATGGAAGAGTATCCTATTATATGCTATCAATATGTTTTAATGAATCAAGACTACTTATGTGTAAAAGATATTTGATTGAAATGCTTATTAACTCATAAACCAACTAGTGGAGACGCTTTTGTGCAGGTAATTTTATGCTCATTTTATGTTTTCGTGCTTGACAAGGTTTTAAAGCAATTGTAGTAATGTCAAGGCCTTAGTCTACTAGATATTGATGGTATCTTTCTACTAATGGGTGAGAACCATGTTTGTGCATGTGCATGTATATATAATGTGTAGGGGAGTTTTTTGTGTGGTCTTTAGGGATATTGGATTCAATTTGGAAAATTAGGTTTTTTTCAAGCTGTATCTAATGAACTAATTATGCAAAATCTTTAGAAGTTAGTATAGGGCATTTTTTTTTATTGATATATGATTTTTCTTACTGTGTACAATAATTTTGTTGATTATAATTGTTCATGATTTTGTTGCTTTATGTTAAAATCCATGTAAAAGGTCCGGGAGTCTATAAAGCACATTTTGTTTTAATGTGTTTTCTTCTATTGTTGAAATTGTATACCCATGAAATAAAATGTAGTTTTCTACCTGGTGTCTTGCCTCAAAATTGCTTTTTATGATGCAGCCGAGCCTTTTTTGACAAGAGGATCTCTCAAGAGGTCAGCGGAGATGCTTTGGGTGAGGTATAGTCTAGCTATTTTTTTTCTCCGTTGTTTTCACCGCAGTTTTTATTATTATCTGGATTTGTCTATCTGGTTGTTAGAATTGTATGATTTACGATTAGATTTATAGGACTTGATACTCGTTTCAACCAAAACAATTTGATCTATTAGTTAAATCATTATTCGTGGTTTTCTATGTATATGAATATATTCAATTTAACTTCACTGATATTTATTTCATTTTAAATATTATGAGTGTATTTTTATATGTATAGAATTATATATTATGTTAAATAAAGTGAGTTGTATGATTAGCCATTCACTATATTTGACAACAATGTCTGTCAGTAGTAAGCATCTTCATTTTTTTTGCAGGAATTCAAGGGCTATGTATTTAAAATAATGGGAGGTTGTGACAAGCAAGGCTTCCCGATGAAGCAGGGAGTGTTGACTCCAGGTCGTGTTCGGCTTTTGCTTCACCGAGGTTGGTTGAATTTGAAACCCTCTTACCTTCATTGTATATAACTAAAAGTGTTATGCACAGCTGCTCACAATGTCATATTTAGCTGAAGTTTTTTTTTGGGTAGAAATAATGACTCTGTTAAATAGGTACACCTTGCTTCCGGGGATATGGCAGGCGAAATGGAGAACGTAGAAGGAAGTCTGTTCGTGGATGCATAGTCAGCCAGGATCTGTCAGTCTTGAACTTGGTTATTGTCAAGAAGGGTGAGAGTGATCTGCCTGGACTGACTGACATTGAGAAACCAAGAATGAGAGGTCCAAAAAGGGCATCAAAGATTCGGAAGCTCTTTAACCTTTCAAAGGAGGATGATGTCAGGAAGTATGTCAACACATATCGTCGAACTTTCACAACCAAATCTGGTGAGTTTTCTCATCCCTTCTTGGTGAGTTTTGGAGTGTACAAACACAAAGTGAACACCTGCTGAAATTCTATTTAAGAGCAAGAAGGAAAATTTTACTCAGATCATGTGATGGTCATCAAATCACTTACTATAAAAAAAAAAAATTAAAAAAAAAAAAAAGACCATGTTATTTGTTGTGGTTGAAAAAAAATAATTATTTATGGTTCACAGGGAAGAAGTGCAGCAAAGCTCCTAAAATACAGAGGCTGGTTACTCCCTTGACACTTCAGAGGAAGCGTGCGAGGATTGCTGACAAGAAGAAGAGGATTGCAAAGGCCAAGTCAGAGGCAGCTGAGTATCAGAAGCTTCTTGCTTCCAGGTTGAAGGAGCAGCGTGAACGTCGTAGTGAGAGCTTGGCAAAGAGGAGGTCCAAACTCTCTACAGCCTCTAAGCCATCTGGTACCGCTTAGGCTAACTGAGGTATAATCCTTAGTGTTTTTGGGGTAATGTTTAGACGGTATTACTTTATCTTTGTTACTGAGGAATTTGGCCATTTTTTAGATTTGAGGTCATTGGATAATTTTCCGTTTTGCTTAATATGTAGCTTTTTTGGGTTATATCTCTAGACAGTTCGTTACTAAGGGAATTTATCCATTCTTTAGATATTTGAGATCATTGGATAATTTTGGGTATGGCATTGTTCTACTTATAATATGCATTTGGGATTTGTTTGAGTTTATGTTTGTGTCATTGATGTGGAGCTGTTCCACCATTATGTTCTGGTTTGGTTATAAATTTTAAATATTAATTTGGTTGACTTGTTGGTTGAGCTATTGGGACTAGATTCTGAGATATTGTGAATCTTAATTTGTTCTATTAGCTTTCGTTGTTAGTTGCTGATACTTCAGTCAACTACCTAAACTTTGAATGGGTAGGTGTATGTATTGTTCTAATTGGTGTTGAGGTTTAAGTATTTAACCAGCATTTTTTTTTTAAAAAATTATTTGTTGCAAACAATGGTTTCTGAAGTCTTTGCCTGCCCGTGGGAGTTTTTACAATGTTATTCTGTGTGTGTTGTGGAAAGGAATAGAAGAATAATGTTTGAGGGCCACAAAATGTGTGGCTCAAATGGCTCGAAACTGTCAAAACGACGTCGTTTTGCGTCGTTTTGACAGCAAAACGACGTCGTTTTGACAGTTTCGAGCCATTCGAGCCACAGATTTTCGGGCTTCCTACCAGTGCTGGGAATAGAAAGGGGAAAAAATCCAAGTGAAAATATGTGGAAAATTAGAAAGAATTTGAAGAGAGATGCTTGTACCAATTAGGAAACTGCCTCTTAGCTCCCCACTTTTGGGCCACTGGCCTTGGCAGATAGTATTTTGTCTTCCAACAATTCCATTTTCGGCCATTGGTTATCATTAAGGATTTTGTGTGTTAGTTTCTTTCTGGTTTTCTTCCAACACTGTGGGGGATCTTGACTCAAATTTGAAAGCTATTTCCAGTCTAATCTACTATTGAAAAGGGTTTGTATTTTTGTAATTTTTCTGCAAATTCATCCTGCAGGTTTTCCCGTGGACATTTTTGTGTCATGAAGTCTTCACATTAGATGTGGAGATTCAGGATACTTGTACTCCAGCAGCAGTGATGATCCAGCGGATGGCTCTTAGATGTGGACATTTTCTCAACTCTTCATTAGATTTCTACTTAAATTCATGATTTAAATATAAAATAAGAGTAGCATCCTATATTTTTATAATTATTAATTGTTTTTGATAAATTGAACGTAGTAAAGTAGAGGGGAGAGAAGTCTTTCATTTGTTTAAAGTCTTTCATATTGCAAATCTCCAGTCCTCGCCTTTCTACATTTTTTTAATCTTTCCTCACATTGGGGGTGGACTAGCCAGTCGGTTGTGGAAGAAACAACTAACAGTAACTCCAATTTTTTGAGGGAAAATGTTTGAGACTTTTAAAAATTATTCATAATTTTACTCACAATGATGTCGTAATTTTTAGTTTGTTACACATTTAATGATAGTGTGTTTAACTCTCATGTCATATCATTATAGGTAAATTTGTAAGTGTAAATATAGTAAATTTGTCAATGTAAATTTGCGAGTCCGTTAAAAAAAAAGAAGTTAAGTGGATGATAACACCAAAACTCAATTTGTGAATATATAAAAAAAAAAAAAAAGGAAAAAAAAAAAACTCAATTTGAGGTGTACAGCATGAAACTTTTATAGTTTATTGTCAGTAGTATATCTTGTAATATTTCAAATTGACATTTTAGACATTTTGAAACACTATAAGATACATTCTAGACAATTCACTATAAATGATCTGGATTCGTTAGTGTCACACTAAAACAAAGGATGTAAAGTAAATACCGTGACACCAACAAATGTCTTCTTGATGTCAAAACCATTTCAAGGTAATATTTGAATATTAAATTTTTATAGGAATTCGTGAATAAAAAAAAATGAGAAAAAAAATTGGAAAATAAAAAGAAGTATAAGTTAATTTTCTTTTTCTCTTTTTATTGGGTTAGGAAAAGATCAAGATTAAAGATTGTAATTGTTTTTGGAGATGTTGTATAGAAATTTGTTCAGTCTTGATTAGTTTTTAAAGGTAGAAGTTCTTTGACTATAATAATAATAGACTGATTGTAAGCAATTGATAATAGTACTCTTATGGCATGTTTGATTGGGTGGATTAGAGTATGGTATGGGATTGAGATTATTAATCTGTAGGCCCAGTTATCTTATATTTATTTTAACATTTTGGTTTAGGATTATTAATCCAATGGATAATTAATCCAACAAATTTGTAGGATTATTAGTAATGGGGGTAGGGGTGAGATTATTAATCCAATGGATATTAATCCAATAGGATAGTGAATACCACACTAATTTAATAGGATTATTAATACTTCACTATTAATCTTGTGAATCAAACGTGAGTTTAAATGATTTGGTTCTTCCTCTATCATTGATTTCAGTATGAATATCAAAAATTAAAAACACATTAAATAAACATCATACTTATATTTAATAAACAAACTTACACAGGTTCACAGGCGTAGAAACAAATTGGACAAATCATACACGACCCTTAAAATTACTACTGCTCACACTTACACTTTTCACACTCACATTTCTAATAGCAAGAAAAACTTGCGACATTGGAAGCCTGCCTCTTCATGGAGAAAGGGTCTGCTTGTATAGAGTTGGGAAGACGAATTTGAAATAATTTGAAGTCTGAAGAGATAAGGTGTAATTTGCCTTTGTAACTTTTGGGTTGGAACGATAAGGTTTGCTTGAGATGTTGGTAATCTGTTTTTTTTATCAATGTCACATGACTTTTATCCTGTGGAGAATCTGTTTTTATTTTTTGCTATAAATTATTGAGGTTTATTCCTTGACATGTGTCAGAATAGTCGTTACCAATGCCTTGAGTGGAAATATGAGTTACAGAAGCTATTGGTAAAATTGTCGATGATCTTTTAGTTACATATTAAAAAATGAGTGTATAAGTAATCCTCTCTCTTTCCTTTCACAAATCTAAAATCAAATACAGCATAAAAATATCTATTTAAGACCCCAATTCTGACACTTCTACCAAATAATTTGATTTCATAACTCAACACAACACAACAACCAGTGAAACTGTGGTAGCTGTGGATGATATGATCTAAGGTACCCAATTCTGATAGTTCTACCAAATAATTTGATTTCAAAACTCAACAACCACTGAAGTGTGGTAGTTGTAGACCATAGCATGGTTGGGCTTTCAAACTTGAGAGAATTGTTTGGTTCATATGTTTTATCATGTTATTTATTTATTTATTTATAATTATTTAAATTTTTTATTTTGTAAGATTTTTTTATGTATCATTTATGAGAAAAAGTAAGTCGATCAAAAATATATATATATATATATATAATTGCATTTTATCGCATTTGTCTAACAAAAAAGTAGATGGTTTATTTTTAAAAACACATTTGTGATATATATATATATATATATTTTTTGAATATAAACACAATAAAATGAAAAGGCTATAATTATTTGATTGATTTAACTTCTTCTTCTTCTTTTTTCTTTTTTCTTTTTTTTTTTTTATAAAGATGATATACACGGAGGGCTCTACAAAATGAATTGTTTAAATAATTGAAACGGAATTTATAGTGGACCTCACAAACCTGAATAGTTATCTCAAGTTTAAATTTAAACTTGAGATAAACTCAACCCATATAATATTCTTCAAAATTAAATTGTACTTTTCACTCTTTAATTTTTACTTCGATTCTTTTCCGTTTAATTTCAATAATCTAGTCCTTAGATTTCAGCTTAAGGTTTAGGGGAACTTACCTATAAGTTCTAATATACAGATATTATCTAATAGGCCATGTGAGACTTAATAGTGTTTTTTATTAAACATTATCAAAAAAGCGTCACTAATTGTTAATTTTCAGTGACAATTCAAAAATTGTCACGAAAAATGTCACTAATTATAAGTTTTAGTGATAATTTATAAAAATTATGACAAAAAAAAGTCATTAATTGTCAATTTTTAACAATATATAAAAAAATCGTCATAAAAAATTTTTTTTAGCGACGATTTTATTATAACTTATTTTCAATAGGACTTAATCGGAATTAAATCTAACTATTAGAATCTATTGATAGTTTATCCTAAGTTTTAATGTAATCCTCTCTTCACTTGCCTGTTTAAAATTGAAATAAAAAGTAAAACATGAAAGACCAAATATGAATTTGAGTAAAAATCAAGGGGTTCAAATATAATTTTGTTTTTTTTTCCCATTAATACCCTTAAATGTGCCACATTCATTTTATAAAAGTGAGTGAGGGTCAGATTACAATGAAACAAATATGTAAGTCTAAGAACGAACTTGATATAATTAAAAGATGAGAAATTTAAATAATAAAAAAAAAATCTGAATAAAAACAAAAGATGTAATTTATCCTAAAATTTATTTGATACGGAGAATGAGTCATACATTCAGGGTTTGACATTGTTGAGTTTAATTTTGTTCATACATTATATTTTTATTGATGTAAAATAATAAAATTTATCACTTTAAATAGAGTTATTATATTTTCTGAATATGAAATGCACATATTTAAACAAACGAAAATGATCAAGAGCTCGAAACGGCTCGAAACTATGCAAAGGAGATCTGCACTCTCACATCTCTCTCTCGCTCTCATCCCTCTCATCCCGATCGCCGCAGAGAGGAGCTCGGTGATGGTGGCGGCGAGCTCGACAGCCCAAATCACGGTGATGCCTCGCCGATCAGTCGCAGTCGCACCCCCTCCTGTCGCAGTCGCAGCTCAGCCTCCGCCGTGCCTCCGCCGCTCCTCCGCCCCTAGTTGATGCCCCCTCCTGTCCAGCTCAGCCTTCTCCCTTCCCTTCTTCTTCTTCTTCTTCTCCCTTCTCCTCCTCTTCTTCTTCTTCTTCTTCTTCTTCTTCTTCTTCTTCCCTGTTCTTCGTTTCTGATTGAACAAAAACACAGGAAAAAGAAAAAAGAAAAAAAAAAAAAAAAAAAAATAGACACCAAAACGACGTCGTTTTGGTGTCGAGCCAAGTTCGAGCCAAGAAATTTCGAGCTACGTAGCGGGATCGTTAAACAAATCATGTTATGTTGGGCTTGTTTGGAAACTTGATTATTTTAATTAGTTTTTTAACTATTTATGATATTAAAAGAAGTTGTGTGAGATCATTTATGAAATTTATTGTATTTAAATTAGATAGATGATCGATTGATGCGAATGATGTGAAATTTTATCTTATTAAATATTTTATTTTATTTTATTTTTTATCTTTATTAATTATTTTAGCTAAAAAAACTCTTCACAAATAGGGCCATAGATTACACACAAAAGGAAAAAAGTATTTAGTAAAATAATAATATTACATTCATCGAATTTGAACTGCTCGAATTATTTGAATTTGTGCATACCGATTGACACAACAGTCATCCAAAAAGATGCCGGTCACACGTTGATTGACAAAAGTAACAATCATAGTTGATAAAAGTAACAATCGCAATTGATAAAGTTAGCGTCAGTTATCTGGACAATTTTTTGAAAAATCGTTCTATCGGTCCTCTAACTTACATAATTTAGGGTTGGTTTGGGGTGTCCTAAAAAAGTGCACTTTTTGTCTTTTTACGAAAAAAATGTGCAAAAAAGTAGAGAGGTGATGTGATGGAAAAAAGATAAAAAGATAAAAAGATGGATTATATAGGTTATGCCAAACCAACCCTTAGATAATTTAGACAAATTTAAATTCAATAAACTAATTATTTTTCGAGTAAAGTGTGTACAAGTTCATTTTATCATTGAGGGACGAATAGGGGTAGCTTTTGGGCAATTGGTAGTTGTCGCATCCTAATATTTGACAATGATGTGTGTCTTATCAACAACTAGGTCAATTATATTCTTGCTTCTTAACATGGAGAATCAATCAATGTCCACATCTAATCTAATCTAATTTAATTTAATACTAATCCAAGTAGACTTTATGTTAATTTTTATATTTTTTTTCTTAAAATAATGCACACTTGAATCAAATGGAATTAAACTATTATTCTCTTAAAATATTAATTTTTATATTTGATTAATTAAAAATATAATAAAAATATATTTAAAATAAAATTATCATTCAATATTATAAAAAATATTTATTTCATAAAGAGCCTAAGCCTCCGTTTGGGAAGTGAGTTGGCTTTTTGACTTTTTGACTTTTTTGGCTATTTTAGCCTGAGCTAAAAAGCTTGGTTTGGGAAGAACTTTTTGATTTTTTAGCTTTTTTGACTTTTTTTTGTGAGAGAATAGTGTAATAATTATGGATTTGATGTGATGTTTTGTTTGTTATGGCTAAAATAACCTATTTTGTCTTTTGTGGCTAAAATAGCTCGAAACTAACTTGCCAAACGGATCCTAAAAGCATCTTCAAAAGTGAATTAAATTACTTGACTTGAGACCTTATAAAACACTCCTATGATAATAGAGTCCGGATCCTCTCCAGCTTCTCTCTTCGGCTCATCCTCCGAGCAACGCCTCAGATAGAGCCACGTCACCTGAAAATAAATAAATGGCTCAGATTGATTACTTTAAAAAATAAAATAAAATACATACTCTCACTAACACACTCAGTGCGCGCGCACACACACACACACACTCTCTCAATCTGTCCCTTTCTCTCTCTCCGCCCTTTCTCACTCTCTCTTCGTCCTCTCTCACTGACACATCACAGCACACACACTCTCTCTCTCTCTCTCTTTCTCTATCACATTTCTAACCAAAAAAAATTAAAATCACACTCTCTCTCTATATCACATTTTTAATAAAAAATCAAAAAACTATTTTAATCTTTTTGATTTTATTTTCATAATATATATATATATAATCTTTAATATAAAATTTTAATTTTTATAAAATTAATATCATTGAAAAAATACTTTTAAAATAAGACTAATATTAAATATATTTAATAAAAGTTTAAAATAAATAAAAAGTAATTACTATGTCTAGTTATGCTTTTAAATTATTATTTTTAAATTTTTTATATATGAAAATAATGACTTATTTAATGAAAATATACTTTTAAAATAAGACTAATATTAAATTTTTCAGGAAAAAATATGAAAATAATGACTTTTAATTTAATTTTATTAACCAAACGAGTTTAATTTTCATATATTTTTTAAATAATTTTAAAAATAATGACTTCATATATATATTTTTGGAATGAAGATTATTTTTGAGAATTTAAAAAATATATGATTTTTGTGTGTTTTATTTTATCAAAATAATTTTTATATTTTAAAAATAATACTTTGAAAGCATAACTAAACATAGTAATTACTTTTTATTTATTTTAATTTTTTATTAAATATATTTAATATTAATCTTATTTTAAAAGTATAGTTTCAATGATATTAATTTTATAAAAATTAAAATTTTATATTAAAAATTATATATATATATTATGAAAATAAAATCAAAAAGATTAAAATAATTTTTTTTTTATTTTTTATTAAAAATGTGATATAGAGGGAGAGTGTGATTTTAATTTTTTTTTTATTAGAAATGTGATAGAGAGAGAGAGAGAGAATGTGCGCGCGTTGTGATGTGTTAGTGAGAAAGGACGGAGAGAGAGAAAGGGATAGATTGAGAGTGTGTGTGTGTGTGTGCAGTGAGTGTGTGTGCGTTAGTGAGAGTATGTACTCTTTTTTTTTTTTTTTTTCTTAAAGTAATCAATCTGAGCTGTTTATATATTTGCAGGTGACGTGGCTTTATCTGAGCCGTTACCCGGAGGATGAGCCGGAAAAGGAAGTTGGAGAGGATCCAAACTCATGATAATGAACTAAAAAATAAAATAAAATAAAATGGCAAATCAAACTTTTAAGTCAAATTTGACTTGAATTTTGAGGAGGGGGGAATTGAAAATTTTATATAGTTTAATAATTAAAATATTATATTTTTTCTTTATTTTATAATTTTTTTATTATATTATTGAACAGTTATTTTTCCATTGTCTGTTAACAACTTCTACAAGTCAAAACTCTAAATTTTTTTTAAAAAAAAAAAAAAACTATAGTAAGAAGTTGTTTAGAATGAATTAGATAAGTATATTTTTTGACTTTTTGACTAGAAAAGTAGAGAAAAAAATATAATTATTTAGGATAATTTTTGACTTTTTATAAAAAAAAATGTATATTAAAATATTGTATAAAATACTAAAATTACCTTCCTACCTTTCTGACAATGCACTGAGCACTTGTCATTTCCCCTCTCACAATGCACTGAGTTGCACTGGTGCATTGTTTGACTTTTTTTTTTCTTAAACAGCTGTGAGCTATGCATGTTTTTTGCCCTTTGAGAACTCTGTCCCATTTTCCGCCCAAACATTGTGAATAGTAAATTTTTTTTTACTTTTTTAGTGACTTTTTGATTTTTTTATCTTTTTTAGATGATACTAAACAAGCACTAATGGATTGTTTGGGAAATGCTATATTAGTATACTTTTTTACTTTTTATGAAAAAACGTGAAATATGATTTTGATTTGAAATGATGTGGTGAAGACGTAATATGACTTAAATAAGATAATTGTAACTAAAATAGGATAATGTGTTAAAATAGTATGTGTTATTTTAATACATACCAAACAACTACTAAGTCTACAAATTACATAAACTCAATACAGTCCCGGTAGAGAGCCCGAAAAGGGCAAGGCTCGAATGGCTCGAATTTGAGAAGAAAGGAGGAAGAAGAAGAAGAAGAGGAGGAGGAAGGAGGAGGAGAAGAGGAACTGGAGGGGGCATTAAAATCGGGCGGAGGCAGAGGCGGTAGAGGCGGCGGAGGCGGGCGGGGGCAGAGCGGAGGCGGGCGGAGGCAGAGGCAGAGGCGGAGGCGGCGATGCGACGATCGGTCGACGAGCGACGAGCTGCGACGCCAACGACGACCTGCGTTCTCTCTCTCGCCTCTGTGTTCTCTCTCTCTCTCCTCTGTGTTCAACTCAACGAAGAAGAAGAAAGAGAAGGAAGGAAAGGAAGAAAAGAAAAAAAAAAAAAATTCGAAGTCCAAAACGACGTCGTTTTGGGCTTCGAGCCGGATTCGAGCCCCAGATTTCAAGCTCTCAACCATTTTTCAACTCAATAATATTAAAAATTAGAATTAAAATTACATGAATTAATTACCCACAATTTTATTATCTCAAGACCTACAATTTCTTGAGAGCAGCATTCACTGCACCTCTTGCTAGTAATTAACTTCTTTTTTTTTTTTTTCCGCTACAACGGAAAGAAACTAGTAATTAATTTTAATTCACTGCATTTATCACTTCAATAATCAAAAAAATTAAAAGTTAATTAGATTTGACACTAGGTAGTGTCAAAATAGCAAGTCATTATTTGAATGATATGACAAGCCCATTTTGGCTTAAGCGGTTGGAGATGGAAAATGGTAAAAGTTTTAAAATTTTTATCAAATATTTTATTAAATATTTTATATAAATGTGGACTTCATACTTATGCAAAATCTATCTCATATGTGATCTTTAGGTCTCGTTTGGGAAGGACCGGTTTAGTTAAAAAGTTAAAAAGTTATTAAAAAAGTCAAAAAGTCAATAACTCATACCAAAAAGTCAAAGATTGTCTTTTCTCTCTACTTTTTACACATCTTTTCGTAAAAAGTTAAAAAGTCATCCCAAACATACTAGTTTTTTTAACTCATATTTTAACCAAATAATCAAAAAATTATTAAATTAACCTGTTCTCAAACGGGACCTTAGTAAAATATTTGGTAGAAATTGTAATATGCCTAATATTACTCATTGGAGATCTCTAATTCAAATGAATCAAATAGAATGTTATATTTTTAAAATATCACATTACAAAATAGTCAATACTGACCCGCAATTATTTATTTAGTTATTTATTTATTTTGAATACATTAAAACTTTTCATGGAAAATTCAATCTAAAACTGTAAATTCCAATTATATTAATTTATAACATGTTTAAATCCGGTCAAACCTGTAAACAAGTTTAAATGAATTGCATTAAAATTTAGGCTTTTTTTTTTTTTTTTTGTCATAACTCAAAAAAATTAAAAAATCACTATCGTATTTAAGTCACATCATCTTGTTTAAGTCACATCACCTCTCTATTACATCTCTTTAAACCCAACCCATAACTAACCCATATTTCATAAAAAAATAAAAAAATATCATCCTAAATCACCCATTAGTTTAAATAGGTTAGAGAGAAGTACTTGTTTAAACCGACTTAAATGGATATCACTTCTACCATACCACTGCCACATCCTTTCCCACCACTAGAAAAAATAAAATAAATGAGTTGGTTGAGTTTATATGTCCAACTCTTATTTTTAGGAAAATTTAGTCAAAATCCCTCTATTGAACTCTTATTTGGTGAAAAGGACAACCTAATTTATTTTTTTTCATAAACCCCCTAAGGAGAAAACACATAATTGAGTAAGGACAAACTAAAATATTTTTTTTTTCCTCTCTTAAACAATATTGCCAGAGTAACATGTTACTGTAAACCAGAGTAACATGTTACTATCAAATAGAATAGAATAATTGTCAAATAGAGTAACATGTTACTGTTAGTGTTTACATCAATTTTAACGGTAATAATTTTTTAAAAATAAAGAATTTCATAGTCAACATGTATCTTATTTTATAGATCTTGATGATAGAATTCTAAAAATATTAATTTTATTAAAAACCAACATCTGCATCAAAAGTTATATTATTTTAAAGTTTAATATTTTTATAATAGTGATATTTGTTGGACTTTTCAAGAAAATTTTTTTGTACTTGTCCTTAATACATTAAAATTTTAGTGAGGGGGTTTTGACCAAATCCTCCTTATCCCGTTTATTAAATTAATGAGTTTTGAGTTAGGTTATTTTTAAGCATAATCCATTTTGAACCATCCTAATTAAGGATGTAATTGGTTCGGTACGGTGGTGTTTAGGTAAAAAATTACATCGAATTGATAATGTCGGTTTCATTATTTTGAATACCAATACAGACCGCTTCTCCCATCAAACCATACTGAACCGAACTGATTGAAACTGTTCAATTTGATGCGGTTTAATCGGTTTAGGATTTTTCAAATTTGAGCCATTTTTAAATATAATCATTAATCTATAAAAAAAATATTAAATTAATTATTTGTCTACCATTTCAAACATATTCAATCCATCCATTTAATACATACTTTTCAATTCCTAAATTAACAAAAATAAAAACAAAAAAAAGTTTAAAAATATTAAGGTTTCAAGAATATTGAGTTATAGTTAAAATTATATATGATAAGCGTTTACAAACTTACATTATAAAGATGATAAGTTTAATTAATTAAGGTTAATAATTTATTATACTTATTAATATCATTATATTATTATATTATATATATATATATTAAATACAATATATGTTTAAACGGTCAATTTCGGTTTAGATCGGTGCACAGGGTGCTTAAACCAATACCGAACTGAAAACCCAAAAAAATCAAATTTAAAAACCGTACAGACCGATTGTTGTTAAAAGAAAGACCAAATATAGCTGATTTGGTCCGATTCAATCAATTTGATCGATTTTTTCGGTTTTTTTTACCTCCCAAATCCTTATCCACTCAATTTTTCCACTAAGAAATTTTTATTTTTATCACTCACTAAATGCATAATTTTTTTTTAACAACTTTATTCTAAAAAATAATAATAATAAAATACTAAAAATACCATTGCCAAACCAACCCAAAGCCTACCAAAAAAAAAAAAAAAAAAAAAGGGAAGCTAATTCTAAAAAAATTAGTTTTGGTTTAGTATAGTCTTACTTTTTAAAACTTTTTTAATGGTTTTATTAAAAAGGATAAAATAAGCTTTTTAACAAGAAATGAATTTGCTAAATGAGTTAATTTTTTTTAGCAAAATGAATTTTTTTTATTTAATAAAGCGACTTCTTGCGTGTGGAGGTTTATTTTTCTCCATGCATGGAGATTGGTATCCTCTTCATGTGAGGCTCTCTTTATCCTTTCTGAAATTTGTTTTGCATTCCACTCATTTCTTGGATGTGCAATGTATTAAGTTTTGTATTTTCTGATAAATTTATAATAAATAAAAAAATAAAAAAACAAAAAAATAGTAATTTTAAATTTAATATAAAATTTCGATAAATTACACCCACACTCGCTATACAAATTCTCCGTGAGGTTCTGAAAATTATATTTACCTTCCCATCTGAGTTTATTGATTAATGAGATTAACAAAAATGGTTAAATGATATTTTTCTCCTTTTATCATTTATTTGTTATCCGATTTACCATTTTCTCTCTCTTCATTTTTCTCATCTTTCCCTTCATCCCTTCTCTCTCAATATATCCACACATATCTTTTATGGGTCTTGCTACATCCCCCTAAAAAACCCCCCCTAATTCCCCTAATTTCCATATCAAGTAAAAAAAAAAAAAAAACAAGGAAACAGTTGCCTAAAATGGAGATTAGGGGGATTAGGGGGAACAGTTTTAAGGCTCCAAATCATTTTCCATCTTTTATACACCCATATCCAGTACTCCAATTGAAGAATTTCAAGTCTCATTTGTTTTTAGGAAGTAAGATGGATATGACTGTTAGTGTGACAATAGTTAGTGAAAGAATTATTAGTATAAGAATTGTTAGTGAGTAAACTACGAAAAATTATGTTTGTATGTGATATAGGTGAATTAACATATTAAATGCCATAAATATCCTCTTGCTGTTTTTGATGTATTTTAATATTAAAAATTATATTTTATAATATATTATTATATCAAATTGTTTTTATATAAAAAATATAAAATAATAATTTATTCAAAACCAGCCCATGGTTTTGAAGTGTTTGGAAAGTTAACTATTTTAATAGACTATTTAGCTATTTTAGGAGGTTAAATTATAGTTGTGTTTGGGAAGAATGTTGGATTTTATTTTATTTTATATTTATAGTTAGATGTGATATTTGTGAGAGAAAAAAGAAATAATTATAGGTTTTATGTAATATTTTATATTATTGACTATTTTAACCTATTTATCTTTTAGTGTTATTTTAGTCAAAAAAGCCAAAAAAACCTATTGCCAAATGCCCCATTGTATTTCATCCCATTAACACAATTGAATAGAGACGTTGCCTCATTCATAAACCCAACGGCTTTCACTTCATCCATCTAAGGCAGACGGAGAATGAGATTGAGATCATCAACTTTAACAAGAACAACGACATTGCCTCATTCGGGTATATATATATTTTTTCTTGCAGATTTTTGGGTTTGTGGATGTTTGTATATATATAGTGTTTTTTTTAAAATTTTTTGCAAATTTTATGTCCACAGTTGAGCCAACTTTTTTGTAAATTTCTGAATTTGTGGATATTTTCTGAAGATGGAAGGAATAAATAATGATGTTGCTGAACTTCCTGTAGGCAAAATTGTCTTTCACACTAATACCAACGGTTTTATTTCTAATACCAAGCCTTCTAGGCCTATGCTAATTCCCTCATTGGGGGGAATTTAGAGTCCAAAAGGACTATCACTCCAGTGGCTATTTTACAAACAAGCGTGATATTTGTAAATCTCACCTTACTATTAATGTTAATCCCAAGCCTCAATTGAAAAAACAAACGGGACTTAAAGGTACAAAATTTGATTCAATTTCGGATTGGGAAGGATTGAATCCGAAAAAAGTTTTTTTTGGTGGTTTATTTATCATAGTGTGTCAACACTAAATTGTTACAATTTTTTTTGAGCAACTAGAGTGTTACAATTTGATATTTAAAAGTTTTGATGGTGACAACAAAAGTTATTGGTTTACGTAACAATTATTTAACAAAAAGGGAAATTTGTAATGCAATTATAGACGTTAGGGATGGGAATGTGATGATACAGTTCGTTCACTGTGTATGGATTGGACTGATCTAAGCTCTTCAAGCCCACGTTCGAGTGATGAGGCCCACCAGAAGACCTGCAAACAAGTTCAGCGAGGAACAGGGTAGTCCCCCAGCGAACCCTCCGGCGTGTAAATTAGAAGTGGAAGTAGGGAATGTAGAGCCAGAGAGAGAGAGAGAGAGAGAGAGGAACAGAATACTTAACCTTCTTCTTGCCTTCCATGCTTGCTTATATTCTTTGGTAATCATTTCACTGTCCCTTCCGACGTGCCTCCCTTGCCGAAAAGCCAGTGCTGTAGCCTACTTTGTTCAGGGTAAAGGGGTGCTATTCCGACGGGGAGGTATTGTCGTAATAAATGTTGTGATGGGCTGTATTAATGGTAATGTGTTGTGGCAATAACTTTGCAGATCTTTGTCTGCTGATGTGGCCTGTCTTGCATCTGCCATATGTCCGAATGTCATTGGTCCCTCATGCCCAGTTGGCCTCCAGCTGTCCTGGATTTTACTACCCGGGTTATGCAATGGGGTCTAAATGGTGGGCTTGGGTTTGTTCACTGTGGGCTGTGGTCTTTGTGGGCTTATCCATGTCAGTAGTCCCCCATTCCCAAGTGCAACTTCAGTCCAACGAAGGGAATAGTAATGAGGAAGATGAGTCCGACCGTCAGGGGTGGCCGAGTTGGTGGACCGAGTGGGAGGTGTGCTGACCGCGAGGGGAGTCGAGCGGAAGGGACGACCGTGAAGTGTGCCGACCGCGAGGGAAGCCGAGCGGAAAGGACGACCGTGAGGTGTGCCGACCGCGATGGGAGCCGAGCGGAAGGGACGACCGTGAGGTGTGCCGACCGCGAGGGAAGGGACGACCGTGAGGTGTGCCGACCGCGAGGGGAGCCGAGCGGAAGGGACGACCGTGAGGTGTGCCGACCGCGAGGGGAGCCGAGCGGAAGGGACGACCGTGAGGTGTGTCGATCGCGAGGGGAGCCGAGCGGAAGGGACGACCTTGAGGTGTGCCGACCGCAAGGGGAACCGAGCGGTAGGGACGACCTTGAGGTGTGCCGACCGCGAGGGGAACCGAGCGAAAGGGACGACCGTGAGGTGTGCCGACCGCGAAGGGAACCGAGCGAAAGGGACGACCGTGAGGTGTGCCGACCGCGAGGGGAGCCGAGGGGAAGGGGGCGGGGCTCGAGAGGCGGCGTGGCACGTGATGATTTGAAGTGGAAAAGACAGTATGAGGCGAGGAGACAGCGCATCGTGGTCGTACACGTGGCAAGATCGTGGGGGGTGGGGGGAAGTGAGGCGTTGGAGTAGAAGTGAAACGATAGGTCATTATGGAGTTGAAAAGACAGTTTTGGCGGATAATTTGAAAAGTTTTCAAACTAGCGAAAACTAATTGGGATCCTTGGAATACGGGCAAACCGTGGGCTTTTGGTGTCATACGATTCACCTACTTCTTTACAAAAACTCAAAATATCCCTAGTGTTAATTCCTTCGTTGCTCACGATACACCTTTACAACACTTCTTCAATTTTCTAGCACCTGCATCAGAAGCGATTCGCAGACACAACTTAGAAATGGCCCAGGAAGAAACTGCGGTTGTCAGGGTAGATCCGCTTGGGGAGGATGATGCTGTAGAGTTGGCGTAGCAGTATAGGAGGGAAAGAGCGGGGGAAACGGTTAGACGATTCCGCAGTTCTACCGTGATAGCAGCTGCGGAGCCAATCAGCCAGGCAAAACCGGACCACTGGCACACAAAGGAGGATAAATCAACGGTTACGGCAGCGGATTTGGAGGCTATTCGTGAAAAATACCAGATTCCGATGGAGGTGGAGTTATTGCTGCCGACATCAACAGAGAGGCCGTCTGACGCCAGACCAGGAGAGTTTTCCCTGTACGAGGAGGCTCTGAAGGGTGGACTGAGGTTGCCATTGCCTCAAGTGGTAGTGGACGTGCTCAACCGTCTGGAGGTAGCACCGAGCCAGCTGATGCCCAATGCATGGAAGATCTTGCTGGCCTGTGCAAGCGCATGGCCGAAGGCGAATGGAGGGGAGGGGATGACAGTAGATGAATTTTTCGCCTGCTATAAAGCCTCAGGGCAACAAAAGACATGGGTCACCTTGCAAGCAGTAATGGGGAAGGGGTTGGTGGCAGGGCTGCCGTCGTCAATCAGGGGGTGGCGACCAAGATGGTTCTATGTGTCTGCCAATGGGGGGCCTGGGGTGCGCACCATCTGGAAGGTGCCCATTAGGTCGATGGAGGCAAGACTGGGGGCAGCGGCAGAGGAGAGGGTGAAGAGGGTGAAGGAGTGGAGGGAGAGAGAGAAAGTCAAGTGGGACGAACTCGTTCAGCCGTCCGCATTGTTTGAGGCAGGGTTGGGGCCATTGCCGGTCGGTGGGGACCTCGACCGAGCAGAGTTGGAAGCGAGGAGGGCAGCTCAGGAGGCAGAGGATCAGGCCATCCTAGCTAGAGCCAAAAAATTTAAGGAAGCGCAAAAAGGCCGACCGGCTCAACCGATTGCGCGGGAGAGGATCCGACCGCGTCCAAGGCCACTGGGGGGGGAAGGACTTAAGCAGTTTTGAGCCGCGACCACCCCCAGTTGATCCTGTGAAAGAACAAGCCAGAAGGGAGGGGGAGGCCCTGAAGAAGAAGAAGAAGAAGAAGAAGAAGAGAAGTGCCCCAGAGGAGGCTGCAAATGAGCCTGGGTCCAAAAAGGCTAAGGTCGTTCCAGGCGTGGTGGAGACCTCTGTGGTCAGGGATGCCCTAGAAGTGGTGGGGGTAACTGGTGCAGAGCCGAGTGTGGGGCAACAGACCCAAAGGGGCTCTGATCCCCAGGAATGGGGAGTCGGTCTCGCCACGGCAATATACCATGTCCGTGCGGTGGCTGGACGGCTGAAAGGAGAGGAGGGGCCAGCCAGGGCAGGAGCAGATCGCCTGGTGAAGATTGTAGAGGAGTCAGCCCTGCGTTCGGCATCAAGATTTAACGAAGCTGACCTGTTGAGGGGGTTATGCTCTGCCCAAATGGAGATAACCACCTTGGCAGGGGCTCTGCTGAGAAAAGCAGGGGCTGCCAAACTCAAGGCTGATGAGGCCAAGGCTCAGCTGGCCAAGTTGAAGAAGGAAAGTGCAGGCTGGGAAACTGCTCATACTGATCTGCAAGCTGCCAAGGTGGAGTTGGAGAATGCACGCCGTCAGGTTGTGTCGCTCGAGTTCCAACTTGCTGGCGAGCAGAAGAAGTTGGAGGAAGCCCAGAGAGCCTGCGCTGTTGCAGTCAAGCGACATGAAGAGGCCATGGTAAGTAACGAAGAGCTCGTTCGGCAGAAAGATGAGGCCAACGTAAAGGTTGGCGATCTGCAGAAGGAACTGCAGAATGAGCGTGCTAAGGCAGTGGAGGAAAGAGAGAGTCTGCAGAAGATGTGGGAAACAGAGAAGGCGAAGATGATTGCTGAGGGGGAGGCCTTGAAGAGGGAGTTGAAGGCTGAGAAGGCCAAGGCAGTGGCAGAAAAGGCGACCCTGATGAAGGAGCTGGACGAAGAGAAGGCGAAGGCGGCCTCGGAGAGGGCGGCCTACCCTGATCTGTGCGTCGCAGCAGTGGAGCAGTTCAAAGGGTCTCCTGAATTTCAGATGGCAGTGGATGCTGCAGTCGCCAGCAGGTTGGCTGGGGCGGAATCTGGGGGGGTTGGCCCATCAAGGACGACTGCTGGGGGGAGAACTGAGTCTGAAGTCATTAAGAGCTTCCAGCAGTCAGACTTCTACAAACATGAAATGGCTGAGTACTGGGACAGCGGGTGGAAGATGTTCAAACGTAGAGCTGAGGAGCTGTTCCCAGAACTTGACCTGAGTAATGTGACGATTGGGGAGGATGATGTGGCCCAGACCCCCCTGGATGAGGGTATTGAAGAAGAAGACCTCGTCTCCAGTGAGGGGGATGAGTGAACGGAAGGAGTGTGTACTTGAAGGTTTTGTTTTGTCTTTTTTTTTTTTTTTTGATGTAGCGAACTTGTGCATACATTTGTGGCTGAATAAAACTTTATTTATGTTTCTATCAGACAATTGTGTTTGCTTGTGTATAAGTCAGTTGTGAACTGAATTTGGGAGAGGTGTGAAAATTCAATATTGAACAAAGTTAAAAAACAACCTGTACAAAAACTTAAAAACTCAATGCAGAGTCAAATTGAAGTGGTATGAAAATTCAGTGAAGTTCATGAGATAGGACTTGTATAAAAATTCAATGCAAAGTAAAGTAAAGAACTCCTTAATGCGCAATGTAGGCTGACATGGGACTTGTATAACAATTCACGCTAGATGGTGGAAGAAATAATCTGATTAGTAAATGAAACATGTGAGAACGTCTTTGGAATTTGACTAAGTAAAGGGTGGTGTAAAAACTTGGATCTGGAATTGTGACTGTCAAAGGAAAGTAAGGAACTTCTTAATGCGCAATGTAGATCTTATTAAGGCTATAATTATAGAGTGTCACTGATGGTGGAATTCAGGTTGTAGGTAAGGCATTCTGGACCTGCAATGGTGGCACTCAGTCTGGTTGAGTCTTTTGGAGCGCTCGGTCATGGCTGAGGGCTTTTGAAGTGCTTGGTTTGGCCGAGGCTTTTGAAGTGCTCAGTCTGGCCGAGGCCTTTGAAGTGCTCAGTCTGGCTGAGGCTTTTGAAGTGCTCGGTCTGGCCAAGGCTTTTGAAGTGCTCGGTCTGGCGGAGGCTTTTGAAGTGCTCGATCTGGCCGAGGCTTTTGAAGTGCTCGGTCTGGCCAAGGCTTTTGAAGTGCTCGGTCTGGCCGAGGCTTTTGAAGTGCTTGGTCTGGCCGAGGCTTTTGAAGTGCTCGGTCTGGCCGAGGCTTTTGAAGTGCTTGGTCTGGCCGAGGCTTTTGAAGTGCTCGGTCTGGCCGAGGCTTTTGGAGTGCGCAGTCTGGCTGCAAGTAAAAAATGTTATTGAGACGACAGGGGTAGCTGGGAGATAAAATTGTTGCCATGGGAAGTGTATTCCAACGATCAAAATTTACATTATGCGTCAAAAAGAAAGTACAACAATTGAGCAATACAAAAGCGATAGCCTATTGAAAGTAGCGTTTCAAGTGTTCAGCGTTCCATGGGTGGGGAAGGTCTCGACCCTCCATGTCTTGAAGTCAGTAAGTGCCTGGTCGTGGACGGGCTTTCACAATGTAAGGTCCCTCCCATTTGGCTGCCAGTTTTCCCTCGGTCGGATTTTTGGTGGCAAGAGTGGCCTCTCTTAAGACAAGATCACCTACAGCGAATTCCCGCGGTCGGACTTTGCGGTTGTAGTAAGTTCGCATTTTCTGTTGGTATGAGGCCAATCGGACGGCAGTGGTCTCTCTGAGCTCTTCAATTAGGTCTAAGTCCGCCCGACAGAGCTCTTCAGTGAGCGTTGGATCCGGATGTAAAACCCTGGGGGTTGGCAGACCGACTTCCACCGGAATAACCGCCTCAGCGCCGTATGTTAAGCGGAAAGGGGTTTCCCCGGTGAGAGTCCGAGCTGTGGTTCGGTAGGCCCAGAGTACATTCGGTAGTTCCTCAGCCCAGAGTCCCTTAGCAGCTTCCAACTTAGCCTTGATGATCTTCAGAAGAGAACGATTGGTGACCTCAACTTGGCCATTGGCCTGGGGATGCCCAGGAGAGGAGAAACATGGTTGGATCTGGAGGTCTGCACAGAACTTTCTGTATCTGGCGTTGTCGAATTGTTTGCCGTTGTCTGACACGATGGCCTGAGGGATGCCAAACCTGTAGACGATCGATCGCCAGATGAACCTGGTTGTGTTCCGCTCGGTAATGGTGGCTAGGGGTTCGGCCTCTACCCATTTGGTGAAGTAGTCAATGGCGACGATTGCGAACTTGGTTTGGCCACGGCCAGTGGGAAGTGGACCGACCAGGTCGATCTCCCATTTGGCGAACGGATAGGGGCTGTAAAGTGAGATTTACTTTGTAGGAGAGGCATGGGGAATGTTGGCAAAACGCTGACACTTATCGCATTTGAGGACGAAGTCAGTCGCATCTTGATTAAGAGTTGGCCAAAAATAACCATTACGGAGTATCTTGTGGGCTAAGGACCTGTCGCCCAAGTGGTTGCCACAAATTCCCTCATGAATTTCCTGCATGACATAAGTTGCTTGGGTCGAATTGAGGCATCGCAGATATGGTCGTGAAAAACCACGTTTGTACAGGATGCCATTGTCGAAGATGTAATTGGACGATCGGGCCCTGACTTTGGCGGCTTGCTGTTGGTCATCTGGAAGTTCTCCCGTTGTCAAAAATTGTATGATGTCGGATGCCCAGGGGAGGGGTTCATTTTGAAGGAACTGTATTCGAGGCGGACTCCGTGGCTAAGGTCGGACTGGTCTGCAGAAGCCAACTGAGCCATCTCATCTGCATTGGAATTTTCTGCCCGAGGTATGTGGTTGATCTGGAAAGTATTGAAGAGACGAACAAGAGGGAGCGCCATGTCCCTGTAAGCCCGCATTATGCCATCCTTGGCGTCGAATTCCCCCGTAATCTGACCGACAATGAGCTGTGAGTCACTGAACACTCGGATGTGGCTGACGCCGATATCCTTGGCCAGGCGGAGTCCTGCTATCAATGCTTCATATTCGGCCTCATTGTTGCTGGCCTCAAACAAGAGACGGAGAGCACATTTGAAATAACCACCCTCAGGGGAGGTGAGGATGAGGCCAGCCTCACTACCCTCCCTCCGGGATGACCCGTCGATGTTGAGAGTCCAAGAATAGGGGTCCTCTGGCTCGGCAGCAGTTAGTGGGGGTGGAGAGGCAGTGGTTGGGGTAGGGTTGGTGAATTCCAGGATGAAGTCGGCTATGGCCTGTCCCTTGATTGCTGTGCGAGGGCGGTAGGAGATGTCAAACTGGCTGAGTTCCACCGACCACTGCATAAGTCGGCCAGAAAGCTCTGGTTGCTGCATGATCTTCTTCAGGGGTTGGTCGGTGAGGACCACTATGGAATGGGCCTGGAAGTAAGGACGAAGTCGTCTGGAGGCGGTGACCGAGGCCAGGGACAACTTTTTTAGCAATGGGTAATTCTGCTCTGCTCCCCTGAGAGCTCGACTGATGTAGTAGACCGGCCGTTGGACTGAAACATCTTCCCGGATAAGAGCTGCACTGACGGCGGTGTTCGATACGGCTAAATAGAGGAAGAAGGGCTCGCCCGTAATTGCCTGTGAAAGAAGGGGGGGATTGGCCCTGCATTGCTTTAACTGCTGAAAAGCCTCTTCGGATTCAGCTGTCCATTCAAAAGTCTGCCGAAGAACTTTGAAGAAGGGTAGGCACTTATCTGTTGCGCGGGAAATGAAGCGGTTGAGGGCCGCCACTTTGCCCGTGAGTCTTTGGACTTCTTTAACAGTTTTGGGTGACTGCATCTCAATCAAGGCCTTGATCTTCTCAGGGTTGGCTTTAATGCCGCGCTGACTGACCATAAAACCCAAAAACTTTCCAGATCCCATGCCGAAGGCGCACTTCTCGGGTTTAAGCTTCATCTGATACTTGCGAAGGGTGGCAAAGGTTTCTCGTAGGTCGGTCAGATGGTCAGTGGAGAGTTTGCTCTTGACTAGCATGTCGTCCACATACACTTCCATGTTCCGACCGATCTGATGGTGGAAAACAGCGTTGACTAACCGTTGATAGGTGGCCCCAGCATTCTTTAGTCCGAACGGCATTAGACAGTAGTGGTAGGTACCTCGGTCGGTAATGAAGGACGTGTGTTCCCGATCGGACGAGTGCATCATGATTTGGTTGTACCCGGAGAATGCATCCATGAAGCTGAGCATTTGGTGACCGGCCGTGGCGTCGACCAGCAAATCTATTCGGGGGAGTGGATAGCTATCTTTGGGGCAAGCTCGGTTTAGGTCAGAGTAATCGACGCAGAGTCGTCATTTGCCATTGTTCTTGCGGACTAGGACCACATTGGACAGCCACTTAGGATAATCTACATTTTGGATGAATTGGGCCTCAAGGAGCTTGTCGACCTCTGCGGCTATAAGAGTATTGCACTCTGGATGGAAGATGCGCTGCTTCTGGCGGTAAGGTCGGAAATAGGGTTCGATGCTGAGGCGGTGAGTTATGAAGGAGGGGTCGATGCCTGGCATGTCTGAATGGGTCCAGGCAAACACGTTATTGTGCTCGGTCAGAAGGGCGGTAAGGTCGGCTTTAGCTTGGGGGGACAATTGGCTGCCAATCTTGGCAGTTTTCAGTGGGTTGGTGGGGTCAATGGGGACCTCAACGAGCTCCTCCACAGGTTCTCCTCTAACCAGCTTGTCCTCATCCCGGACGTCAAGACCTTCGATGATCATTGCCTCCTTCAGTTTGACTTCTTTAAGTGAGGCAACATAACATTCCCTTGCCACGGTCTGCTCTCCTCTGACCGTTCCGACCCCGAGATCGGTGGGAAACTTGAGAGCAAGATGATAGGTGGATGTGATGGCTTGGAAAGCGTTTAGGGCGGTTCGGCCAAGGATGATGTTGTAGGCAGATGGGCAATCGACCACAAGGAAGGTGAGCAACTTCGTGGCCTGCCGTGGGTATTCGCCGATTGTGATGGGGAGGTCAATGGAATCGATAGAGGTCACGCGGTAGCCGGTGAAGCTGACCAAGGGGGTTTGGAGTGGAGACAAGCTTTCTTCCCCAATCTTGAGCTGGCGGAACTAGTTGAGGAAGATAATGTCTGAAGAGCTACCGTTGTCGATGAGAACTCGTCTGACCTTGTAATTGGAGAGGATGGCCGAAATGACAAGGGGGTCATCATGTGGGTAGCGGATGCCTGTGCAGTCGGCGTCCGTAAAGGTGATGGGCTCTGCCCACTGTTTGGGCTGTTTGGAGGGTCGGTCTATAGTAGCGACTGCCTTGTCTGAGCCCTGCCTTATTTTTCTTAGTTCCGCCCTCTGAGCTGAACGGGATGGCCCCCCGCAGGCAAGTCCACCTGAGATAACTCTGATTTCACCAACAGGTGGGGGTGGGTTGCCTTGTGGCCGGGGGCTGTTGTGGAGGTCGATCATGGCCTTGAATAGGTTGGGCTGGCTGTCGGGGTGGCGTGCGCCGGCGGTTGTTCCTGTGGGGCTCGGTTCGTTGTTTCTGCTGAGGGCGAGTGTCTGTGAACCGGCTGAGGCGCCCCTGACGTATCAAGGTCTCCACCTGATCCTTGAGGTTGATGCAATCGTCAGTGTTATGGCCATGGTCCTAGTGGAAACGGCAGTACTTGGACTGATCTTTCCGATTGGAAGGGGTTCGGGACGGCAAGGGCCATTTGAGGGGGTAGTCTCGCTAGATCTGATTAAGGACGTGTTCCATGGGAGAATTGAGGGGCGTGTACCGCTCGAACCGACCAGGTGGCCGGTTGGATGCCGACCGGTCAGCTCGAGGAGGTCGGTCATTAAAGTGGGGTGTTTGGCTATTATACTGGGTGCTTTTGGGTTCGGCGTCTTTTCGCTTATTTCTGGGGGTGGGGTTCTTAGTCATTGGGTCCTGCCGAGCGGCCAATGAATCTTCGGCATTCATGTATTTTTGGGCTTTGGAGAGTAGTGCGGCTATGGAGGTCGGGGGGTTTTTGGAGAGGGAGAAGAGGAAGTCGGACGACCGTAGGCCGGCCATGAAAGCCGTGAGGATGACCTTATCGTCGTTTTCCGCTACTTGGAGAGCTTCGGTATTGAAGCGAGTAACGAAGCTGCGCAGTGATTCCCCCTCGGTCTGACGAATGTTGAGGAGTTGGGTGGTCGGGCGTTGTTGGCGCTGGGCTCCGATAAAATGGCTCAGGAAAGAGTCACTGAGATGCTGAGAAGTGGAGACCGAGTCTGGTGGTAATTGGCTAAACCACAGTCGAGCTGACCCCTTCAGTGTCACAGGAAAAGCTCGGCACATGATTTCGTCAGGGAAGGCATGGAGGATCATGAGGGTGCGATAGGTCTCCAGATGGTCGACCAGGTCGGTCGTTCCGTCAAAGGAGTCGATGGTGGGCATTTTGAACTTGGCGGGCAGGGGTTTGTCTCGGATGGAAGCGAAAAACGGCGAGTTCGCCGTGGTGGAGGGCTTATGCTGGATATTCTGCATAACCCCTTGGAGCTGGAGCTTCATGGCTCAGAGTTCAGCGTCCCAAAGGGGAATGTTGTCGCCACCAGAGGGAGACAAGTGTTGGACGCTGCTGGCTTCTCCCTCGGGGGGCTGGTGTTACGACCGATGGACGTGGGGGTGGAGGTGGTGGATTTATATGTGGGTGAGAAGGTTGAAAACCTCCCGAGTTGAGTGGATTGGGTTGTGGGACAATATGGCTCGGAGTTTGTTCTGGATGGGGTGGAATATCTGGAGGTGGTGGTGGAGGAATAGGGAGGTTTCTCTGGAGCAGAGCATTTATTAAGGCCTGGTTTTGTTCGGCCATGCGGTTGATGCTGTTGGTAAGCTCGATGAAGTACTGTGGTGGGTTGTTTGGGTTGGGAGGGTCGGTTTGATGATCGGCAGCATTATGGTGGGAAGCCATGGATCTAGTCGTGACCATACACTTGACGGGTGAGACGTAAAGGGTTACGGGAACGGGGTCTCCGGCGACAATGAACACAACTGGCGCACGGACCAACCAGTTCCCACAGACGGCGCCAACTGATGATACAGTTCGTTCACTGTGTATGGACTGAACCGATCCAAGCTCCTCAAGCCCACGTCCGAGTGATGAGGCCCACCAGAAGACCTGCAAACAAGTTCAGCAGGGAACAGGGTAGTCCCCCAGCGAACCCTCCGGCGTGTAAATTAGAAGTGGAAGTAGGGAATGTAGAGCCAGAGAGAGAGAGAGAGAGAGAGGAACAGAATACTTAACATTCTTCTTGCCTTCCATGCTTGCTTATATTCTTTGGTAATCATTTCACTGTCCCTTCCAACGTGCCTCCCTTGCCGAAAAGCCTGTGCTGTAGCCTACCTTGTTCAGGGTAAAGGGGCGCTATTCCGACGGGGAGGTGTTGTCGTAATAAATGCTGTGATGGGCTGCATTAATGGTGATGTGTTGTGGCAATAACTTTGCAGATCTTTGTCTGCTGATGTGGCCTGTCTTGCATCTGCCATATGTCCGAATGTCATTGGTCCCTCATGCCCCAGTTGGCCTCCAGCTGTCCTGGATTTTACTACCTGGGTTATGCAATGGGGTCTAAATGGTGGGTTTGGGTTTGTTCACTGTGGGCTGTGGTCTTTGTGGGCCTATCCATGTCAGAATGTAACTTTAAGAATGTAAGGATGTATTTATATTAAACATAAATCTTAGGGATGTAGGTATAAATTATCCAAAAATTTAGGGTCCATTTGAGAATTAATATTTTAGCTAAAAAATTTTAAAATACTAAAAAAAGTACAAAAAAAATTTCAATTTTTTAACTTATACAAAAAGGTTGGAAATTCTTTTTCATTCATTCTACAAAGCAAATGATTATTCTCATTCACATTACTTTTTGTATATATTTTGTAAAATATTAAAAAAGTCTTTTTAAATTATTATTATTTTTTACTTTATATTTTATTAAAAAAATATATAAAAATACTAGAAAATTTATTTTCCAAACTAACCCTTAAGTAAGGCCAAGTTTGGGAAGACTAAATAAGTGTATTTTTTGACTTTTTATTAAATATGGGTTGGATTTGGGTTGGGTTTGAAGTGATGTGTTAGGAAGGTGATGTGACTTAAATAAGATGATATAATTTAAATAGGATAGTGATTTTTTGACTTTTTAAATTTTTGGATGGATGCCAAACTTAGCCTAAATATCCGGACTTTTCAAAATAGAGTGGGGGTCAAGTGATCCACAGCAGCCCCCTATGATTGGAGTTTGTGGGGGGTACGCTACATGTGGGTGGGTAGGTGGTTGGGTGGGTGGGTAGCTTTGCCTAATGGGTAGTTTTGCTTTAATATTTGACAATGACTTGGATCTATCCCACCTCCAGAGAGAGAAAGTTGAGTTAAAATAACTCATTAAAAAATAAAATAAATTAAAATAATTAATAAAATAATATATAAAATTTAATTTGTAATTATTTTATTTTATTTTTATAATTATTAAATTAACTATAAAAAAATAACTAATTTTTTAAATATAATTATTTTAATTAAATTAAAATAATCAAATAACTAATTAAAAGACAAGGTCATCTGCCTATCAGACAACGACCATACTTGATAGGAAAATATTTTGTTTACGGAAATTCTATTATACACCCTCCTTAAAGTAGGTATATCACATATATTTTTAATTATATTATTTTTTTAATTATAATAATATTTTAATTATGACTCAAGAGATATTTAATTATAGTTCATATGGTGTTTGATTATGAATTTTTTAAAATTTTATTTATAATTATAATTCAAAAAGTATGAAATTACGTAATTTTTTTTTTTTAATTATCAGGGCTGATCTTTCTCTTTTATTCACATATTTAAAAGTGAAAGTAAACTTATGGGAATTTCTACACACACTCTGGCCTATTTTGGGAAGTGGGTTATAATCCACTTCTCAAATTATAACCCACTTCCTCTCTCACAAAAAAACTGCTTATAAGCAGTTTTTCACCAAAAAGCTGATTATAACCATCGCCTCAAAATAACCTTCTATTTTGGGAGTCTGAATCATATGTGATATTTTGTGGGTCCTTTTTTTTTTTTTTTTTTTCATTATTGTATTAGTTAAAATTTGATTATAACATATTATAATATTAGTTATAACTCATTGTAATATTAGTTATGACCTACTAAGATTATTATTTTAGTTTTGATCCAAAAGGTCTTTGATCATTATATTTTTTAGTTATAACACACTACTAAAGAAACTGCCTTTTGAGTCGGTTTTTTGAGTCGGCAAATTTTACCGTCGCAAAAGTTAGTCTTTTTGAGACGGCACAGAGTTACCGACGCAAATACCAACACTTTAGTGTCGGCACCGTTGGCCGACACAAAAAATTAATATTTGATAGCATTACTTGAGTCGGTTGAATTTACCGACGCAAAAGATAGACCTTTTGCGTTGGCATAGCCCTTTTGCGTCGGCAAATTTGTGCCGACGCAAAAAATTAGACCTTTTTGTGTCTGCAATTGATGCCATAGCAAAAAAAAAAAAATTTATAGTCAAGATATATATATTTACTTGATTATATTTAATAAATATATTTATTTATACATATACTTTTATATTAATATTGAGTGTATATACTATAAATAATATATATCTCATTTAAAATTTGAAAGAGGTATAGTGGTGAAGTGGACGTAGTGTGGTGACTTCGGATCAAATCTTTCAAATGGAGTGGGTTCAAAACTTGGGAGCCTCAATGAGAAAATTATGTTTTAAATTTTTTAAAACATTTAACCACTTTTTGAGTCGGCAATCTGCCGACGCAAAAAGTTTACCGTCTCAAAAAATTAAAACTTTTTGCGTCGGCAGATTGTTGACTCAAAAACCTTTTGCGACCCCATCATTTTCGTCCCTTGAGTTGCCGTCGAAACGCCGTCACAAAAAGTTTTTGCGTCGGCAAATATGCTATTTGCGACGGCACGCTGCCGACTCAAAAACCCTCTTTTCTAGTAGTGACAATTGTAGTAATCAATCCTATAAATATTATAACTTGCATGTACTACACATAATTTTAATAGTGTGTATAACAATTTTAATATCTCTATTTTTTTCCCTTCTTTTTTGATCGAGAAGAAAATTTTCATTACAAAATCGATAAAAGATAGAATAAATCCAGTATAATAGTATCATAAGATCTCAAAAAGAAATAAGCAACTTCTATAAAATGAAAGATTCAAACTTTCGTAGTAGAGAAGAAAAGACACAAGAGGGGAAAACAAGTCTCCACTCAGGAAAGCTTATTACATTAACAAACTAAAAGAAATAAGAAAATCAAACCGAAAAAAAAAAAATCAGGTCCAAATTGCCACCAAACTCATCGAAAACTCCATTACTCTGTAAATAGGCATGTAATCGGTTCGGTATAGTCGGTATTTAGGTAAATTTTTTTACTAAACTGATAACATTAATTTTATTATTTTGAATACTGATACAGGTCGCTTCTTCTATCAAATCGAATCAAACCGAACTGATTGAAACGGTTTGGTTCGGTATGGTTTAATTGGTCTAGGACCTTTCAAACTTTATTCATTTTTAGTATAGCCACTAATTTATGTAAAAATATTGAATTAGTTATTTGTCCACTATTTGAAATATATCCAATCCATCCATTTAACAAATATTTTTCAATTCTTAGATTAATAAAAATACAAACAAAAAATATAATAATAAATACTAAGGCTTTAAAAATAATAAGTTAGACTCAAGATTATATATGATAAAAGTTTACTCTCTTAGGTTATACAGATGATAAGATTAATTAACTAAGATTAGTAATCTATTATACTTATTAGTATTATTATATTATTAGATTATATAAATAATATATACAATATATATTGAAGTGGTTGGTTTCGATTTAGTCTGGTGCACAAGGAGTTTAAACTGATACTGAACCAAAAATTAAAAAAAATCAAATTAAAAAACTGCATAGACCAATTATTGTTAAAAAATAGACAAAATATGACTGATTTGGTCCGGTTCAATCTGTTTAGTTCTTTCTTTTTTTCATCCGTAACCTTCAATTTGAAATCTAAAGACTCCACTTTAGCTCGTCAAGATAAAACATAGAAATTTAAGTTGTCGCCTAATATAAAACATACTCGTTTTCTAATGTCAACTTTTGGACTATAAGATCATCTAAAGTCAAATATCAAGGTTTTGGATTTGAGGGTGGATAAGGTAAGGCGGTGATGGTACTGGTAAGATAAACATCAAATCTGAGTTTAAGAACCAGATCTGCAGGAGGATTGGAGGGAGAGGAAGAGGAAAGAGAGATCAAAGAGGTGGGGAACTATCGTCGTCTACCTCTCCCCTTATAGGAAATTTCAGGAAAAAAAAAAAGAAGAAGAAGAAGAAGAAGTTAGATGAATTTTTATTTTAAATTTTATCATAAAAATGTGTGTGTGATATAAATTTAAAATTGTTAATCTAATTGTTGATAATAACATATATGGAGATTTTTAAAAATTAAAGTCACGGATATTGTTTTTTATTCAGTGGTGCTACCTGCACCAACTAGTGTACTAACATTAGTTATGACATTATTATTAATCCACTCATTAATGACATTACAAATATTAAAAATCTCTTAAATTATGTCACATCACCAATTGTTACACTAGTTAGTACACTAATTGATATATATAGTATTATTTTTTTTATATTTGTAATATGGCATTTATAGTCATTTTTAAAAGGGATAAGATTTGGTCATGCAAAAATAGAATACAGTCAACAGTCACCCAAATGTATCAGTATAATGTTTTAATCAAAGTGTTTATTATTATTATTATGAAGAAAATGGATACATAGATAGGCTAACCTTTCGAAAATGACTATTATCCATATTAGTATCATTTATATTTCTTCATATGTTATTTTGTGAATTTTATTTTGGCCTACCATAAGTGATAGAGGCAAGTAAGGATAGGGGATATGTATCCTCCTTAACGTTTGAAAAATTACACTTTTACCTCTAGTAAAAAAAAAAAAGTTTCAATTTAATTCATTCAAATATGATATTAAAATTTTAAATTACTATTTTCTTTACATTTTCTTTTCAAAAAAACTTGTTTAATATATTATTATGTGTCATCAATTTTTTATATTAGAGACATATTATATGTTTTTTGTTATATGTTAAATAGTTTCTTTGTTTAGAGATACTTATTACACAATTAACAACAACTAATATAATGTTACTATGTAATTCAATGATTCAAAACTGTAAAAAAAAATATAATAAAAGAAAGTGGTGTATAGCAGTGTCTTTGTATTATTTATTCACCTTTTCTCTCATTTCTTTTTTTTTTTAATTATTATTATTGTTTTGATTCCTATCTACATCTCTTTTGTGTGTGCAACTTAATATAATTTCATTTTCATATTTCAGAAGGCATGTGATTATTTTTCAAACCATGTGATCATCATATATAAAATCAAATTAAAAACAAAAAATGATTAAGATCAGCTAATTCGAGTTTATATTTAAATATAAAATTTAGATTACAGTGTTTTTTTATTCCTACCATCAAATAAAAATTAGATTAAGTTTGATTGTGATTTTTGTTAAGATTTCAACTCAATGGTACTATAACGCCCCCCAAAAAATAGACATACTACAACATCACAATATCCTTTAAACATGTAGAATCATTACTTCTCGTGTAATTATGTGACATACACACATGTGATTCTTTTTACTTAAACAGAATTTAACTACTTGTTTCATTACATTTTTTAATTTTACAACTTGAAACCAATTGACATTATCGAGTCAATCATCCTTCAATTTTACCCAAGACAATGCCTTAGAGGGTACAAATTTCCAAGGTCTTGCCTGGATTACAAATAAATGGTTTTCTAACCCACACAAATATAGCCTTTGGCTTATCAAAAATAAACAACAAAAGATAAGAGCCTCGTGCTCCCAAAACTATTCTCCACACCTCTACTTTAGCAGGGTCACAATAGCTTTTCCTGCAACAAAATCCACCAGGGGTGAGTACAAAACCCAGTAGAAAATTCTTAACAAAATATATATATTTTGTACAGTCTCATGAGATAAATGCACCTGCCATGCCATGCTCTGCTCAAAAATATAATTTTTTTTCTTTTGAAAGTCTTATGTATAATGCATGTCAAAAACATAATTAATCCAATAATATCCATGTAACAACAAAGAGTGGTAAATACGACTCAGACAAATCCCCAGGGCTAGTGTCTGTAAGTTGGCTTATCAGGCACTACCAAATTCTACCTTACCGGATTCTAACTGAAGGGTTTAGGCACCTGCACACGCGTGTTTCTGGTCTTGCATCAAGGACACTTAAGCCAACTTAATTATCAAATTACACCCCCTAACAGGACTTCCCACCATATTTACCTCAAAACGGTTCATCAACAACATTTGTTCCACAAAAACCATTTGCATTTCAAAAGTAATCTCAACAATAGTGGTTCAAAAGAAAAACAATGGACATGAAATGAAATGCCAATGCAATATACGTCTATATCAATGCCTCAGACTTTCTCAAAATTTTTCAATACTTTCTCATTTCATCCATACAATCTTCTATTGTGATCAAGTTTCACATCTCTACCCAATGTGTATATATACAATATATATTCCAAGAGAATTTTTTTTAAAAAAAAATGCACATCATCAAATACATTTTTTCCTCTTTAAACTAAACAAATTTCAACATGAAAATCATCATTTCCAATCTTTATCTTTCTAAGATAAGTACAACAACATAATATTCACTATTTTCTCAATATCAACTTCTCTCTTGCAGGGAATTTCAACAATAGGGGCAAATATAACAATTTCCTCATCATTTCTCAAAAATGGATCTCAATAATTCATGATTTCACAAAAGCTAAGTTTTTACAAAAGAAAAATAGAGTTTCTCTTCTCTTCTTTTTTGTTTTTTTTGAAAAATTCTATGCAATTATAAATTCCAACTATTGCACAACTCATATTTTTCATTGATACAACTTTTTCTCAAAATTCCTCAAACCTCGGGTTTTCACAAAATTAGGGCTTCCTTATTTAAACAAAAGTTTTTGCTCATGAAATCTCAAAACATTCTCATAGTTCATAAATTAAAAAATTTAAAGAAAGATTTGAGAAAACCCCTCTTTGAGCAAAATACAATCTCATAAAAATCAAATCCTAATTCAACACACTCCAAACAATATCAAAATAACTATGGACTTGCAAATATATATATATATATAACTCAAAAAAAAAATCCCTACTTCAAAACAAGAAGATGAGAAGAAACAAGATTCAAGAAGAACTCTTCACGAAATCAAAATCCAATCGGTCAAAATGTTGATCTTCTTTTGTCCTTCACCTTTAATACAGGATCTATAGTGGATTCTTGGTGAAAAATAGATGAAATCAAGGTTTTGAGGTCTAGGGTTTCAGGTGTGGAGGAGAGAAAGAAAAAATGAAGAGTTTGGGCCAAAAAGTGGCTTTAAAGTGCCAGATTTCGAACAGACCGCTCTAACGGTGAAAGAAAGCTCCCAAAATCTCTAAAATTTGTGCAAACTGCTCGAGCGGTCAAAAGTTTGCTTGAGCAAATTTTCTTCCAGCATAGGTACTCAAATTTCAAACGGGTATAACTCCCTCATTCGGACTCCGTTTTAGATCGTTCTTATGTCTAAATCGAAGTCCCGTAAACAAGCTTCCAATGGTTCTAGCCTCACATCCAAATTCAAAGTGTGGAAAGAGAAAAGATAAAAGAGTGAAAACTGGTTATAGGACAATTATTCAAATTAATGTTTTTGGTTCAATCCTACTTTACCATTATGATACCACCTCAATCAATATTTTAAAATGAATCAAAGAGGCTCCAAGTACAATAATAAGAGTGTCAAGAGCAATCTCACTAGTCCAAGGAATACGAAGTGTTACGAGTACCCCCTCTAAGCCAAAATTCTAGCTCTGTCACTTTCTACCATGGTAATCAGAGTTGTCCAGCAATAAAAATAAATTGTGCAACAAATCAATTTTATCAAGCATCAATAGAGTTTAAAATGAACAATGAATACATGAACAAATAGTATTTTATTTTGGCAACTACGAGTTTAAACTTTAATTATTTATTTATAAAATAAAATGCGATTTATTCATCTATTTATTGATATCCGATGAAATTGATTTTCTACACAATCGATCTTCATTGTAAGGTTTATGAGAAGAATTATTGGGATTGTCGTTGTGGGCTCAAAGTCAAACCCACAAAATAAAGTATGGAGGAATATAAATTAGGGTTTTTTACCAGCCGGTCCCAATAATTAAATCTATTACTTATTTTGTCCTAAGTTTCTATCTCGTGCACTAGGAAGTCGTGTTATATTTTTTTAATCCCGATTTTTTCCCTGCTGTTATACTGCCAGAGCCATTGATGAATTAGTGGTGTTGTGAACATGAGAATTGCTAGAGCCATTGCTGAATTCGTTGGTGTTGGTGAACATGAGAACTGCCTCTGTGGCCCTTGGATTTGAGAGAGATGGTGTTAGATCTGAGAGAGATCAAGAAAATTGACATGAATGGAGATGGGGTTTGTCGACATTGATGAGTTCCAGTGCCATTGATGAATTCGTTGGTGTTGATGAACATGAGAACTGTCTCTGTGGCCCTTGGATTTGAGAAAGATAATGTTAGATCTGAGAGAGATCAAGAAAATCGACATGAATGAAGACGGATGTGTCGACATTGACGAATTCGGAGCTTTGTATTGTTTAAACCAGTGATAAATTTATCACTGATGAATTTGTTAAAAAATTTACAAATAGCAGACTTGATTTAAGAGAGAGAGAGAGAGAGAGAGAGAGAGAGAGAGAGAGAGAGGAGGGCATCACAACAAATTTATCACTAAATTAAGTTACAAATTTATCATTCATAAATTAAGTAACAAATTTATCACTAAATTAAGTAACAAACTTATCAGATCAGTTACACGTCTGTAGAAGATCAACAATACCTTTCAATGCATTGATTGGACACTTTTCATCCCAAACCGGTGATGGAAGAAGATGGTGGCAACGATGATTTCAAAGATGGTAGATTGGTGATGGAGGTAGATGGTGGCAACGACGATGTTGAAGATGGTAGATCGATGATGGAGGATTACGGTATTGAAGCTAGCAAATGAATGAAGGGAGAGAAGCAACGGTGATGGCAACGAAGGAGAAGGAGATAATGGTTGGTGATGGAGGAGGAGGAGGAGGAGGAGGAGGAGGAAATGGTGTGCCAGTGACAGAAATATAAGAGAGAGAGAGAGAGAGAGAGAGAGAGAGAGAGAGATGTGTTTGGGTTTAGGATAAAATCACTCAACTAAATGTAAGGATTAAAAATGCAAGATGGGCTAAATTATTTTGGGTCAAGACTTCCTAGGAATTAAGTCCGGTCCAAAAGACCGGCCCGTAACTCCCCCTATAAATTATAGTAGTATGAAAGGGAACCATTATTATTTCATAGGCCTATTCTATATTTAGTCAGCTCATTAAATTTTTTATTAAATAACTAATTTTTTTATAAAAATTAATAATTAAACTTCAATAATTGAATGGTGAATCTTAAATTTTTTAGTTATCAAATTGCATTTTTCTGTTTTATCTTAAATATCATATATATAAATAAAAATAATTGGTGATATTTAAGTCTTTGTTTTTACTACATTCTATTTTTCACACACCAAAAAAAAAAAAAAAAAAGTTACTTTCATTTTCAAATCTTTTTCCATTCTAAACAAATTTCTTCACTGACTTCTTTAATCCTAGGCGAATTCTTAAAAAAAAAAAAAAAACTTTTAATGCATAGTCGGAAAGAAAAAAATTGTGAATAAAATCATTAAATAATTATAATTTTTAAAAAATTATTGATAAATTTAATTTATGAAGGGTGTAAAACATTAGATTTAAGGAAAAATCTTATTTGGTGATATGGACATTTATTGGTCAAAAGAACATTAACACATCTGTTAAATTTTTTATTTATAACATATCTGTTCAAAAAGTCTATCTATTGAAATTATGTGTTCAAAATATCTATCTGTTGAAATTCTATCTCTATATTTCTTCTCTCTCTCTCGTTCTACATTTTGTTATAGTTATAGGTCATCCAACGGTTGACCTGAAAAGGACCTAAATGATCAAATTGCTAGTTCTTACTATCTTCAACCTAAACTCCATTCTTCTTCTAGAGCCTCAAGAATTTGAAGAGAGAGAGAGAGAGAGAGAGAGAGCTTGGTCTTGTGTTCTTCAATTTTGACAGATAGATTCAATTTTGTCTTGTGTTTTTCAATCAGTAAAGCCATTTATCTACAAAGCTCTCTTCTCCTCTCTCTGTCTCTCTCTCTCTCTCTTCACAGTTCAAACTCCATAAAACCTCACTAATTTAGTTTTCCCCAAGTTCAAGGTTTCTGATTTCATCAATAACGGGTTTGGAAGTCGGTTGATAAAAAATCCACAAAGCTCGATGCTGATCACGACATAGTTGATTATTGTGGTTTTCAGAGTCTCTGTTCATTATAACTCCCTTCGTCAGGCTCGACCCATCAGCGACCAGCTCGTCGTCATCATTATTTGCGAAAAGCAAACCTTTCGTCAAGCTGCATTTCACTCGAAGCTAGAAGCACCGGCCCATAGGTAGTGGCAAGGTTCTGAAAAGCGGTTGCGGTCGCCGTAACGGTGGCGGTGGCGCGGTTGCGGTTGCGGGATGTAAAAGCCGTAGCGTAACGGTTGCGGTAACCGGAACCGTGAATTTTTTTATTTTTTGCACAATTAGAAAAAAACTTACCGATACACATATTTTTTTTCCATTATCATATTTATTGGGTTTGAAATAAATATTGATAAATTTTTGTAAATTTTTAAGTATGATCCAATATATTTCATATTTTTAAATCACTATAAATTGAGTTTTTTACATTTTATTTTAATAATTAATGACTTTATATTATACAAAAAATAAATCACTAACTATTATATATAAGATAAACAATGGCAAAAGTAAGAGAATAAATAAGAGCCTAAATATATATATATATATACATATATATTTTAACCAAGCCAAATAGATAATGACCACACTTATTATTATTATTATTATTATTAAACAATATATAGATAGACACACAAACAAAATGGTTGAGTGATAGCAGCTGAATAGAATAGTATGAGTCTTACAGTTTTAACAAATCAATAACATGTTCTTCATCTTCATTATTCTCTCTCTCTATCTCTATCTCTTGCTCTTCCATTTTCTCTCTGTATCTTCCATTTTCTCTCTACCCCTCTTCCCCTATTTTTAGCTTTTTTTTTTTGTGTTTTTTCAAAAGAAACAGTTCGGAATCGTTACGTAACGGTGTATAACAGGCCGTTACGGCTGTTACGGCACCGTTACGACCGTTACGGCTGCCACACTTGTGAATCTCAATCACACTGCAAAAACGGCCGTAACGGGTGGCGGTAACCACTAAAACCGTTACATAACGGCGTTACGTAACGGTTGCGGTCGCTTTTTAAAACCTTGGGTAGTGGCAAACCCGTCGGCATTCTCACTGATGTCGTAAACTTTGCCATTACTATTTGATATAGGGGTGAAAGAAGTGAACGATGACGATTTGACATACTCAGGGTTCGGATCCAAGCCAAATCTGAAGGTATTAGGACTGTTGACAGACTAAGAGACGTGATCCACCGAAGGGAATGAAGTGTGTAGTGGTGAAAGAGTGAGCTGATGCCATAGCTTCCTCCAATACAGATCTAAGAGGTTTGATGCGGTCGATGAGAGAGAGAGAGAGAGAGAGAGAGAGAGAGAGAGGAGAAAAGAGAAAGGAGAGAGAGTATCATTAATGGTTTAGAGAAATCCATTGTACATATAGAAACGAAGTGTTCTTATGGACTTCATAATGTCCTTATGGTCTAAATTAGCGCGTGGAGTTTTCCACGAAACAAAGTCAAAATTAGACTTTTTGACCAAACACCTTATTTTTTATTTATTAATATCCACACAAACTCTGTTTTTGTTGCATTTTTAGATGTGAAATTACTAATTAAGCTCACACAATTTAACTTACCTACTATACACTACAAGAAAATTGGGCAAATAACACGGAAGCATTTGCAATGGCACCACTTACCGTCGCAAAAAGTGAGTTTTTGCGACGGCACCACTTGCCGTCACCAATAAACCGAGTTTCAATGACAACATCACTTCTTGTCACAAAAAAGCAAGTTTATGCGACGGCAACAACTGCAGTCGCAAATAATGCCCTTTTTTGCGACAGTAACCTTCCCCCGTCACAAATAAAGGTTTTTGGCGACAACAATCCCCCCGTCGCAAATAAAAAATTAGTTAAACGATGTCGTTTTATTGTTTAAATTTTCATTTGTGACGGTAAAACTTGACATCGCAAAAAAAAAAAAAAAAAAAAGAAGCCAAAACTTGATTTTCCCTTTGCGCTCATTTTTCCCCCCTTTAACCAAAAATTCCCAATCTCAAAAATCCCTAATATTTTGAACCAAAAACCCTATCAAAAATCCCATCTCTTCTTACGACTCCCTCTCTCTCTCTCTATCTCCCTCTCCCAACTGTGAGCAGTGGCAGCGAGCATCGAATCGATGGCATCGAACGACGGCGGCGAGCGAGCGAACGACGGTGCGGCGTGTCTCTCTTCAACTCTCTCAGTCAGTCTCAATCTCTGAACCAGGTTAGCTTTTCTCCTTCTTCATCTTCACGTCTCTACTCTGCCGAGTTATCCCTTTCCCTATTTCTCTCTTATTTCCCACAGCCCACAACTATTCTACCCCTCAAACTCTTTCTCTCTTTGCTGCCGTTGCTTTCTTTTCTTACTCTTCATTCACTTCATTTGCTCAATTATCTGGTATTTTTAACTGCAAACTTGAGTTGTTTTAGTTAAATAAATTTATGAGTTCGTCGGATTTCGATCGATGGATTAGTATTACGAATAGTTGGATCTCTTGACAGTTGGCTTTATTTGAGTGTGTAAATTGAGCTTTGGGTTTGATAAGAAATGCATCCCTTACTCCAAAGGTCCCCCCTTCACCCTCTCTCTACAATTACTTGGCTACAATTTTAGTTGTTTTGGTCTTTTTTAATTGCAATTTTTTGCTATTTCAGTTATAAATTTATGACTTCTGAGAAAACAAAGGAAAAAGAAACCTTTTGAAATGAAAGAGCAATGAACAAAATTTGAAGGTATGCCTATTTATGGTTATTTTTGAAACCTTCCATATTCATTCTGAAACCTTCCCTGTTCGAAAACTGTCTTATATCTCTAATTTTTACCCTATTTTCTCTCATTCTCTCGAAATTTTGATTTCAGTCTCTCTCTCAGCACTCACTTATTTGGAATTTTGTCAGCTGACTTGGTAATGATTTTATGCTATTTTGGTATTTATATATTTATGTTGATTGTGATGGAATAATTGGTGAATTTGCTCTAGGACTTCGTTTGAGTTTGTTGCCAAATATGTCATCTTGTTTTGTAAAATTCTAGTGGGTGATCCATGCCTAGGGCACTCCCAACCCAAAAAAAAAAAAATTTCTACATCCAACTTAACCATTTTTTGACAATTGAAAACCCCCCCCCCCAAAAAAAAAAAAAAAAAAAAAGAAAAAAAAAGAAAAAGAAGAAAAAGTTATGCACTTCAAAATTATGCCTAGCGAATTATCGATGCCTACGACACCCTCACACTGATAAAAAATCATTTGCATTTTTTAGTTATGATCCATTGATCATTGCATATTGACGCAATTACAATCATTTCTAATTACCTTGCTTTGCAATTACAATTAAGACTACCTCAAGGCATGTTCTTCATTACTTAATTGAAACCAAAAATAAAAATCATGAATTCCTATATGTATAGTCTCAAGCAAAATGACCCACTTAAGCTTGGTTCAACATCTCCATATGCATTATAGGTTTGATTAGCTGTTATTGCTAGTGGCACACCATCTTCAAAAGTTGCTATTATCAGTACCTGAAACACAAATTAAGTTTAATTAAGTTAGATAAATTTACCAAAACAGAAGAATCTAATACAAAGAGAACAAATCCCGAGTGTTTAGCATTTCTGAATCATGTGTCACATAGTAGGAACCATACTTTCTCATTGCTCTATCAAGCTTTACATAATTTGACAAAAAAAAAAAATTGGTTCTTAATTCTTGAGTTATCATACGACTGGAAAAAAAATTAGTACTACTTGACTTTATCGAACTCGTTGCAGCACATTCAAAATGATTTTCCATTGAAACAAAATGATGATAGGATATAATAGGGGAAAGCCATGGTAATGAGCAATTTTTCTTTTAACAAATTGCAACCTCTTCCATAAAAGGTAAACCACATAACCATATAAGCAATTGCATAATTGATTGAAAAATCGAATAAGGTAATGAACACATGTAGAAGCAAACATAAGTTACACATTTTGTGGACATAGTTATGAGTTTTGTGAAAAACGTTACAATATTTGTGGTTAGTAAATGCATTGCACAAAGTTGTCATTTTACAAGTTATACATTTTTTGGTCAGAGTTATAAATTTTGTGACAAAGTTACAATATTTTGTAGCGAGCAAAAGTTACACATTAGTTATAAATTTTGTGCTCAAAGTTATAAATTTTGTTGAAATAGTTATGAATTTTGTTAGAAATGTTACAATACTTTGTGGTCAGTAAATCCATTAGACAAAAGTTATAACATTTTAAAAAGTTACACATTTTGTGGATGTAGTTATGATTTTGTTGAGAAAAGTTACAATATTTTGTGGTCAGTAAATCCTTACACAAAAATATGACATTCTCTTTTATCTTGAAACTATGCCCAATTTCCTATTTTACCTATTCAAGAGAGAGAGAGAGAGAAAGAGAGAGTGTGTGTCACGACCCAAACCCGTCCCTATGGGTTTAGCATCGTAACCGGCCAGTGACCCTTAGATCATCGAAGGCCTCTGAACAGAATAATATTGATAACAGGGGCTGTGGAAGCAATTATGCAAACTTACATAGTCCATAGAGCTGTACAGACATATATATGGGACATAAAATATAAAACTTTCATATACATGTTGCATACATACAGATAAGGCATTAAGATGCAGTAGCCTTACATCACCCAAGTCACATATATAGGATTACAACGTGTTCAGGCCAGACACAAACATTACGGAAATACAAAAGTCCCAAAGACAATGAACTCGGGTAGATCTCAAAAGGGAACCTCTACGGGAGGCATAATAGCTGGCTGACACCAAAACTTGCCAGGCGGCATCTCAGGCCTGGTCACGCGCTTGCCCACCTACATACATATAGACAATATAATGAGCTAGAGCCTAGTGAATAATGACTAAGTAAAGGGTTAAATGAATGATATCCGTCACAGATTCAGAAATCAAAGTTAATATCAGAAATGGATTCATATACATATTCAGATTTGTAAACAGTTATATGTGGTACACCCAATAGCTAACATATCAACTTGGTCCTAAGACCTACATGCATAGTCGGTACCGACGACCGTAAAGGTCCATGTCTTGCGCGCAAGTAGCCATGGTATTGTTACCCCCAGGCGAGGGCCACGTGAATATAGGCCTCGGTATTGTTACCCCCGGGTAAAGGCCACGTGAACATAAGCCACAGTATTGTTACCCCTAGGCGAGGGCCACGTGCATATTGGCCACGGTATTGTTACCCCCGGGCAAGGGTCACGTGAACTAAGGGTACCACAAATACATTTCAGAAAATTGGACATTCATTCATAATTTATAAAATAGCATTTTAGAAAACAAATCATATCATATCAGTCAGAAAATACTTAAAATTTAACATAACTTTACATAGTTATTACTCACAGGTGGCTTTGGGTGCAGACAAACAAAGCAGATTAATCAATTGATTCGAGGCACGTGACCTACACGAACATACATACAAATATACACTTGAAACACTCGCTCAAATTATTCATAACTTGTTTTATTTGTTCTTGGCGTGTTTCTAGTCTTTATCCTCATTATAGTGTCTCAAGCATGACCTAGGAATGCTTAGGATGGAAAGAGGACACAAAATGCACTTGGAAACATTTCTCAAATTTTGCTGAAAATCGGGTCCATGCTCGAGCGTAGCTTTCCCCACTCGAGCAGACATGCAAGATGTGAAGGCTCGCTCGAGCGTGACTTTCCCTGCTCGAGCGGACTGTAAATTTTGGAAAAAGTACTAGTTGCATGATTTTCACGCTCGACGGACGCTCGATCCCCGCTCAAGCGTGAGACTCAGACCCTCACTCGAGCGTGACTTCCCTCGCTAGAGCGGACTGTAAAACATATGAACTTCTGGGTATATGCATTTCATGCTTGAGCGTGACTCACGTCGCTCGAGCGGAAGTGCACGTACTTAGAGTGCTCGCTCGAGCGTGAATTCCCCCGCTCGAGCGTGGATCAAATTTCTGGAATTTCCAAATTTGATCCACAAGTTCAAATTCAACCTCTAAGGTACCAAACTCAATTTTTCTGGGCCAAAACTTTGGAAAACTCATAGAGATTCATAAAATAACATGTTTCAAGGATTAATTCAAGCAATCATGGCCTAAAGACTTGTCAATTGAACAAAATTCAACATGAAACCCAAGAATATTTTATGAACATAACATGCATGAACTTTTCTTGAATCCAACCTCTTTAAACCGTGACCAAACTTGGCAATTTAGTGAAAAACATGATGAACTTCCAAGATGTAAGTGAGATGAACACATACATGAAAGAAATCTTTGAAATCATGCTCAATTTGTGAGAAAATGCACATGCATACATGGTATGGCCCAATTCTGCCCAACTCTAGTGCAATTCCTACATGAATTCACTTAATTCACCAATAATCTTGTAGAATCTACATCAATTACTCAATTAAGAGTTCAATTCCTTACCTAGAGGCTTGAATCTACAAGAGTTGAAGTTGAAACCCTCTAATCTTTTTCACTTTGACAACAATTCTAGCAATCTTTAGTTTTGAATTCAAATTCTCAAGTCTTAGACCAATTCTCCCTTCTCTCCCTCACTCTTACGTTTGTATCATCAAAGGAATGAATTGGGAATGTTTTGGTGCTCAAAGAAGTCCACTAAGGCCTTAATTAGATTTGGACAAAAGTGTGATTAATTTAAAGCCAAAAAAAAGTCTAATTTAATCGTTCCAAATCAACTTTTAATTAAACTTACCATAAAATCTTGTAAATCCTAATTAACATATAAATCAAGTCAATTTCTGAGTCGGATGCCGATAAGGCTTTCAATTTACAAACCGAAACCAAACATGAACAGATCATCCTACGTAAAACAGATATAAACACAGATAATGCAACACACACATGCCAATTAATTCAGAATTCTTCCTTAATTACTGTTAGGCATAATTAGTCATGGATTAATATTAATCATGGGTCGGGGTTGTTACAGAGAGAGAGAGAGAGAGAGAAAAAAGAAAAAAAAAAAAAAAGACGAAGAGAAACTGTTTGAGTATAACATTAGTTTCCTAGGTGGAAGGGAATATGATTTGGACCAATAACAAGCTTACTTTACAAAGTTACTTTAGAGGAGCCGAATTGTAATTGATGTGTGTTTATTGACATACTTATTTATAATTGAATGTTCTATGGAATTCTAAATTGGAAAATATGATAGCAAAGGTTAAGTTGAAGATGATTGTAACACATTGTGATTGGTTTTCAACACTAGTTACCAAACCGTTGAGTGAACTTTCTCTTGCCTTGCTACATTTCAAATCTTTCACCAACATTGTTTTTTAAGAGACCTGCAAATACAATGACATGATAATGTTGATATAGGTGTCAATCATAGCACTATTAATCAATGGTTTGCTTGGGCTTTGTCTGGATTTGGTCTTAATTCCGTTGTTGTCATTGAGCCTTGGCTTTCCTTTGGCTTTGGCCTTGGTTTCCTTGACCTTGGGATGGCCTTAGCTTGCCCTTGACCTGGGGATGACCTTGGATTGCCTTGGCCCAAGGGTGGCCTTTTTTTCCTTAGTCTTATCCTTGGTTCTAAGCCTTATATGATTTTATCTTAAATTTCAATATTGTCTTTTAGGTCCAATGTCTATATTGCCTTGACTTTGGGGGTGACCTTCATTGACTTGGCATTGATGTCCATAGTTGCAATTATCCATGCCTTGGCCTTAATATTTGGTTATAATTGTTGTCATAGTTGCTTTTTATAGCCCTTTTCATTTATTTATTTTTAAGTGGTTGAAGAGTTGGTTTTGGTACATTCATTTAAGTCTTTACATAGTGGTTATTGATAATCAAACAAATATATTAGAAGTTTTATCTCCCAGAAAGTGTGGACCCTTTAGGTTTTGCTTTTATTGCGCAATACACGATTATATCATTTTCAAATTTTTTGGCATATTGTAGTGTATTCCCTGAGTTAGGACTTTTGATGTGCTATTTACTTTCCTTTTTGATTATTTTTCTTTGCTGTACATAAGGTTGTTTATGTGATTATTTGAATTTTCCAATCTGACTTCAGGAACACCTCATAAAAACTGGTTGTGGTTCGGTGTCTGCTACTGTATTTGGAGATCCAGACAAGCCAGGTCTTGTTACTTATCCTGATGTAGTATTGAATTGTAAGCACAGACCAAATACCATGTTTAATCAATTGTTACAGTTATTATCATCATGAAAGTAACAATAGTTTCTAAAATTATTATTATTTTGAGACAATGACCAAACCAAGTTGTCCAAATATTTGGAAAGTTATATTCAAAAGTAATTAAGAACTTCTTTTTGTCAAAGCTTAAAAGAAATTTGAATGTTTATACTTGTTTGAATTTGCTTGCATGGAACCATGATCTTTTTCTAATGTTTCATTGCTTAAAGTAAGTTCCCTCTTGTTCTTGTGCACGTCTTGAGCATATGTGTCTTGCTTTCAAGGTTTGTTTTTTTATCCAGATGTATTTTCCTTACTACTCCACAACTTCTGCATCTACCATATTAGTCCAGATGTATTCTTTGATTTGAATTGTGTCCTAATTTTCGGTCTAGACAAACTAGTTCCTTAAGAAACTTAGAATTCGAGGTGTTGACACCCCAAAATCACCAAATGGCGTCGGAGTAGCACGAAACTTGGCGCACACAGCCGCCTAGGCACGAGAGACTTGTGGGAGAAGACGGGACTTGAATCAGATTCCTGGTTTGGGAGTTAGAGCCGGATTTCACTCTAGACAAATTAGTTTCATAAAAAATTTAGAATTCGAGGTGTTAACACCCCAAAATCACCAAACGGTGTCAGAGTAGCATAAAACTTGGCACACACGTCCGCCTGGGCACGAGAGACTTGTGGGAGAAGACGGCACTTGAATCAGATTCCTGGTTTGGAAGTTAGCGCCGGATTTCATTTTAGACAAATTAGTTTTTTAAGAAACTTTAGAATTCGATATGTTAACGCCCCAAAATCACCAAACGACGTCGAAGTAGCACGAAACTTGGCACACACGACCGCCTAGGCACGAGAGACTTGTGGGAAAAGACGAGACTTGAATCGGATTCCTGGTTTGGGAGTTGGAGCCGGATTTTACTCTAGACAAATTAGTTTCTTAAAAAACTTAGAATTCGATGTGTTAACGCCCCAAAATACCAAACAGCGTCGAAGTATCACAAAACTTGGCACACACGACCGCCTAGGCATGAGAGACCTGTGGAAGAAGATGGGACTCGAATCGAGTTCCTGGTTTGGGAGTTAGAGCCGAATTTAACACTAGGCAAACTAATTCTTTAAAAAACTTAGAATTCGAGGTGTTGACGCCCCAAAATCACTAAACGGTGTCGGATTAGTACGAAACTTGGCATATACAACCGCCTAGGCACGAGAGACTTGTGGGAGAAAATGAGACTTGAATCGCATTCTCGGTTTGGGAGTTAGAGTCAGATTTTGGTCTAGGCAAAATTATTTACTTAATTATCTTTATAATTGTATAGTAGTTAAATTTTTATATTTTTTTATAATTAACATATTAACACATAATTATATTGTCACTAATTATTTTTATTTTTTGTTTTTAGATACTTCCTGAGTATGAGTTTACTTCTTGTGGAATGCATGCCTATGAAAATGCGACTAACTTTTGTTTTTGTTACCCACGGAGAATGATGAGGAAAACTTTTAATTTTGGTTTATGTTATTTTGAATTATGAACAATTTTATGTATTTAAACATTATATATGTATTATGGAACATTATATAGTGGGGTAATTTTGTTAATGTGTAATTAATTTATGGATGCAAGAATGCTTTTATTATGGAGAAATTGTTATTTCTATATAGGAATTTTTATATTATTATGTAATTATTGGTTTCTTTTTCAATTATTTTTCATTTAATACAGGTAATTTTAATATTTTTAATAATTATATTGCTTTTTTTTTTTTTTTTTGGCGACGGCACCACACCATCGCAAAAAAATAATAATAATAATTTTAATAATTTTATTGTTTTTTTTTTATTGTGACAGCACCACACCGTCGCAAAAAAAAAAACACAATTCGCTACAGCATTACTTGCGGTCTCAAATAAGACTTTTAGCAACGGTAAAACAGTGCTATCGCAAAAGGTTTCACTTTTTTACATATTATAAGTGACGGTAAAATGCTGTTGCAAAAAGTAACAATTGCCGTCGCAAAAAAAAAGGCGACGGCTAAAAAGTTTTTGCAACGCCCTCTATTGTGATCCTCCTTTGCCGTCGTTAAAAGTCATTTGCCGTTGCTAAAAGTTTTTTAAGACGACATTAAGAGTATTAGCGACGGCATTTTGTCGTCACAAAAACCTAAATTTTTTTGTAGTGATATCATTTTTAAGAGATAATATAGTTAATTTATTTGATATTTTTTGTAACATGGTTGATCGAAATAAGATTAGGACTTTGATTGGGGGCTCGAATCCACAGCCCCCGAATTTCCCCATTAAGTAAAAAAAAAAAAAAAAAAGAGAAAACAGAAAAAAAAAAAAAAAAAAAAAACAGTTTTCTAAAAATGGAAATTAGGGGGATTAGGGGGAAGAAAATTAGGGGGACAAATCATTTTTGATAAGATTAAATTAACTCTAACTTTCAAAAAAGAATTTCTCTCGTGGCTTCTGTAAATAGTTTTGTTGACAATATTCTATAGAGATATATGTTTTTGGTAAACAACTATCCATTACTTTACAAATAATTAACTATTTTAATTTACTTTTTGATATTTAGTTAGTCACCCATGTACACTCTTAACTAAGAGGTTAAAGAGTCAATATGTAAATATTGATAATTTGTCTCTTACTATTATAAGGATTCTTTTTATAGGAAAAATTAAATTCAGTTGCAACATTAAAATACATATATATATATAGAGTCATGAAAAAGTATAGCATTTTAATTATTAAAATTTATAAATTTTATCATTAATTTGTAATTTTTTTTTTTCTAAACTTACACTGTGCTGTTACTTCCCTCTTTTCATATGTTAGTTGTTGGGTTTTTTAATTTCTTCACACTTTTTGTTGGGTTAGTTGTTGAGCTATTAGATATTTACATATTTGTTGTATTGTGGTTGAATTATGAGTCCAGAATGTAATTATATTTTATTTGTAAACTCTTATCAATTGATAATAAAATATATTAAACTTTTAAATTTGGATTGTGAAGTTAGTTAAATGGACCTTATTTTTTGATCTATTAATAACTAAAATTATTTACGGTAGTGCTAGAGGCCTCGAATTTGCCTCGAATGCATTTTTTTTTTTACCGTGTTAGTTTTTTTGTTTTGTTTTGTTTTGGATTTTTTTTAAGGGTGGTTATGTGTAGGGATGTGCCAAAAAAATTAGACATTTCGAACCAACTCATCGCATAAAATTATATGAAATTAACAAAATTTAACCAACAGCTTAATTGATCAATCAATTTTATCACTCAATCAGTCTAACCTAATTGACTGATCAGTTAGATTGCTGGTTAAAATTCGTTAATTCCATATAATTTTGTATGATGAGTTGGTACGGGATGTTTAGTTTTTTGGCACATCTTTAAAAAAAAAAAAAAACCAACACAGCCCAACAAATAAAATTAAATTAAATTAAAAAAAAAAACCTGATCAGTTAATTTTATCACTCAATCAGTTTAACCCAACTCACTTGCGGAATGTCTAATTTTTTAACACATCCCTATTCATAACCACCCTTGCAAAAAGAAATGAAAAGAAAATAGAGGGGAAAAAAAATTTAAAAAAAAAAAAACCAAACTAACACAACCTTAGAAAAAAAAAAAAAAAAAAAGAAGAAGAAGAAGAAGAAGGAATTCGAGGACTCAAGCATTACTCAATTATTTAAGTGCCCCTAAATTTGTTAAAATTCAGGATCCGGGGTGGTGCCCTTCCTTGCTAGCTATCCTTAAGAGCCGACAAATATATTTTCATCTACAGAGGTTAGCAAAGATTCTTTGATCCTAAGATCCCTATTCCTTGCATTTTAGTTCTAAGATCATACTTTAAGATTTCTATGTTTATAGTTAAAAATGCATTACATTCGTAACAAAATCTTTTATAATTAAATAGATAAATAGGGATTGAGGATAGCAGTCCTGTTGTGCTTTGTTTTTAAAGTTCTTCTCAGGTCTATTTAATAATCTAACCGTTTATATTGTAGGATCCGAAAAACAAATTATCCATGAAAAAAATCAAATTAATCAGATATCTGTAACCCCATGATCATGCCTTAATTATTTTTTAAAAAAATTATTAAAATCATATTAACCGTTTTTAAAAAAAAAATAAATGTGCTCTTATTATAAAGTTACAAATGTTCAATCTACTTTATTTTTACACGGATCATCTACTCGACGAACCTTACAATATAAACAGTTCATGTCATTTAAAAGACTCAAAACAAGATACCATAGAATATCATAAATAGATAGTTGCTATAATTTACTAATGAATAGTATTAAAATGTTTTATTTTAACAATGTTATTCTAATGGTGCTATGTAAATTTTGTAAAAAAAAATTACAAGATATCAAATCAAAATTCCATGCATAAGTTTCGAGAGAAAAGATGTAGACATACAATTTTTACCCATAATCTTATGGTATATTTGTTACAAGGTTTATGTTATTTGTGGTTATGTTATATTTGGTGCGCGGTTGCGATTTCACCGTGAGAGTTTTGTATAAGCTTTCGCTGCACAAGTCAATGAAATTTGACTTTTTAGCCCTACTGAAATTTTAATTAAAGTTTAAAAATTGTAAAAAGGAAATCAAATGCAAAAATAAAGTACCTAACTGTAAATTTAACTATATAAATTTTAATTGAAGGCTTTAAATACTGAAACTTTTGAATAATTTTTTTTTGTTTCAAAACAAAATTTTCTTTTACCCAAAAAGTGACTCGAATATTTGCACAAAACCTTGCTGGAAAATTGTAAGAAATAAGAACAACCGATGAGGGTCATTGAAAAATCATCATCCACGACAATTGGAGGTAACAGTTACTATGGTTGAAGTAATGTGGTAGTTTAAGCTTAAAGTAAATTTTTTCAAAAAAATGTTAGCGTCCTTAGATAATTAAAATTTTAAAACTATCCTTAAACTAGTAAAATTAGTTAATTAGATAATTAAATTAAAAACCCTAGAATTTCACATAATGATATTTGGTATTTATAAAGGAAAATTTTAGAACAGTTCAAAACTTAAAAAATAACTACAAAATAATGATAAACTTTATTAATATTTATAATTATAATTATAATTTTTTTTCATACATATATGATAACTTTTTCAAATTATATTTGATTGATAATTTTTTCATTTATAAAGATAATTCTTAAGTGTATACGTATACCATGCATTGGTTTGGCATGATGAGTTAGGGTGGGTTGGGAGAGCTAAAATAGTTATAAAAAGACAAAATAAATTTTTTAATTTTAGATTAAAAAATGTCATATTTAAATCATAATTATTTTATTTTTTAAAAGTCAAAAAGCCCATTTAAGTTTTTTAACTCTAAATTAAAATAGTCAAAAAATTAACTCCAAGAGAAAAAGTGATTGATTGATGTGTAAGAGAGAGAAAGTGATTTTGAAAATTTTTTGAAAAAAATCTCAAACTAAACAATTTTTTGAATTTTTTTTTTCTAAAACTCATCTCTAAAACTCAAACCAAACATACCCTATATCTCCACAATAACATTAATAATTTAGATCATTTTTAAAATAGGCATGGCTTCTGTTCAGTCCTTAATTGAATTGGACCGTACTGTTAAGCCCATAGGGCTCACCACAGGTCCCGTTTTGATAATCTGAACTGTTCAATGTGTAGAACTCATCGAGTACTATACGCCTAAAAAAATCATGTTAATCAGATATCGATAGCTATATGATCAAATCAGTTTTGTATAAAAAAAATAGACGGGGAATAAATTAACGGTTGACAAAAATCTGTCTTGATCACATAGTTATCAATATCCGATCAACGTAATTTTTTACAAACATATAGTACTCGACGAGTTTTACATATTAAACGGTTCAAATTATCAAAACGAAATCCGTAATGAGCCTCCACAGATCTAACAGCACAATCCAATCTAATTAAAGACTGGACAGAAGCCAATCCCTTTAAAAATTATGGAAGTGATGTTTTGTGGTTCACATCATTATTATAAATTTATGAGCAGCAAACAAAAAAGCGTAGAGCAGTTGTGGTGCGCAGCGCCATCTTCACTGCACATCACATCACATCACATCACAGTTTACCTCTCCACTCCACCCTCCATCCAAAATGGCATCCATCGCCGCCGTCGCTTCATCGGCTTTGGAACACGACGGCCCTACGGCGTCGCCGCCATCATCAGCCCACGCAATCGCCGGCAACGACGATGCCTTGTGCGAGATCCTCCTTCGCACCCCCGTGAAGTCTCTGATTCGATTCAAATCCGTGTCCAAGCACTGGTCCTCTCTCATCTCTAACCCCCATTTCTCTCTCCTCCACACCCTCCGCCACTCCGCTTCCAAACCCTCCGCCCTCCTCCTCCGCCTCACGCCGCCCGACTTCGATTTCGTTCCTCTCAGGGATTCTCTCTCTAAATCTCCTCCTCCATTCCGATCTCTCAATTCCATTCTCCACCGCCCTTCTGGTTCGGGTACCAAAATTCTTCAATCTTGCAATGGTTTGTTGCTCTGTTGTAGCTTTCCACATTCAATCGGAAATGTTCGCCGTTACTACGTTGTCAATCCCACAACCAAGCACTGTCTGCTTCTTGACTTGCCTCGTGCTGATGTTTCCTCTGTTTTCGGTGTTAATTTAGCTTTTGATCCTTCAATTTCACCTCACTACGATGTGGTTTTTGTGCGAAGCACCCCATTGTCGATTTATTGTCGCCAGATTGAGATTTATTCATCGGAGACTCGTTCTTGGAGGCTCTCTGGTGATAGCTTTAGACCTCAATTTGATATGCAGTTCACTGATGGGGTTTTTTGGAACCGTGCGATTCACTGGATTAGTCCCAGTGGGGTTTCATTGCGATTCAGTGTTGATGGGGAGTGTTTGGGAACAATGCCTCCGCTTCCGCTACTTGACACGGATTGGTATACGAGGCGGTATAGGTTTTTCGGCGAGTCTAATGGCCATTTGCATCTTATTGAAGTTTACGGGCCACAGACTACGCAATTTCGAGTTCTTGAGATGGAAAGAGACTACTCTCAATGGTTTGTGAAGTTTTCTGTTAATCTTGATGGTATTGTAGCTGCATTTCCTGAGATGGTTCGGAGCTATCTGGACTCTCATGATGGGAATTATTATGCATTCTCTATACTTGGTGTTCTTCGCGAAGACAATGAAGATGAGTCATTTCTAGTGTTGAGTGTACCCGGTAAGGTAATATCTTATAACTTTAAGGATAGTTCATTCAAGGAGCTTCTGGATTTTGCGCCTGCGAAAATTGACAAGAACCATATCCTGCAATTTGGATGTTTCGATACTTATCAATACATTGAGAGTCTCGCTCCTGTTTGATGATAAATCTGCTAAGGATTAGTTGTTTTGGTCATTCACTTGTTTGTTTATCTTCTATGCTGTTGTTAAAAGTTGTTTATTTGATTGACTATCAGAGGATTTTATTAGTATCACTGCGTATGATTTTGAACATGTCAGTTGATTCATGTACACAATAATATAGTAATTATTTTGTCAATGCGATCATGAAATCAGTCTTGGACTTGAGAATAATTTGGTGGGTGTTGCTAATTATTTGACATGTAATTAAAGGACTTCATAAAACATTGAATCTCAGTATTTAACCATGTATGCATACTTTCTTGTTGAGGGACTCTTGAGTTTTAATTCTTGTTCTTTCATACTTTTCACCAATCAACCGGAGCATTACACACACCAGTGTTTTCAAGTAAAAAAGAAACTTTTGTATATATATAAAAGCAATCGTAAAGGAACTTAGCAAACTAGACTAATGTTCTCTCTTCTAGATGGCTGCACCAAGTTTGTTTATGCTGCCTCTGCTCTTCATGGCAAAGCTTTAGGCTTTAGCTTTGAGTGAAGCTTCACTAGATGGCTCAAGTTGTCTGTCTTTGTGAAGGAGAGAGAGTTCATCTTCAGGATATGACATTCATAAATGCAGATATTAGGAGTTTGAGAGATTACCATCATCTTGTTGCACAAAAATGAAGGCAATCTAACCATGCCGCTCATTTTAGCAGCAGCTGCTAAATCCAAAACTGTTTGCCCTCAGAAGCTTCAGTCTCTCTGCGGATTACTTGCAATTCCCCTGTTGCCCGCTGAGTTATTCTTTCATCATTGGATTCTTGAAATCATTCTTGGGCTTGAGAATAATTTGGTAGAAAAATATTTGAGGGCCCTAATTTCTGTGGCTCAAATGGCTCAAAATTGCCAAAACGACGTCGTTTTGGCAATTTTGATGTTGTTTTGTACTCAAAACGACGTCGTTTTGTACTCAAAACGACGTCGTTTTGGCAAATTCGAGCCATTTGAGCCACATAAATTAGGGCCCTCTACTATTGTTGGTTACTAATTATTGTCAAGTTTTGTAGTTGAAGAACTAGAAAACCATTGGATCTTTAGTATTGAACAATGAAGGCACAACTTGTTCTTATTGAGGGACTATGTGCTTTAATTGTTGTTGTTTCATACTTCTCACCAATTAACCAAAGCATTACACCAGTTTGTTTATATTGCCTCTACCCTTCATGGCAAAGCTTTAGGCTTTAGCATTGAATGAGCTCCACTCGATGGCTCAAGCTCTCTATGTATATAATTCTGTGATTGGAAGTGATTGTGGCTTCGTTGTCTCTACCTCCACTGCAAAAAATATTTTACCCTCGGCAATTTATTTGCATTAGCTGTTGATAACCTTCCTCTTCCTAATGATTGTGTTTGTACTAAGGCTAAGAAGCATAGACACTTCTAAGAATGCGACATATCCGTGTCGTGTCCGTATTGGACACCGGCACTCTTTGGACGCTCTTAGGACATGTGTCCGATACTCTTCAAAATGTATCTTATTTTTAAATTTTTTTTAAAGATTCGGACACTCTTTGAATACTTGGAGGATACACGCGTCAATCACTTAAACACGTGTCTATCGATTAGATATATGTGAAATTAATTATAAGTTTGAGCAAAACAAGTTAAGATATAATAACAAAACAAAAAACATATAAATTTATAGGAATTAGTATTTGTAGACACAAATTTTAAAATATGAAGTATTTCAACACATTTCAAAATTTTATGTTACAAATGTCCACTGTTTATTTTTTGGACTAAACAGTGTTGATTATTTGAATAGCAGGTTCCTATTTCCTATCTTTATTCCAGATCATTAATTACACAATTTATATAAATGAAACTTTTAATTAATGAAGAACAAAATAAATAATAGAAGACAATTTAAGAAAAATAAATATTTTATTGAAATTGTTATGGGGTTTGAACCCTTGAATACAAAGAGTACAATTCTTGGGTTTGGAACCCTTTACTTATTCATCGTCATTCTACGTTTGTAGCGTAGGTTCTTGAGTTCTCTAAGTTTCTTTTCTTCTTTCTTGTAACATCTTCTTTAGTTCCTGATTTCTTTCTCTCTCTCTCTCTCTCTGATCTTCTCACTTCTGATTTTCTGATCCCTGATCTTGTGCAATGGTCCTCGTATTTATAGACGGCCATCCAGGTGATAAGAATGCCTTCTCCTCAATTTGAATTTCAAATTGAACGATAACACCATTTAAATCGTATATCTAATTAGTCAGATTGATCTTTGGGGTTTCATCCTGTGTGGTGTCCTTAGTGTAGGCTCTACAGGTGTCATCTTTCGCAAGCTCCACGTGTCATTTGAGCATCTTGAATAACGTCTTTGAGATACGACGTCGATTTATTTATACACTTCAACGGAGCAAATTGATCATTTTGGGAAGTGATTGCCTACAACAATCTTATCATAAACTCTATGTGTGTCATTGACTGTATTTGAAATTTAAACATAAATTTGGTTGATATTTATGTGCCAACAAATGCCTCCAACTTGCCATCATTTTTTTTATAGCAGATTTTTTTCTAGGCCGTTATGAATTTTTTTAGACCATCATTGACCTTTTCATTTCTAGGCCACCATTTTTTAATTGGGCCTTTTCTTTTGTGGGCCTTCAACTTATCACTATTTTTTTTATAGCTGATTTTTTTTTTCTAGGCTATCATGGACCTTTCCTTTTTCAAGTCACCATTTTTTTAATTGGGCATTTTCTTTTGTTGGCCTCCAACTTGCCACTTTTTTTTTTATTTTATTTATTTTATTTACAGCAGATATATATATATATATATATATTTTAAGAGTTTGTCTAAATGAAATTGGATGGATTGGCATTGATAGAATTTTAAATCCTATATGAACTCTTGCTTTTTTTGGAGTGTTTTAAGAAACCACTACCTCTTTTCTTAAGTAAGATTTTTTACTTTAGTAAGATTTTTTACTTTATATAACACATATTCATGCATACAACCCATATATATTTTCCCTGTAGTTTTTTTCCTCCCAACAGATTTTTTTTTTGGTTTCCAGCGGCCTCTCTTTTTTTTCTCTACAAATTTTGTAGTACATATTAGATCTTCATCCTTCTAGTTTATTTCCATCATAAGTTGTCTGGCCATTGTCTTTCTTCTCTTCCCAGCAGAAGCTATTCTTCTTACACTTTAAAGAAGGCACAAAAGAATTTCTTCAAATTCCTTTTAATCAAGTATACTTTCCTATTTGTTACTTCTTCTTCTTTTTTCTTTTTCTTTTTTTTTTCAGCAGCAAACTATTTAGCAGGTTTTTTTTTTTAAACATTTTTTTGTAGACCATGAATCTAAATAGGGCAAAGAAAGTCCTTGGCACAAAGCCTTTTTTCTTTTTCTTTTTTTTTTTTTTTTTTTGTAGAACAGACCAACACAGGTTGCTTTTTTTTATTTCTACACTAGCTTCATGGATACCATGTTTTTCTTCCTTTTTTTTTTTTTTTTTTGATGAATCATAAATCTATATATAATCCAAAGATGATTATCTGTACATAGACTTTTATATGAAGACAAGTAAAGATGGGTAGGATGAAGATGATACCTATACCTGACACACCATTTTTTCAAACACGGACCTTTACATGAAGATCACCTCCTTTTTTTTTTTTTTTTGCAACAATCCCGTCCTCTTTTTTTTTTTTTTTTTTTTTTTAAGAAACTGTATGTAGACTTTTTATATGAAGATGAGTAAAGATGGGTAGGATGAAGATGATACCTGTACCTAGCACAACATTTTTTCATACAGCAACAACCCCTTTTTTTTTTATTATTTTAAGCTGAGACATCTTTTTGTTTTTTTACTTAGCCTTCTAGCAGAATTTTTTTACATGAGTCCTTTTTTTTTTTACACATATATAACCTACATGAACCCAAATAAAGATTTGCTACCTCTTTTGTTTAGCAGATTTTGCTAAACCTAATATGGCCTCAATGCGAACACAGGCAACCCTTTTTTTTTTCTTTTTTTTTTTACAGCAGCAACCTGCTTGTTGCCGTGTTATTTAGCAAATTTTTTAACAGCCTGTATACAAAGTCATTGCATGTGGATATGACCAAAGAACCTGCTTGTATCCTTGAACAAATAACAGCAAGATCCCAAGCTACAAAAATCTGCTTTCTTTTTGGCTTCCTTGGTTGAAACCCTCACTGATTTTCAGCCCCTTTTGTAAAAATTTGTCTCCCTTTTTTTTTTAATCTAATCTAATCAAGGCCTGCCCACTCGTGATTCGTGCAAGTGAATTTTAACCGTACGAATTACGATTTTTTTTTTTTTTTGGCAATTATTTCATGTCTTTTTATCTATTTTGCAGGTAACACGCAAGACGTCAAAGTTTGTTTGCAGGTATCATTGCCCCTTCTAGCCTAATGGCAATGAGTAGCTTGAATTCTTGGCAATGATTGTGTCCTTTTACCCCAATGGCTTGAATCCTTGGCAATGATTGTCCTTTCACCCCAATGGCTTAAATCCTTGGCAGTGATTGTGTACCTTCACCCCAATGGCTTGATTCTTTGGTAGTGATTGTGTCCTTCACCCCAATGGCTTGATTCCTTGGCAGTGAATGTATCTCCAATGGTTTGATTCCTTGGCAGTCAATGTGTCTCTCACCCCAATGGCTTGATTCCTTGGCAGTGATTATGTCCCTCACCCTAACGGCTTGATTTCATGGCAGTGATTGTGTCCCTCACCCCAATGGCTTGATTCCTTGGCAGTGATTGTGTCTCTCACCCCAATGGCTTAATTCTTTGGTAGTGAATGTGTCCGTCACCCTAACGGCTTGATTCCTTGGCAGTGAATGTGTCCGTCAACCCAGCGGCTTGATTCCTTGGCAGTGAATGTGCCTGTCACCCCAACGGCTTGATTTCTTGACAGTGATTGTGTTTTTCACCCCAACGGCTTGATTCCTTGACAGTGACTGTATCCTTCACCCCAACAGCTTGATTCCTTGACAAAAGGCTTTCGTCAATTTCTTTATGACATTATTATTGTATATTTGCCTTCACTGACCCTTTTTTTTAAGCAGCATGGAAAAAACACTTGAATATTTTCGACGTGACGAGAGGGATGTATTGGATAAATCTGGTCTAAAAACAATTCGGCACAAACCTATCACTGCTTGATTGTCATTCACCGAGTTGGACCCTTACATCCATTTACATACGGCTTCCGAAGACTTGGTCTATACAGGAATTCGAAACTATTGTGAGATTATCGAGAAAGGGCACTCCAAATCAATCGGTTCATTCCCTGTCTCAATCCTCCGTCCATTTTCTAAAGACCTTGATTGCTCTGAATTTAATACTCTTCTTAAGAGAATGAAACATGAAAAATTGAGGTGGGATAATTCTTTTAATGTCCGCTGCATCTCTACCCATTTGCAATCCCCTATATGGATTTTTTGGTTGAATGACGTTCTTTTCATATTTGCCCCTATTTTGAAGAAGTGTGGGATTTATAATGCAATTTATGTATCCAAATTTTCTTATGCTAGGAATGTTACCCTACTCAAAGGATTCTTAGAGCGGTGGTCACCCGACACCAATACTTTCCACATCATTTACGGCGAACTTGGGATCTCTTTATGGGACCTTCATCGCATTAGCGGCCTCTCCATCCGTGGCGAGTTTTATGAAAAGTTTACCCTCTCCAATGACGTTTTATATTCGTCCTAGACATCCAAGGCGTGCCATGGGCTTTTCAACATTTATGCCAGCTCTTTTCAATCCAAGAAGTTTAACCAGTGGACTTTTAAATTTATTGATGAATCCCCAACTTCGATTAGTGGTTTTCGAAGAAAAGACAGAATCCCTAATAATGTGTATCTTTCTGGTTTTTTGGCAAGTTTGCTTAGTAGATTTGTCTTCTCTTACTCTTCCGGGGAAATTCGTCCGACTACCTTTCATGCAGGCACCAAAATGGCCGGTGGAACCTTATTTAGCCTGGCTATCCCCGTCCTTGCATCTCTCTATCATTCTTTTAGTAAAATGGCATCATTACCTTCACCTGAGAAGGAAAATATTCAGGATCCTTTGCATTACCTTTTTGGATAGATTTTACTTTATTTTATTAAGACTTACTCTTATGGGGATCCTCAGTCAATTTGTTCGATTCCTGATATTCATTTCATTACATATCTTGGGTTTATTGGAAACCAATCGGCTGCCCAGTTTTTTACTGATAAATTTTCATTTGTGGATTCTCTTCTAACCTATCATAAGGAGTGTCAATTTAGGGCTTTTACCCATGAAGGTGAACCTTCAAGCATTTTGGTCGACTCTGAAAGGATATCACCTTTCCACCTTGGCTATCTTATATCTTTGAGGCCATGGATTTTAACTTTTAAAATGAGATTTAATTTCATTTCTGAACCGTACTCTCCTAACCGATACGGTCGTCAATTTGGGTTTGCTCAAGCGTGCCCTACACCGCTTAATGTATTTTGTTGGCAGCCCTCTAAGTGGTCTAAATTTTATTACAACTGGCGCCATATGCTACGCTGTGGTACAAAAATCTCGTTGGAGTTGCCAGGCTCCCGATCTACTTCTCACGTAACCACGCCTTATGCCAATTGGTTGTTGGGAACTTCCTTTACCATGCTCTAATATGTTACTTATACTTAGCCGAAATCTTCACGCAAGGGAAAACTAGATATGTCAATTAAAGACCGAAAGACGAAAAAGCCTTCTTACTCTAGGGCTAGGTCATCATCTTCACCTATTGCTCTGGAAGCATCGTCACCTCAGAGAATGGATCATAAGTCAGCAACTTATTGCTCATTCCCGATCTAGTTTCTCGGTTTCAGATCTTCTTCATCTTTTTGTAATTCTCAATTTAAAATGAGATTTAGATTTGAGCAAGTAGATTCTGGCCCTCAATTTTCTAGTCTAGCAAAGCTTTTTCCAGAGACTATGTCTATCAATGATTGTACAGGAACTTCCCAACCAACAGTGTCGACCAAAACCCCAATGGACCAATTTCGCACATACCTGTACTCTTTTCTTAAAGATAAAGATGAGAATATGATTCAAGAACTCGTTGAGGGAGATGGGTATGAATTAACTGCCTTAGGTTGTATTCGCATTAAGAGTGTCGAAATTCCTTCTCCCACCAAATCTTTTGATCGTTCTCTCAATGGGAGTAGCGAGAGTGAAGATGAGTTTTATTACTGCACGCCTCTTTTAGATGGCACACCGACTAAGACAAGTAAATTGCCCCCAGCAAATGTAGGTTTTTCTTCTCCTTCTTCGAAAAAGCCATCTAAGCTGTTAGAGAAAGGTATAATTCTTTCCTTCTCTCTCTCTTTCTCTTCTTTTTTTTTTTTTTTTTTTTTCCTTAAATACCTTTCATTTTCTTAGGCATTGCGCCTCGAACTTCCCCAGCTGCCTCGCATATGTCATAGGCTACCTTTAAGGGTATTCTTATTCATTCTTTATACCTCATTTTATTTCATCATGTATATATACTCAAGGAACTCTTTTCTCTTTAGATCATGTCACATTGCAGAATCTGTGGTCCATTTGTGGGAATCACAACTTGTCTTCTCCCACACCATAGTCTCTTCAAGCCGTACACCAAGGTATACTTCATTCATCCATATATATATATATATATTGTTTTTACCTTCTATGTTTTCATTGAGTGTCTCCTTCTATTTTCACAAAATTACTTCTGACACATTAGAAGAGGCAGACGAAATTACTTTTGATACCTTAGAAGAGAGCCAAATTCTTGTAGACTTACTTGAAACAAATGGAGTTAACAAATTATTTGACCAACTTGAAGCACCCCTTGCTCTATCTAGTCTTCTTTTGGGAACTTCCTCTAACGAAGTAGCCACCCATATTTAAAAAGGTCTTACTATTTCTCTCCAATCAATGATGGATGTTAATGGCATGATTGCTGTAGCAAACAATGTTTTCATGATTTTGAAGAGTTTGGATGTAGACTTCACCTCCTTTTACGAGAAGGTGAAGATATTCTTTGGGTGTTTTGCTTTGAAAACCCAACTTGCAGATTCTTCAAACTAGTCTACTGCAGAATTTGAGGCCCAATACTATGAGAAGAAGCTTCATTTTGACAAAGTTTCTGGCAAACATGAACGGTTGTCTGCTTCAATTATCAAGTCGGATGAGCACATTGCGGGTCTTAATCAAAGGATTATTCAAACCAAAGAGTCACTCAAACAACTTGAAGAGAAATTGCCATCCACCCAAGCGGAACATGCATCCTTTATGTGTGATTTTGCACAAGCTTCCGAGAGTGTTTCTAAATGAGAAGAAGACGTGCAAACTGCTCTGAATGTTTTGAGCCAACACAAGAAGAAGAATGGACAACACAGTGTTGTGGAACGTGTTTTTGAAAGGGCTAAGGCTTTTTTTAATGAATGAATGCACTTTTATTTTGTTATTCATCCAAACATAATGTATTTATGAAATTTCGCTCAATGATAGATTTATTTGTTATATGAAATTTCTCAATACAATACATTGATTTGTCTTATTTTAGCCGTTCACAGTTTATATTCTTGCGGGCCAAGAGTATCCAATGTTTTATCACCTTAAATTTCGGTGGGGTATTTTAGCAGTTTAACCACATATAATACCGTTGGTGGTCTTCAACTTATGTTTGGTCATACACAGTTTATACTCTTGCAGGTCAGGAGTATTCAATGTTTTACTACCTTAGATTTTGGTGAGGTTTTTTAGCAGTTTAACTACATACAATATCGTTGGTGGGTTTCAACTTATGTTTGGCTGTACACAGTTTGCGGGCCAAGAGTATCTAATGTTTTACCACCTTAGATTTCGGTGGGGTATTTTAGTAGTTTAACCACATACAATACTGTTGGTGGGTTATTTTTTTATTTTATTTTATTTATTTATTTTTTGTGGCCCTAAGTTTTTCCTAGGCTAACCTTTCGGGTTTTCAACCTAGTAGGCTTTCTTAAAGGTAATATCTCTTCAAGAACCTTGCATTGGTTGGGGGAATGATTCTGCCACCATCTATCATTGTCAACAAATAGGCCCCATTAGAATAAACCTTCTCAATCACATAAGGTCCTTCCTATTTGGGCTTAAGCTTTCCTTTGGTTCTTCATGAGACTATTATGGGTGTTCTAACCATTAGTACCAAGTCTCTTTTTTTAAAGGAGTGAAGTCTCACTCTATTATTGAATGCATTTGCCATCCTTTGTTGGTAGATCTCCAAATTCTGTTGAGCATATAACCTTCTTTGATCTAGGGTCTCGAATTCAGCCAACCTCACTCTTGCACTTTCATCTTCTGTTAAGGACTCTTGTATTGCCACTAGCAATGATGGTATTTGAACCTCAAGTGGTAACACTACTTCTCCTCCGAAAACCAACGAATAAGGGGTTGCTTGAGTAGGAGTTCTGTGCGAAGTCCGATAAGCCCACAAAGCTTCTTGTAACTTTTTGTGCCAAATTCTTTTGTTCTTATCCACTATCTTCTTGAGAATTTTGCACAATGTATTGTTGAAAGCTTCTACCAAACCATTGGCAGGTGCATGATATCTTGATTAATGATTGTTTTTGATTTTATACTTGGCAAATGACTTGTTCAAAGCATCACTCCTGAACGGCTGTCTATTATCCATGATGATACTTTCTGGAATTCTGAACCTGTAAATGATATGGGTTCAGATGAACTCAGAGACAACTGTGTTTTTTATATCCTTTAAAGTCACGGCCTCTGCCCATTTTGAGAAATAGTCAGTAGCAGCTAGGATGTATCGATATCCTGCTGAAGGTAGAGGTACAAAAGGACCAATAATGTCCATACCCATGCTACAAATGGCCAAAAACAAGTTGTTAAATGTAAAGGCTTTAGGGGTTGGTGGAGAAAGTTCCCATGGAATTGGCAAACTTGGCATCTTCGAGCATAATCTATGCAATCTGTAATCATAGTCGGCCAATAGTATCCCAACCATTTTAGTTGCATATGTAATTTAGGACCACTTTGGTGTGCCCCACATACACCCGCATGTACTTCTGCCATTACCTCTTGAATACGCTACTTAGCTATATATCGCATGTACATTCCATCCAAAGACCTTTTGTATAACCCATCTTTCCACAAGACGAATTTGGTAGCTCTGCGTCTCACTTCAATTTTTTTTACTTTATCTTCAGGTAGCCTACCATGTTGAAAGTAAGCTATGAATGGTTCCCGCCAATCCTCCCCGCTTTCTCCTTTTGTGGCGATGACCAAAATTGGAACCAAGTCAAAAACTTCTTTTAAAGGTTGTAACACCTTTTTTTCACCTACTGTGATAGTAATTGTTTTGCTATCTAGTAGGGTGAGTGATGCAACCAAACTTGCAAGTGAATCAGCTCGAGCATTTGTTCTTCTCTTCACGTGGAAAATATGTGTTTTCCTGAATTGCGAAAGCAATTGATCAGCCTTTCATGATACGAGATTAGACTTGTTTTCTTAACAATGTATTCTCCACGGAGTTGTTTTACCACCAGTTTTGAATCTCCATAAATTGAGAGTTCTTCAATAGGAATTTGTAATGCTAATTCTAATCCAGCAACTACAGCTTCATATTTTGCCTCATTATTGGAGCATCCTTCACTTAAGGCGAAAGAATGGGTGATTATAACATTGTCTGGAGTCACAAACACAATTCCAATTCCAGCTTTATTGTTTTTAGGATTTTCTTGCTTCTTGCCATCTGGACTCCTTGAAGCTCCATCGAAATACATCTCCCATTCTTTCTGGATTTCTACTTGTATAACATTTTCATCTGGTAAATCAGTTATTAGAGGTGAGGTATCAGGTGTAGGATGTGTTACTAAAAAATCTACTAGAGCCTGCCCCTTTACAGCTCTTTGAGGAACATATTCAATTGCAAATTGTTGGAAAATTACATCCTACTTTGCAATTTTCCCTGAAAGTATGGGCCGTGAAAGTATATATTTCAAGGGGTCTGCTCTTGATATCAACTTGACTTCGTGTTCTAAGATATAGTGCTTTAGTTTTTGCAATGCGAACACCAAGGCAAGACATGTCTTTTCGATAGGAGAATAATTGACTTCTGCCCTAACCAGAGTACGACTCAAGTAATACAAGGCATTTTTTTCCCCATGCTCATTGTTTTATGCCAACAGTGCCCCTAACGAACCATCTAGGGTTGTTATGTACAACAAGAGTGGTTTCCCTTTTATTGGACTCATGAGTATTGGAGGCTTCAAAAGATACTCCTTAATACTATTAAAAGCATTTTGGCACTACTGATCCCATTCAAATGGAATAGCCTTTTTCATCAATCTTGAGAATGGCAAACATCGACCAGCCAAGTTAGAAATAAATCTTCTGATATAGGCCAATCTACCTTGTAGCCCCTTCAATTCCCTTAAATTTCGCTGAGGAGGCATTTCAGTAATGGCTTTAATCTTGGTAGGGTCAATTCAATCCCTTTCAAACCACAAACCCTAGAAATTTTCCTAAGGAAACTCCAAATGCACATTTTAGTGGGTTCATCTTGAGTTTGTATCTCCTCAAACGTTCAAAGATTCTTTTCAAATCTTCCATATGGTTTTCTTTTTCCTTTGTCTTGACGACAAGATCATTAACATAGCATTCGATGGTGTCATGGAGCATATCACCGAAAATTACAGTCATGACCCTTTGATACGTGGCTCCAGCATTTTTCAGGCCAAAGGGCATTACCTTATAGCAAAAGACTCCTCTCAGAGTCTTGAATGTAGTCATTTCCTCATCTTCAGGTGCCATTCGGATTTGATTGTATCCTGAGTATCTATCCATAAAAGACAATGTTTCATCTATAAGAAGTTCAGTGATGGGTAAGGAAAAGTCATCTTTAGGACAAGCCTCATTGAGATCACGGAAATCAACGCAAACCCTGATTTGACTATTCTTTTTCCTGACCAGCACTATGTTTGCTAGCCAGGTTGGATATTTGACTTCCCTGATGAATGCTGCATTGATAAGCTTGTCGACTTCAACGTCAATTTGGGCTGTAAGCTCTGGTCGAGTTCGGCTCTAAGACTGTTTAATTAGCCGTTTCTCAGGGTGAATTACAAGCTTATGGACTACAATCTTTGGATTAAGACCAGGCATCTCACTGTAGTTCCATGCGAATATGTTGTGATACTCCCTTAAAAAGGAAATGTATTGCTGAGCTTTTTCTTCCTTAAAATTTGCACTAATGAAGGTTGTTTTGTTTTCTCCTTCATCACCCAGATTTATCTCATGAAGGTCATCCACGATGGCTTGGCCTCCTGCATCAAATTCTGTTGGTGCTGGTTGAGTTTTATCTTGGTCAACATCTTCCAACACATCTTGAATAATAGTCATGTTTATTGTAAATTTTTTCTTCATCCCCCCGATAGCCTAACGCTTCTGTCCTGGCAATGATAATACCGCCTTGCTGGATAGCATGCCTCTATGAAAGTGTTAATGCAAAGTCAAAGGGTGTCATTGTTCCTGGTATTTTTTAAGGATCTAAACCAACTTTTACCAACATCTGTGTAATTTCTGCACTGAAGGTAGGCTTCTCAAAACTCGAGATGTTTTCTTCTGGCACTTGTTCAACTTTCACTTTTTATTCAACATCTCTAGGTAAGTGGAATATGATGGGTTTTGACCCTTTTCCTTTAGGAGAGACCACAATCTTATTATATTTCTCCACATAAATGCATTATGTACTCCTTAATGGCAACGTGAACTCACTCTTTAGATCCAAAATTGGATTTATTGGGGCTAGAGCCTTTGCCCCCGATTTCCTTTCAGACTTTGGCACATGTCGAAAAGTTCTTTTTGTCGAATTTGAAGTAGACTCTAGAGCGTCTTTGACATTCGAAGTATCTTCAGACTTTTTTACATCTTTTCACTGTCTTTATGAAGTCTTTATATAGAAGCGAACATCAGCATAATAGGCATCTACTTCTCCAAATAGATCATTGTCAGCCATAATTGTCCCCTTTTTTTTGGGTGAAGGCAACGGGTACTTGATACATTGGTGATAAGTTGATGGTACTGCATGATGATTATGTATCAATGGTCTCCCAAGCAAAGCATTGTAGGAGGTATCTACATCAATGACCAAAAATTCAGTGTTTTCTTCAATATCCCCAAACTTGGTTCGCAATTTAATCTTCTCCATTGGGCGTTGCTCATTCTGATTAAATCCTTGAATGACCAGACGACTTGGGCGAAGTTGCGAAATTCAAACCTCTAATAGGTTTAAAGCCCTTTGAGGCAAGAGGTTTACTGCAGATCCTCCATCAACCAGAATTCGAGAAATTTTCACATCATGGATAAGCCCAGTGATAAATAAAGACCAATTATGTTTTGTCATTTCAGTACACATGTCATTGTCATCAAAGATTACCATAGCCATACATGTAGTTGTCTTCTCTTGATTTTGACTCTCGATTTCTTTGTGGAAATCCTCTGGCTTGGACAGGGCATATATTAAAGACTTCCAAAGCTCTAGAGACATTTTCAGTGAATCATATACGCTCAACAATGCTGGAATTTTCTTTAGATGAGCCAGTACATCATATTTCACTTGCTCTTCTTCCAGCAAAACATGTGGAACTTCTGACGTTTGAGGGTCCTAAGGATTTCGTAATTTCCTCATGTAGGTCAAGTAAGTCGGGCATACTTCAGCAACTGCCTTTTCATTGACCTCAACTTTTTTTTGTTCCATCACTTATTTGAACCATGTTAACTGGTCCAGCTGTAGAGTGATCATCATCATCAGTCACTTCTCCATCTTCCTAGAGCTGCACTCTTCTCCCATTTCTCAGATACTGGGAGTCATGCCTATAAAAACATTGGGATTCTACAAAACTGTTCTTCATGGCCTCCCAACTAGGTACCATGATCCCTTCGAGAGAGCAATACCAGTCAAAGGTGATCCCTTCCAAAGAAAGGAGGAATTGTTTTAGGCAAAGTTCTTGATTATGAGTTGTTTCCCCACATTATTTCAAAAAACGCCTAATATGTTTTTGAGGATCTCCATACCCCTCATATAGGACAAAATTCGGAAGTTTGTATCCTTCGAGAAATGGTGTTTGCTCTACCCATAAAGGGAACAAATCCCTTGGGCGATAAGTGCCCATCTCTCGAAGGTCAAGGACAGTTTCAATCTTTTTCTCAATTATGCCTTCTATGAAATCATATGTTTGAGAAGACGTACCATCGTCCTCCAAATGTTCTGACATCTCAATTTCTATTGGCCATGGTTTATAAAATGTCCTATAGAATTGATCAGTTATGGTGTCCCAATCTGGGATTGAATTAGATAGCAGGCTGAAGTACCAATCTGCTGCCCACCCTTTCAAAGAAAGAACGAACTGCCATAGAAATAACGCCTGACTTTTTACTGTGTTTCCACATTGTGCAAGGAAATGAACCAAATGGCGCCTTGGACAACCTATCCCATTATATAAAGGAAAACGAGGTACTGTATATCCTCGTGGGAACTGAACCCATTCGACCCAATTAGAGAAAGGGTGTCTAGAAATTGATTTCTTTCAATAATCAAATTTTGATGGACTTCAAAACCCTCATCTTTTAAAGTCACTGTTACTTTTGCCTGATGTTCTGCTTCCCTTCTAGCTTTAATTCTTGCTTTCTCATCATCACCTGGATTGCGAATGATATGTATTTCTCGCTCTTCAAAATTTACATCCACAGTGATGATATTACAAGGAAAGTCAAAGTGGTCACTTAATACACTTTCTCCATCGTATGTCCTAGCTGGGGATGTGTATGGTGAACTATCAGGAGAAAAGTCAAGTTCCCAATCTTCATTAGGATCTTCAACTTGAGATGACTTTGCTTGTTTATTTAAATGCTTCCATACTTCATCATCTGACTTACACCTGCCATTCACCTCATCATCCTTAAAGTGTAGTTGTTTTTTCGCCTTTTTCATAAGCTCAGAGTCAAACCTGCACCCAATGTCTCCTTGTTCTGTTCCCCTTACATATTCGGGAGTGCTTTAATAGTACATTGGTGGTACTAGCGAATATTCTGGAGAAAAGACTTCTGGTGTGTACTCTGGAGAAGCTAGTATATACTCTGGAGAGTCAGATATACAGATAGGAGATGTAATGCAATCTCCTTCCCTAACTTTTGAACCAACTTCACCCTCATCTTCCTCATTATCACTCAAAACAATGATGGTTACGCAAAGGGCCAAAGTAAACTTTTCCTCCCTCATTTTTTCAAAATATGTCTATAACTCCACAGATTGAAATTTTGAGGGCAGAAATTCCTCCAATGTGACTAGGACAAGGGGACATTGCTCTAACTGCTCATCAGGGATCAATTTCTCCCATTTTTCCTTCTTTAGGTTCTTCTTTCCTTTTCTTTTACTTATTTTGGCTTTTTTTTGTTTCTTGGAAACTTTTGGTTTTTGTTTTTTGGAAACTTTTGGCCCTTGTGTGTTGAAGCAATCGCATTTCTAGCTTTTACTGTGGCATTTTATTTTTTCTTCATGCTTTTTGACTGATAAACAACCCATTCACCTTTGTTATCATTGTTGATAGTGATTGGGTTAGCAGATGCTTTCTCTTGAGGAGGGAGCTCGATAATCTTAGAGTCCAAAGGTTCCTGAATTTTATCTTTCAGAACAAAACACTCTTTTATCGGATGGCTAATCAAACAATGGTAGGGGCAATACTTTGGATCGTTCATTTTTCCTACCTCATGTGGTCTTTTAACCTCAGGGAGAGCAATTAACTTTTGCTCCAACAGATCTTCAAATAAGTTCTCGACCAGATCATCCGTGAAAGAATATTTCTTCTCCAACCTCTCTTTCATAGTCACCTTTTTAAATTCCTTGGGCTTTTTAGCCCCTACTACAACGAGACCCTTTTTTTCTAGTTTCAATTATAGCTGCAGTTGAGGACTCAACCCTTTCAACGACCCTAGGCCTCCTTCGTTTAGCTAGATACAGTTCCATATCATGAGCTTTAGTGCATAGATCGTTGAATCCTTCAAAAGTTTGAGCCATAAGAGCCGTAGATAGCTCATGTCGGAAGTTGTGAAGGCACATCTGAATTAACTCTAATTGCGTAAACTTTTAAGGACATGCAAATGTCAAAGCTCGCCATCTTGCAATGAAATCTGTAACAGACTCATTGTCACGTTGCTTGGTCTCAATCAATTTTGGTACTCTAACTCGCCTTTGTGTGTTGTAGAACTGTTTAAGGAACTCCTTCACCATGAAATCCCAATTTGGGATTGATCCCTCAAGAAGGTTAGCGTACCAAGTAAATGTAGAACTTTCAAGTGATTGGACAAATAGCTGCAGGCACAGGGCCTCATTCTGGGCTATTGGCCCGCATCTTGAAAAAAAATGAGCCACTTGTTGTCTTGGATCTCCTGTTCCATCAAACATTTTGAAATCTGGTTGGGAAAAACCAGAAGGAAATGGAACAACATCTATCCATGTTGGGTATAAGGTTTTGTAATTATTCGAAAGTTCTCATCATCTTTTTTCTTGACTTTCTTTACTTCTCTCCTCATCATATCATCAATTATGGCTATGAGCATTGGATTCATACCACCACTGGTTAGATTAGAGTAACAAGGACCATTGCCCCCTGGGGCTAGTGTGCTTTGTATGCCTACGGATGTCCCTACAACAGGTTGTGCCATTTGTTTGGGTGCATTTCCTGTTCCTGTCATTTGGGCCTGCAATTGTTACATTTGCTCCAACATAGCAGCCATTTCCTGTTCTCTTCTCTGAAGTTGTTCTTGTAGGGACACAACTTTTTTCTTGAGACCTTGGTCTTGTTGGACTTGCGAATTTTCACCTTCTTTCTTAACCTCAGTCATCATCACTACGACTTTGTTGACATCTCTCAATTCATTGTTTCCAATATTCGTTAAAACATACGAGATTGAATCATTTTGTTCGTACAAAGGATTATCAAACCCCCCAACATTACTCATATTTGTGATTTAATGGTATATTTATCTGAAAATTGATTAGGAATGATTAAATTGGATTAAATATCGATTAATTGAAGAGTTGGACTTAATTACAACTTTGCCATTGAGTGGAGCATTTGTTTATTCATGTTTGAGACTTTGATTACACTTGAGCAAGAGCATTTCATCAGCCTTCTTCTTCCACTCTTAGCCGACCAAACAAGAGGATAGATAGAGAGAGAGTTCATCTTGAGGGAATCAAGCTCAAATTGTTAAAATTGCTAGAAGGACTTGAAGATTGAAGTGTATGTGCATAAATTGAACTTCTAGGCAAGAAATCAACACTCTAGGTAAGGAAATTATTGTCTTCTTGTTGTCTTTAAGCTTCATCTTGCAAGAATCATGGTTATAGAGAAGTCAAGGCATGATTTTGCTCATACATGTTGAATTGGAACTCCATGGTTGCATGCATGCTTGAATTGGTGTACTTTGAAGTTAAATTCTTGGAGAATCATACATGCATGTCCATGTTTTTATTATAGACCATGTTTCCACATTGTTTTCAAAGATTAGAGCTCATTAGAGCAAGATTTGGAGCTTGGTTTTGATTTAAAGCTCATGCATTGCATGTCTTCAATTGTTCTTGAAAATGGTTTGAATGTTGGATTTAATTGACCAACCTTTGGGGCTTGAATTCATAAATTGAGCTTTAAAACTTGTTGTACTATGAGTTTGAAATGTTTCCCAGAATTTGGGCCCAAGAGGTTGAGTTTTGGATGGTTGAATGCTTGGTTCGAACTTGGGAGACAAATCTGGAAATTCCAGATTTTGCTTCCTCGCTCGAGCGAAGGATTCCTCGCTCGAGCGAGTACCTTTATTCAGGGCTCCGCTCGAGCGAGCATCGAGCGTGGTATCGCGCGTAAAAATCCAGCAACCAGCACTTTTACTGTTCATGCAGGTCGCTCGAGCGAAGGATTTCTCGCTCGAGCGAAGCCTTTGATTTTGGAAGCTCGCTCGAGCGAAGGAAGGCTCGCTCGAGCGAGGCTCCTATTTTCAGCAACTTTTGAAAAATGCCTTCCAAGTGTATTTTTGCATCCTCATCCCATCCTAGGCATTCTTAGGCCTAGTTTAAGGCATCTTAATGAGGATTTGGACTTAGAACCACACCGAGGAAATTTAGGGATTTAATTATCGTCCTTTCCGATTGTGAAACTTAGTGTGTGTTCTATTTATTGACTGTTTAGGGTTGGCTTTCGGGGACGCGCTCTAGCTGCTATTAGCCCAATCTCTGTGAGTAACAGATTGTGTAAAGATATGTTCAAAATGGTTATCTTTTGAATACTGAACTGAATTGTTTACTGAACTGATAATGTTTATTGAATGAATGTATGTCCTTTATTTCTGAACTGTACTGTGGCATCCTTAGCACCTACTGTTATTGACTGTTACAGAGCTCTGTCGGTTCCCTTGTGGAACCATACTGTTTACTGACTGATGGCCATCACTACTATCGGGTCTGTTAAGACCCGGTCCTTCTGGACCTACTGTTTATAGGCTAATGGATGTACCACATATGATTGATTGATTGAAATATTGATTGACTGAAATACTGAAAGATCGAAATACTGTATAATGAATTGATTTCATTACTGTAAGGACATTCATTCATAACCTCTTTACACTTATTGTTATTCACTGGGCTTTAGCTCACTGTTTATATATATATGTAGGTTCTCAGCAGCCAGACCGGAGCTAAGAGCGTGGGTTAGTCCCCCAATTTTGTCAAGCCAGCCTATGTGCCTCACTGCGAGGTTCCGAGACGCCATGCTGTGGCTTGGGGTGTTTTTGTGTTCCCCACCTGTCTCCTGACTGTTTTGTATAAGTGTATAAACTGTTTACTGTTTTACTGCACTGTTATCGAGGGAATAGATCCCCGTACTGAATGTTGTAAATGATTGTATATAGACTGTACTGTTCGAACTGAATGAATGCATGAAAAATGTTTTTGGCATACAGATTTCCACAGCTCAATGGACACTAGTTATTTACTGTAATGGCTTCCGCCAGGCCCTGTACTCTGTTTTACTGTATTACTGTTCTACAGGCCTTCGGTAATCTCGGATTACTGGCCAGTTACGGTGCTAAACCCATAGGGCCGGGTTTGGGTCGTGACAGAGTGGTATCAGAGCGATACTTAACCACGAGTTATACCGCACACACGTGTCCAAATGAGCTATAGGCTGTCCTAGAAAAGTGATTAGGGCATCTCATGAACTTGAAAAGTGTGTGCTTATGATTGACTGATTATATGTTAAATGTTAAACTGTTTAACGATACAACTGCTTATAATGATAACTGTTATAACTGCTTATAGTGAAATGGATAATGCAAATGAACCTGAATCATCATCCTCTGAGGCCAGAATGGCCAGACTTGAACAAATGATGGGATTGGTACTTGAAAGACTAGATCAACAACAGAACCAACAGCCCCCACCTCCTCCTCCTCCGGTTCACCCGGAACCAAATGTACAGAATGTGAATGCTAATGAGGTGGACATTATTGCACTGACTCATAAGTTCAGCAAACTGAAACCGCCATCCTTTCAGGGAGGCTTGGAACCGCTAAAGGCTGAAGCTTGGGTGCTTGAAACAGAAAAGTTGTTTGAAATGTTTTCGTGCTCTGAAGCCAATAAAGTACTGTTAGCAACCTTCACCCTTCAGGAAGAAGCAAGAAGGTGGTGGATGTTAACCCGCGACACAAATGCTATTATAACTTGGGCTCAGTTCAAGGAGTCCTTCTTTGAAAAGTATTTCCCTCAGTGCATCAGGGACAGAAAAGTAACGGAGTTTGAACAACTGAAACAGGGCACAATGTCTGTTGCCGAGTATGAGAAGAAATTCACCGAATTTGCCAGATATGCACCACAGATGGTGGACACCGAATATAAGAAGGCCAGAAGGTTTGAAGGAGGCCTTAGTGCTGCTATACTGGACCGAATAAATGTTTTGAAAATGCCAACTTATGTGGGTGTGCTCGACCGTGCATTGATGGCCGAGTCAAATATTGCAGCAGTGAAACAATCTGAAACACCAACAACTGAATGGCATGGTAAACGACAGGGTTTCAAATTTAAGAAAGGCAAGCACAATCAGTTGAACAAGAAACAGAATACGGGGTCAACAACTAGCCCCAGCCAAGGGAGTGGATTCATTCCACCCTGCTCCGTATGTGGCAATAAACACAAAGGGGTTTGCTACCAGATTTCAGGAGCTTGCTTCAGATGTGGCAAGGTGGGCCACAGAATTAAAGACTGCCCTTCTGCTCCACCAGCTAGTGGTAAAGCTGCACCAAGCGCAGCAGCATCAAATGTAGCACCAAAGCCTAACCCCAAAGCTACCGGGAAAGAGCCTGTGAGGCAGGGCCGAGTATTTGCCCTAGTACCGGGAGATGTGCAAAATACTGAGACCGTTGTGTCAGGTATCCTCTCTATTTGTGCTCAAAATGCATATGTATTGATTGATTCGGGGTCTACACATTCTTATGTGTCGCATGCTTTTTCACGGAAATTGAATAGACCCTTAGAACCTATGAATTACTTGTTAGCTGTATCATCACCTGTTGGAGGATCCATGACATGTGCATATATGTATCCTGCTTGTGAAATTATTGTTGGGGATATGCATCTGTTTATTGACTTACTACCGTTGAACATAGATCATTTTGATGTGATATTGGGGATGGATTGGCTACAAAAATATCATGCCACTATAGATTGTGTAACAAAACAAGTAGTTTTCCGTCCACCGGGTTTACCTGAATTCGTATTTAGTGGAGTTGGAGTAGTACCTCCTCCGTATCTGATCTCTTCTGTGAAAGCTGTTAAACTGATTAGGAAGGGGTGTAAAGGATATCTGTGTTCTGTACTGACTGTATCTACTGATGATTGTGTTAAAACTGATGTGAATTGTATTCCTATAGTCAGAGAATTCCCAGATGTATTTCCAGATGATCTGCCAGGGGACTTGATTGATAGGGAAGTTGAATTTACCGTGGATGTAATTCCGGGTACACAGCCAGTGTCTAAAGCTCCCTACAGAATGGCTCCAACTGAACTGAAAGAATTGAAGGTACAATTGCAGGAACTGTTAGACAAGAAGTTTATCAGGCCCAGTACTTCACCGTGGGGTGCACCTGTCCTGTTTGTAAAGAAGAAAGATGGCTCACTGAGACTGTGCATTGATTACCGCGAATTGAACAAGGTAACTGTAAAGAACAAATATCCACTACCGCGTATTGATGATTTATTTGACCAGTTACAGGGTGCACAAGTGTTTTCCAAGATTGACCTTAGATCGGGGTACCATCAACTGAAGGTTAAACCGGAAGACATTGACAAAACTGCTTTTAGAACGAGGTATGGTCATTATGAATTTTTAGTTATGCCGTTCGGAGTCACGAATGCCCCAGCTGCATTTATGGACCTCATGAACAGAATTTTTAAACCATACCTTGATGATTTTATTGTGGTATTCATTGATGACATATTGATCTATTCTAAGACTGTAGAAGAACATGAACACCATCTAAGACTTGTCCTGCAAACCTTAAGAGAACAGAAACTGTATGGAAAACTGTCTAAATGTGAATTTTGGCTTGATCATGTTATGTTTTGGGGGCATGTTGTTAGCAAAGATGGAATTTCTGTTGATCCGCAGAAAATTGAAGCTGTAGTAAACTGGCCTAGACCAACCAACGTGACTGAAGTCCGAAGCTTTTTGGGATTGGCTGGATATTACAGAAGATTTGTCAAAGACTTCTCCAAAATTGCCTTACCACTGACTCAGTTGACACAGAAAGGGATATCATTTGACTGGACTGATCAACGGGAATCAGCATTTCAGGAGTTGAAAACTAGACTTGTGACTGCATCAATTCTGACTCTACCTTCAGGTACGGATGGTTATACTGTATTTAGTGATGCTTCTCATAAGGGTTTGGGGTGTGTTTTAATGCAGAATGGGAGAGTTATTGCTTATGCTTCCCGACAGTTGAGACCACATGAAAAGAACTACCCGACCCATGACTTAGAACTTGCCGCAGTGGTATTTGCATTGAAAATCTGGCGTCACTATCTTTATGGGGCGACATGTGAAGTATATACTGACCACAAGAGCCTGAAGTACTTTTTCACTCAGAAAGAACTGAATATGAGACAGCGGAGATGGCTTGAACTGATAAAAGATTATGACCTACAGATTTTGTACCATCCGGGAAAAGCCAACACCGTTGCCGATGCTTTGAGCCGAAAATCGATTGGGAACTTAGCCTGTTTGCTGACTGGACAGAAAGAGTTGCTTTGTGATCTTGAAAAGTCTGAAATTGAAATTGTTTTGAAGGAACAAGGTGGAACCGTAGCTGCTATTTCTGCTCAACCAGCATTGATTGAAGAAATTAAGGAGAAACAGCAATTGGATGATTACTTGAAAAAGATCATCGAAGAAAGAGAGTCTAAACCGAGACCGGGATACAAATTTGAGAACAATGTACTGAAATTTCAAGAAAAACTGTGTGTACCGAATGACACTGAACTGAAAAGAAGAATTCTGCAAGAGGGTCACAATTCAAAATTTTCTATCCACCCAGGGAATACGAAAATGTATCAAGATTTGAAGTTGAATTTCTGGTGGCCGGGAATGAAGAAAGAAATTGCCGACTTTGTGTCCAAATGTCTTCATTGCCAACAAGTCAAAGCTGAACATCAACGACCTGCTGGATTATTGCAACCCTTGCCCATACCAGAATGGAAATGGGAGCATATCACGATGGATTTCATCGTTGGGTTACCTCGCTCCAGAAAAGGTATGGACTCTATTTGGGTTATTGTTGATAGACTGACTAAATCTGCTCACTTCTTACCTGTCAAGACAATTTATAATGCGGACAAATTGGCTGTTATCTATATTGATGAAATTGTGAGACTGCACGGAGTGCCTGTGTCTATTGTTTCTGACAGGGATTCGAAGTTTACATCGAGGTTCTGGCAAAGCCTACAGACTGCATTGGGTACTGAATTGAGGCTGAGTAGTGCCTATCATCCTCAGACAGATGGACAGTCAGAAAGGACCATCCAGACTCTGGAGGATTTATTGAGAATGTGTGTCCTTGATTTTCAGGGAAACTGGGAAAGTCATTTGCCATTGGCTGAATTCGCCTATAACAACAGCTACCATTCGAGTATTGGCATGGCGCCTTTCGAGGCATTGTATGGCAGAAAGTGTAGATCTCCAATTTGCTGGGCAGAAGTTGGAGATGGGCCGTTGCTTGGGCCCGAAATTGTTTATGAAACGACTGAAAAGGTGAAACTGATACAGCAAAGATTGAAAACTGCACAGAGTAGACAGAAGAGTTATGCAGATGTTAGAAGACGAGACCGAGAGTATGAAGTGGGTGATCACGTTTTTGTGAAAGTGACACCAATGAAAGGCCAGACTCGTTTTGGAGTCAAAGGCAAGTTAGCGCCGAGATACGTTGGACCTTATGAGATTGTTGAGAAAATCAATCCGGTGGCATATCAAGTTGCACTTCCTCCTGAAATGGAGCATATGCATAACGTCTTCCACACTTCGATGTTGAGAGATTATCTTCGGGATCCGTTCCATGTGATTGAGCCTACTCGTATTGTATTGAGTGATGACTACACTTACGAGGAACGGCCTATACAGATTGTAAACAGACGGATCAAGAAACTGAGAAACAAAGAGATCCCGCTAGTGAAAGTTGACTGGCAGAACCATAGTGGTGTGTATGCCACTTGGGAAAGGGAAGATGACATGGCTAAAAGATATCCGGAACTGTTTCCACTGAACCCTGTTTTCTTCCAAACTGAAGGTAACTCGAGTTTAGAGGACTAAACTCCTTATAAGGAGGGGAGACTGTAACAACCCTCGTATTGATTACCGATTAACCACTGAATTATATACTGATTAATGCTAAACTGAATTGATAATGACTGATAATTGAATTAACTGAAGTACTGAATGGAACGATTGAAATCGAAACTGAAACGGAATAAGTTTGTCTATTGAATTGCATAATGCATCTGTTTGATTGATCGAATATCTGTTTGAATTCTTATGTGTGAACTGTTAATTGAAGGCCTTATCGGCGGCCGATTTAGGAATCGTTTAGTGTTGTGTAATCAGGAGAATATTTGTGATTTAATGGTATATTTATCTGAAAATTGATTAGGAATGATTAAATTGGATTAAATATCGATTAATTGAAGAGTTGGACTTAATTACAACTTTGCCATTGAGTGGATCATTTGTTTATTCATGTTTGAGACTTTGATTACACTTGAGCAAGAGCATTTCATCAGCCTTCTTCTTCCACTCTTAGCCGACCAAACAAGAGGATAGATAGAGAGAGAGTTCATCTTGAGGAAATCAAGCTCAAATTGTTAAAATTGCTAGAAGGACTTGAAGATTGAAGTGTATGTGCATAAATTGAACTTCTAGGCAAGAAATCAACACTCTAGGTAAGGAAATTATTGTCTTCTTGTTGTCTTTAAGCTTCATCTTGCAAGAATCATGGTTATAGAGAAGTCAAGGCATGATTTTGCTCATACATGTTGAATTGGAACTCCATGGTTGCATGCATGCTTGAATTGGTGTACTTTGAAGTTAAATTCTTGGAGAATCATACATGCATGTCCATGTTTTTATTATAGACCATGTTTCCACATTGTTTTCAAAGATTAGAGCTCATTAGAGCAAGATTTGGAGCTTGGTTTTGATTTAAAGCTCATGCATTGCATGTCTTCAATTGTTCTTGAAAATGGTTTGAATGTTGGATTTAATTGACCAACCTTTGGGGCTTGAATTCATAAATTGAGCTTTAAAACTTGTTGTACTATGAGTTTGAAATGTTTCCCAGAATTTGGGCCCAAGAGGTTGAGTTTTGGATGGTTGAATGCTTGGTTCGAACTTGGGAGACAAATCTGGAAATTCCAGATTTTGCTTCCTCGCTCGAGCGAAGGATTCCTCGCTCGAGCGAGTACCTTTATTCAGGGCTCCGCTCGAGCGAGCATCGAGCGTGGTATCGCGCGTAAAAATCCAGCAACCATCACTTTTACTGTTCATGCAGGTCGCTCGAGCGAAGGATTTCTCGCTCGAGCGAAGCCTTTGATTTTGGAAGCTCGCTCGAGCGAAGGAAGGCTCGCTCGAGCGAGGCTCCTATTTTCAGCAACTTTTGAAAAATGCCTTCCAAGTGTATTTTTGCATCCTCATCCCATCCTAGGCATTCTTAGGCCTAGTTTAAGGCATCTTAATGAGGATTTGGACTTAGAACCACACCGAGGAAATTTAGGGATTTAATTATCGTCCTTTCCGATTGTGAAACTTAGTGTGTGTTCTATTTATTGACTGTTTAGGGTTGGCTTTCGGGGACGCGCTCTAGCTGCTATTAGCCCAATCTCTGTGAGTAACAGATTGTGTAAAGATATGTTCAAAATGGTTATCTTTTGAATACTGAACTGAATTGTTTACTGAACTGATAATGTTTATTGAATGAATGTATGTCCTTTATTTCTGAACTGTACTGTGGCATCCTTAGCACCTACTGTTATTGACTGTTACAGAGCTCTGTCGGTTCCCTTGTGGAACCATACTGTTTACTGACTGATGGCCATCACTACTGTCGGGTCTGTTAAGACCCGGTCCTTCTGGACCTACTGTTTATAGGCTAATGGATGTACCACATATGATTGATTGATTGAAATACTGATTGACTGAAATACTGAAAGATCGAAATACTGTATAATGAATTGATTTCATTACTGTAAGGACATTCATTCATAACCTCTTTACACTTATTGTTATTCACTGGGCTTTAGCTCACTGTTTATATATATATGTAGGTTCTCAGCAGCCAGACCGGAGCTAGGAGCGTGGGTTAGTCCCCCAGTTTTGTCAAGCCAGCCTATGTGCCTCACTGCGAGGTTCCGAGACGCCATGCTGTGGCTTGGGGTGTTTTTGTGTTCCCCACCTGTCTCCTGACTGTTTTGTATAAGTGTATAAACTGTTTACTGTTTTACTGCACTGTTATCGAGGGAATAGATCCCCGTACTGAATGTTGTAAATGATTGTATATAGACTGTACTGTTTGAACTGAATGAATGCATGAAAAATGTTTTTGGCGTACAGATTTCCACAGCTCAATGGACACTAGTTATTTACTGTAATGGCTTCCGCCAGGCCCTGTACTCTGTTTTACTGTATTACTGTTCTGCAGGCCTTCGGTAATCTCGGATTACTGGCCAGTTACGGTGCTAAACCCATAGGGCCGGGTTTGGGTCGTGACAAGTTGCTTACCCTCCTCCACCTTTGACTTTCCAATAAAGACAGGACTTTCAATTTGTTTTTAGCGTTCATCTTTTGAGAGAGCCCTTTCAATAGCTCCTATAACATTTGTTACCACTGTTCTTAGTTTCAGTTTCTTTAAGGCCTTATTTCTTCTTCGCTTTTGTCTTTTCGAAATGGGACCATTTGATGACATATCAAGTCGAGCCCCTAGGGGCATAGAAGGAACCGTTTGCGTTTTTGCAAATTCCTCATGAATTTTCAAAACAGTCCCTACATTTTTAGGGTGGACCAATTGATATTGATTCAAATCCCGTCGGGCCAACGGGTGTTCCTTATTCGAACCTTGTCGGGCCAATGGGTGTTCCTTTGGCTCCTAAGAGGTGACTGAGATTTGGTTTGACCGATTTTGTGCTCTGAACAGAACTATCGGTTCCTAGGCCGCAACTATTTTTTCAACAACAGGGGCCTTTTTTCCATCAACAAGAGTTTGGGTCATTACCCTCCTCCCAATGGCCCTAATGATGGCCATGTTTTCAGCAGAGGCCCTCTTCTAGGCAGACGCTGCCATTTTAATGGAGTCTTTTACCCTTTTGAATAGTTGGGCCACAACATTTTTTGTTGCCCCCATTGAAGCTGCAACAAAGGCCATAGTTGCAAACTGATTAGCCTCCTTTGCCTGAATTCAAAAGCTCTTCGTTCGAGCTGTGGCCCTCATGGTTGCGTACTGCTTTTACACTTTCACATAATCTTCAGCAATCATTCTCAAACTTTCGGCTTTCTGAGAAAGTGTGACCTTCTTCATCACACCAGTTACCTTCGGGACAGCCAAGAGCTTTCACTTTGGATCCCTTTGAGCGATAGGGGAAAGAAGAGCATCTTTCCAAGATTTCGCTAGTTCTACCTTTGGGATAGCCAAGAGCATTTGCTCTGGAACCCCTTGGGTGATGGGTGCTATCTCCACCCTTGGTGATTTCAGAACCACTGGAGTGTAGGTTTGTCTCTTGACAATTGCTTCAGCATTCCTATAACAAAAGAATACGTCAGTAAGTTTCAAATATATATATATTTTTGTTCTTCAAAAGATGGGAAGAGAAATAAGTCCCACTAGGCGTGCCAGAATTTGTAGACACAAATTTTAAAACATGAAGTGTTTCAACACATTTCAAAATTTTATGTCACAAATGTCCACTGTTTAGTTTTTGGACTAAATAGTGTTGATTATTTAAATAGCAGGTTCCTATTTCCGATCTATATTCCAAATTGTTAATTACACATTTTATATAAATGAAACCTCCGATTAATGAAGAACAAAATAAATAACAGAAGACAATTTAAGAAAAATAAATATTTTATTGAAATTGTTATAGGTTTTGAACCTTTAAATACAAAGTACAATTCTTGGGTTTGGAACCCTTTACCTATTCATCACCATTCTGCGTTTGTAGCGTAGGTTTTTGAGTTCTCTAGGCTTCTTTTCTTCTTTCTTGTAACGCCTTCTTTAGTTCTTAATTTCTTTCTCTCTCTTTCTAATCTTCTCACTTCTGATTTTCTGATCTCTGATCTTGTGTGATGGTCCTCGTATTTATAGAGGGCCATCCAGGTGATAAGAATGCTTTATCTTCAATTTGAATTTCAAATTGAATGATAGCGCTATTTGAATTTTGAATGATAGCACTATATGATTAATCGTATATCTGATTAGCCGAATTGATCTTTGGGGTTTCATCCTGTGTGGTGTCCTTGCTGTAGGCTCTACAGGTGTCATCTTTCGTAGACTCCGCGTGTCATTTGAGTATCTTGAATAACGTCGTTGAGATACGACGTTATTTTATTTATACACTTCAACGGAACAAGTTGATCATTTTAGGAAGTGATTGCCTACAACAATCTTATCATAAACTCTATGTGTGTCATTGACTGTATTTGAAATTTAAACATAAATTTGGTTGAAATTTATGTACCAACAGTGTTATATTGCATTTTTTATTATCTTTGAATGATATATTCATATATATAACATATAATAAATATATAAAATTATATATTTTATGCATGTTCCCCACTTGTCGTGTCCTGTATTTTTTGAAAATTAACATATCGGCGTGTCCGTGTCGTATTTATGTCATGTCACGTGTCCGTCTCCATGCTTCTTAGTACCAAGGTGATTTTCGTGTGCTCAAATCAGTTCGACAAACCTTATGCATATGTGCGACTGAACAAAGCTTATGTAGTATAAAATGTGCACCAGGTTTGCTATATATGCCATCTGCCAACAATCTGTACTGGAAGGTGTTGTACCTGGGGCACTTATGAGGCCCGAGTATTCAATCCTTTCTGGACGAGTAGCATGAGTTACCTTGTGCTCCATGGTTGCAGCAATTTGGGCAGCAATTAGTTGTCTTTGCTTCAGTCTGCAGATTACTTGCTATTCCCCCATTACTCAACCTTATCTTGTTGGTCACACTGATTTGCTTTCTGTATAGCTCAGTTGTTTTCTGCATTTTATTGCATTTGGTAGAACGGAAAATAGAAGTCAACAGAAAACATTTTTCATGGTCAGTAGAAAATAAATCTATTTGGACACAATATTTTTCATTTTAAAAGGTGGCAAATGCTTTTTGGACTAAGATCTTACTAATGCCACCCCCACCACACCATCATCGCCACTGTCACCAAGATCTCCACTGCCACCACCAGCTCTACGCCAACATCACCACAACTACTAAATACAATCATCAGTACATTAGTTTTCACTGCATTCTCTCTTTTATCTTCTTCCCCTTTTTCCTCTAGCACCCTGCAATTGACTGAATTATATCTTTTCAGTTCTGTTTATGATCTAGATTTCTAGAATTTTTTCCTTTGCTTACCTATTCTTTTGCCCATGTCCTTGAAGTTGTCCGGTGTGATAAATAATATAACATAATGATATACTTTGTTATATGCATGATCGGTTGATTATAAACCACAGTGTCATGTAATTCCAAGAGTTTACTGTGCTTTAGTTGAATTGTTGATGAAATTATATGTTCAACTAACTTTTCTGGTGTTTGCTATCATTTCTCCCTTTTGATCTCTAAAGTAAATTCAGCAGAACAAAATTACAATCTGTCTTCTTTTTTTTTTTTTCTTTTTTTCTTTTTTTGAATATAAATTACAATATATCTTGGCTGAGTGGTTTAAATGCTTATCATAACACATTGCATTCGCATTTCTACATGATAAGTATCATAAAGCATATAGATCGCTAGCAGTGATATTTTAACTGCTAAATAACAAAATTACATTATGTGGTTATGGCTACAAATCAGAGGACTATTGATAATTGAATTCTAGAGTTTACCATCACTTTCTTGTCTAGAGCTGCAACTATTGTTTTCACTCAGAAGAACATTCCCAAACTAGCCGCAAATAATAAGCTTGAGACAGATCAATGAAATTCAGAATTCAGAGAACCGTGCTGTGATGTTGACCTCTACTTAAATCTTTCTTAGAATCCAAACAAACCCATCCAGATTATGGACTTAGTAACAGTCTCACTATTACTGATTCAAATTTCATATATTAGTTTAACACCAATTTTCTCATCATTGCTTTTATTGTTCAACCAACCAATGGCTCTAATAACACAATGTTCCCTCTCCCTTCATTCCTCCAACAATATTTCCACGGGCCGCCAATTAACCACCCTGCAGTTCCTTCTAATCTCTCCCAGCCTCCCTGATTGCAAGTCACCCAGTTTAATCATTCCTTCAACGAATGCCTTGAAGAATTCATTTTGATTGAGACTAAACTGCCTCACATATTCTCTAGTTTGCGCAAACACAAACAAAGTTTGATCAGAATTCAGAAATCCTCGGCCATTAACCAAGTCCTTGAAGTATTGGTTATCAAATGTTTCCGGTGTTGCATCCAAGTCTCCTGTGACATTTCCGTCCCCACCAAGTGGACAAAGCTTGTCCATCTTTTCTCGGAAATTGGGATCAATGGTAGGGTCAGGATGGCCTGTACCGGATTGGTTGTACAGCCGAAAGACGACAGAGAAGCACCGAGCTTTGCCGATGGAATGAGACCCAGAAAGGGCCACAAGATCTTTGATGGAGAGGTTGAATTTCCTGAAGAGATCAATAAGGGAGGTTGTGTTGGCTCTCGGGCTTGGCATGATGTTGTTTGAGTCTTCTTGGCTTGCTGTTAAGCTGTCTTTCCTTCCCAACTTCACTTCCCAATGGGGTCCTCCACTCTAAATTGAGACAAATTTGAGAGAGACAGAGACCATGTAGTTAGGCCTCGTTTCAAAACAAGTTATTTTAGTAATGTTTTAATTTTTTGACTAAAATATGAGGTAAAAAAATTAGTATGTTTGGGATGATTTTTTGACTTTTTACGAAAAAATATGCAAAAAATAGAGAGAAAAGGAAATCTTTAATTTTTTTGGTATAAATTGTTGACTTTTTAATTTTTTTAGTAACTTTTTAACTTTTAAACTAAAACAGTCACTTGCCAAATGAGGCCTTAGTATAGTATTGCTAATCACTTGGGGGTTAATACTAAAGTGCTAGAACATTACTCATAATGCATGGCAAAATGAACTAGTGCTTGGTTGTCATTTTTGACTAAAAATCACAAAAAGACCAAAAAAAGTCAAAAAATCACAAAATGACTAAAAATAAAAATAAAAATTTGTCATTCCAAAGATAAAAAGCCAAAAAATTCAAACAAGAAAACCAAACAATTAAAAAAGTCTCAAGTTAAAATAGTCAAAAAAATTAAAAAACCAACTAAAAAAGTCATTGCTAAACGAGTCCTTCACCAATTTGCAAAAATGGGTCTCTTTCCTATAAATTACATACGATCCCACTCTTTACATATGTTGTGAATGAATTACACTTATCAAATCATGATGTTGATTTTTTATTTTTATTTATTTATTTATTTTTTATTGGAGAGGAGAGACTCGACTCTATAACCTTTCAATAAAATATATAAGTTATGACTGATATAATTAAATTTATGATATATTTGAAATATATGTACTATATTATGATCTCGGGTGAAGAAAGTTTCTAGTGGTTGGTTATGGGCCTAAATAATTTTGATTATAAGACTTCGGAAGTGCCTTTTTATTATCAACTAGTTCTATAGTAATTATGATTCAAAATGATGAAAGTAAATAAATTATTGTGGCTAAAATTTTCAAGGTACATCTTTTTAGGCATGTACAATAGCATCTTTCTAAAATATATAATATACTATTTAATAAAGCAAGGGGGATTCTCTAATTTAGATGGGAGGTCTACAGGCCACGTTTTGATAATTTGAATCGTTTATTTCATATATTTTATTTATAAAAAAAATTAAATTGATCCGATAATGGTAATTTATTTAATTTATTATTTTTGTCATCAAAAAAATATATAATTTTTTTCTTAAAAGTATAATTATCGTTTATTTTTTTAGTGAAAAATATGATAAATTGGATAAGTTACAGTTATCGAATTAACTTAATTTTTTTGTGAACGACATATATAATGTGTCCAATAAAATAAATAGTTCGAATCATCAAAACATAACTCATAATAAGCTTTACAAATCCAAATAATCCCTTACCATCCAGATTTTAGATGACTCCATAATAAAAAAAGAATGTAACGGTATTTCGAAAAATTAATAAAAAGTTAATTTTTTAATTATTTTTAAGTTATTTTATATTTTTATAAGTAAATTTTGAAAGAAGTGATGTGATTTAAAATAAATAAAAAATAAAAAATTAACTTTTTAGTAACTTCACAAAACGCTTCTTAATACTACCAAGATAAGGACCACCGAATAATGTAGACCAGTTGTGCATATCTACTTCGCTTTCATTGTAATAGATAAAACCGCTTTCGAGGAATATTTTAAGGCAAGGTAAGGATTTTCAGCCAGAAAATCTGGTGATAACAATCTAATACTGATAGAATAATGAGTTTTTTTTTTTGATCAAATAAAACCTTCATTGATAGACTAAGGTTAGATTTGACATCTCTTAAAAAAGTCAAAAAATAAAAAAGTCACTATCTTATTTAAGTCACATCATCTTATTTAAGTCACATCACCTCTTTATTATATCACTTTAAATCCAACCCATATTTCTTAAAAAGTCAAAAAAATACACTTATTTAAAAATGTCCAAACAACTCCTAAATAAAACCAAACATCAATAGTAAATAGGATATCTGACTAACCAAAAAGGAAGAATAAGACCCCAACACTGAATTTTCTTCCCACGAATTATAAATTTTAAAACGTACATTAATAATTAATATGAATCAATATGATTTTAACAAATTAGAGGTGTTGTGAGAAGATAATTAAAAGTTATTTTTTAATTTTTTTGTGAAAAACGAAAGTGAATTAAAAGCTCAAAAGTAACTTTTAACCCATTTCCTAAACTAGCCGTAAATAATATTTTGTACAATTAGAAGTGATTGGTAGCTCGAATCTGCCTTCCCCGAATCCTCCCAAAATCAAAACAACGTCGTTTCGTCGTTTTGATTTTTTTTTTTTTTTTTTTTCAGAAGAAGAAAATCAGAAGAAGGAGGAAGAAGAAGAAGGACTGGAGGGGGCCAACAAAATTGGGCTGGAGGTAGAGGCGGGGGCGGGGGGCAGAGGCGGGGGCTACGAGGCAGAGGCAGAGGCAGAGGCAGAGGCGACGGCGGGGCTGCAACAAGCTGCGACGAGGAGCTGCGACGAGGCGACAGCGAGCGACAATCAGGCGACGACGGGCGGCGATCGGACAGAGATGATGGCGGGCGGAGCTCCTCCTCTTCCCCTCTCTTCCCTCTCTCTCTTCTAAATTTCGGACTATTCAAAGAGAAAAATTTCGGAAAAAAAAATATTTTTCTTTATACAATACTCTTTGCTTTTTTTTCTTTTTTTTTCATTCAATTCAAGTACAATCATCTTTGCGCCCTTGCGGAGTGGTAAGAAATGCCCTTATCTAGCGCATTTTTCAAAAAGTATGTCAGTACGATATAACCACAATTACCATTTATTTTGGTATGATTTAATTATGTACGAGGTTGTTGTGTGCACGCATGATGATAGGTGTGCTAGGAAATAATAGAAAGAAAAAAATTGAAGAAATCATCATTAAAATTTAAAATTAAAATCTCATACAATTATACATGGATAATTTAAATAAAAAACTTTATATAAAAAATCTCACAAAAATAATATAATAGTGATATTTTAAAAATTATTAATCGCATCAATAAACCCTTTAATTTGAAATAAATAAACATATATCCATCATCTCATTCTTTATTGTATATTTTTTGTATAACTTTTATATTTATACATCACCACTGAATACACTTTATATAATATAATAAAAATAGAAAATCATAGAAAATAGGTAGGAATTAGTATGCAAAGGCAAGTTTATGCGTAAATTTGTTTTGAGAGCTGATTGAGAGCTCTAAAAACAAGAGCATTAACAGCTCTAATGAGTTGGAGTTACAAAGGAAAAAAAATGTTTGGGAGCTCTAAAGGAACTCTAGAGAGTGGGTTCCACTTACTAATGTGATGTTTTAGCCTTGAGTTTTTTTTTTTTTTTTTTTTTTTTTGAATTTCCATCTCATTAGTGGTCAATTAATGTTTCTAAATTAGTGGGATGAATCATTGTTGAAAAAAAAAAGAGACAACCATTAACTCATTGGAAAGGCCAACTCATTGGGAAGGCTAACTCATTAGAGCACAACCATCAAATCATTGGGAGGGCTAGCTCATTAAAGCTCCGCGTAGAGCTCCTATTTAGGTCAAGTTTGACATATTACAAAAAAATCAAAAAGTCAAAAAGTTACTCAAAAAGTTAAAAAGTTAACACTATTTACCAAACGTCAACAATTACGGCTGCACAACTCTTAATCCTAATTTTTCCCTACAAATCAATTTTTACAATTTTTTATTACACATTTTTCCATAAAAAGTCAAAAAGTTGACTCAAACATCCATATTTTCTTCCTCAATTTTTTAGTCCAAAAAGACAAAAAGTACACTTATTTAGAACACCTCAAACAACCCCTTAGTACTCTCAAGTATTTTTCATTTGTTTTTGCCTTTGTTTGAGATATAAGTTAGTTTTTTGACTATTTTAACCTGGGATTAAAAAGCTTCATTTGGAATGCACTTTTGACCTTTTTTTTACTTTTATGAGAGAAAAAATAAAATAATTATAATTTAAATATGACATTTTATCTTATTTAATTAAAAAATCTATTTTATTTTTAAAAAAAAACTAAAATAGCCCTAACCCAACTCAAACCTTGAGACCAAACCAACCCTTTGACACAAAAAAAAGAAAGAAGATTGGATGATTATAGAGTTACCAGAGCAACAGCATCTCTAGAGGCCATGATAATGATATCTGCACAAGAAACAATTCCAGGACAGATTTGCTCCAATCCATGCTTGGCTTCATCAATAACTTCATACGATCTTAGCGAATTTATATTTGACAGAGCTAGCTTTTCTCCGAGCATGTTGGGCGTGTCATCTAGCAACAACGAAGCATCACACCCCTACAATAATACATAACAACAATATTCATTAAAATCATCAAAGGCCAATCTCAATTTTTTGAGAAAAGGAATGGAAATGGAGGTTCATAAACTTCACATTGACGAAGCAATCGTGGAATTGCAAGCGCATGACAGAGGCTGCGTTTCTGGCTTCTCTAACCATGGCTTCTTTGATTGTGTTTCGGACTATGAATTCGGCTTCCGGACATGTCTGTCCGTAAAAACCACGCCGGAGAACTGCCGGCTTTGAGGTGGCTGTGCCGGTGAGGAGGAGGAAGAACAGAAATAGGAGGAGGAGAACAGGGGACATTGTTTGGGCACTGGTTTTGGTGAGTGTGTGTTGTTGTGATGCGAATGGTCCGATCCAGTGTTTGTGTGGACTTTTAAACTACATAATAAATATTCTGAGATCACATATTCGCAAAGTTGACATGGGGTTATTATATTATGGATTTGGCTTTTTCCAAATGGATCTTTTCAATTTGAAAGAGTGTTTTGTTTTGATAGATTTATTTTATTATATATTTTTTAAAATTTATTGAGAAAAATATTTATGCAAATAATAAAATTTATATTATTAACACATTATTTTAATAAATGATTTTGTATAAAATTATCAAAGGTAAAAATACAAATTACCTAATGTGGTTTTAAAAAATATTTTTTTATCAAAATTTGTTATGAGATTAAAAATTTGAACAACAGAATGTAATTTTTTCAATTATCAAAATTAATTAGTATTTCAAGCAAATTTATTTATAATTACCTAAATAACAATTTGTTCTCATCTTTGATGCATGTATGTACAGGTATTAGGGTTTAGTCTATAGAGGGTGGTGAAAGAGGAGTGAGGGATTTGAATCGATAAACTAACCACGAACACTTTTAATTGTAATTTATATTAATATTTTAACGTTATCTTTATAATAAATAATTATAAAAAATATATATATATCTATACTATTATTAAAAGCCAACAGGAATTTTGGTGTCTTGAAGCCTGTTTAGAAATTTTTTCCCATCTTGCCTAAAATAACCATATCTTTTTAAATAATTATATTATTTTTATACTAATATCAATTTCTATTTAAGGGTACCATCATAAATTCAAACTAATCAACTCCACTACCCACGTTTTCAAATTGCATAGCAGTTCAAAATTGAATATTAGAGGGTTTTCAAACTGCACAGCAGTTGCAGTTTGAAATTAAATGCTACAGGATTTCCAAACTGCACAGCAGTTCAAAATTGAATACTATAGAGAGAAAATACCTGTGATAAAGAAAGAGAGAAGATGTAGAAAATAATGGAGAGAGAGAGAGAGGCGATTTAACAGAAGAATAAGCAAAATGGTGTATGGGGAAGAGAATGAAAGAGAAACAAAAACAAGGAGGAAAAGAAAGAAAGACCATTCTCGCTTCACGCCTCTCTACTCTCTCTCTCTCTCTCCTTTGATGGTGGGAAGGTTTTCATCGAATCTGTTCTGGATTGGTATATAATCATTCAACTATCTCTTTTGGTTTTAGGGTTCGCTGAGTTTCCCTTTTTTCAGGTAAATAGGTGCGTGTGTATGATTTTTTTGGGGGTTAATTTGTTTTTTTGAAATGCCAAGTGTTGATGAATTGTTCTGCTTTTTGTGTGTTTGATTTATGTGTTTTGAAGTTGTATTTCTGGCAAAGTTTTCTGAGTGTTGATCGCCTTAGAAGTTTGATGAATTTCAACTTTATTTTCACTGGTCTTTGGGTTCACCACAAATTTGGATTTAATTTTGTTTTTAATTGAGAGAGGGGGTTTCATCTTTGTGAGTATATTTTTATTTTCTTTCAGATAATGTAGAAATATATGAGAATGTGTGTATATATATCATATTAAATTCATAAAAAAAATTATGCAATTGAAGATATAAATTAAAAAAATAAATTAATTAAATTAGGATGTATTAAAATTTTTATCAATTGAATTTTTAAATGAATTTATACACGCATCGCGTGTGCACGACAGCTAGTATATATATATATATATATGCGCATACGGGTGAGGATTTCAAGTGGGTTACGTGGGCCGGTAATGGGAAAAGATGCTATTTGCGTTGGTTGTCAACAAACTACGGGTTTTGGTCTGGCAATGGGAGGCAACTCAATCCTTATTGGCTGTGTGAGAGATTTATGTCATAACTCGTGACTGATGAGTCAGAAAGTTTGATGTAGGTGCGGGTGCGGGATGGAAAATGAGTGGGAGCACTAATTAGTGCTCCCACTAATTATGTGGCAGTGGGTCCCACCAGTAATGATGTGATGTTTTGGTCTTGGAGTTGTATTTTTTTTTTTTTTTTTTTACTTTTTTAATGCATTAGTGCTATTAGTGGTGATATTTTTAGTGGGATGAATCATTGGTGCTGTTTGGTGTAGCTGTTAAAACAGATTATAGCTTATAGCTTAACAGATTATAGATTATGACTTTAATCAGAAGCTGTTAATCTGTTTGGTATAGCTGTTAGATTATAGATTTAAGTTGCTGAGTAGTGTTTGTTAAATAAGCTGTGAAGTAGCTTTTTCAATTAATTTTTATTTTTTATTATTCACTATTTGTCTACATTTTTCATAAAAAAAAATAAAATAATTTATAGTCCATTTGGGTCTTTTTCTATTTTTAAAAAAATAAAAAATAAAAAAATTTAAGAGTATAACCATGAATTAACATGTCCACAGCAGAAGCTGATAATCAGAAGCAGGGGGTGAGCAGCTTCTCAGAATCAACTTTTTTGACTTAAAATAAGTTGTTAGAATCAGAAGCTGTTTGAAATAAGTTTAACCAAACAGTCCAAAATAACTTTTTAAAAGCCAGAAGCCATAAGCTGGCTCAAAAAAGCTGCACCAAACACCCCCATTGTTGGGTGCGGGATAGTGAGTCACTGCGTCACTACATTGCAAACGAAAAATTATTTTTAGTATAGGGATAACACGTGATTATGTCTTTAATTAATTACAAATTATTATATTTTTTAATTATTAAACATAAAATTATGAATCTTATCCCTTCAATAATTATAGGGATAATTTGAAATGACCTAAATAAGTACATTTTTTGATTTGTTATAAAATATGAGTGGGGTATAATTAAATTTAAAATGATATAGTAAAGAGATGATGCAACTTAAATAGAATAGTAATTTTTTAAATTTTTTTAAATTATAAAAAATAAAATCATGATATATGTAAAGTATTATGTGGCGCTGTCCCTCACCCTATCAATAACTTCTCATTGCAAACACCTACAATCATCTCAATTTGAAATTTTTAAGATTAAGGCCTCTGGTAGAGATTAAGTATTTTAGTTAAAAAACTAAAAAATTTATTATAAGTTATTGTATCACATTTTTTATTTTTTTACATATCTTTTTATCGAAAGTCAAAAAATTGCTAAAGAAAAATCCTAGGTATACTAGCAATCTTACTAACACACTCACAAGTTGTTATGGGTCTCATACCAAGTGATGATTAATCTTATCAAAACTTGTGAGTGTGTTAGTAAGATTGTAAGGTGTCGTTTGGTAACACTTACGTTTTCAGTTTTCTGTTTATATTTACAAAAATTTTAAAAACTCAAATAAAAACTTGTTTGGTAAAATTTTTGATTTATAAATCAGTAGTCTCAGTTTATAAATTTGGCCAAAAAATGAAAACACAAAAAATGTATTTCCGTTTTGAGTTTTCAGTTTTTTTTTTTTTATCACCCAACACTAACCACCACCCGTCACCATTTTCCACCACCGTCTTCCACCACCACCACCCACAACCACCTGCCACCACCACTCACCACCCACCTACCACCACCACCTGCCACCACCACCCACCAGCCACCTACTTGCCATCCACTCACCACCACCACCCACTCCTCGCCGCCGCCACCACCACCACCACCACCACCACTCACCACTCACCTGCCATCACCATTCACCACCTGCCACCACCACCATCACCACCCACCCGCCACCCACCTGCCACCACCACCTACCACCCACTCGCTACCACCTACCACCCGCCACCGTCACCCACCCACCTACCTACCACCACTACCCGCCACCTACCCACCACCACCACCACCACCCACTCACTACCATCTACCACCCGCCACCGTCACCCATCACCACCACCACCCGCCACCTACCCACCACCACCCGCCATTCGCCACCCACCCGCCACCACTACCTACCACCACCACACATTCACTACCATCCGCCACTATCACCCACCCACCTACCACCCACCCGCCACCACCCACCTGCCACCACCACCACCCACTCGCTACCACCCACCACCCGCCACCGTTACCCACCCACCCACCCACCCACCACCTACCCGCCACCACCACCCACCACCACCCGCCATCCGCCACCCACCTGCCACCACCACCCACTCGCTACCACCCGCCACCGTCACCCACCCACTCACCCACCACCACCACCCACCCGCCACCACCCACTACCACCAGCTACCCACCACCCATCATAACCACTTTCCACCACCGTCTTCCGTCGCCGCCACTTGCTATCACTTGTCATTTCTCACTTTTTTTTATATTTTTAAAATTTTTTAAACATTTTTGTCAATTACCAAACGCGTTTGTAGTTTATGTTTTTCTAAAAATAAACAAAAACCAGTTTATAAAATTTTTGTAAATATAAGCTGAAAACGTAAACGTTACCAAACACACTCTAAGTAACCCTAGCATTATTGATTACTAAAATTTAGCATGTTCTCAAATAAGGCCTAAATCTTTATTTGGGATAGCTATTTTAGTTGGTAAATTATATGATGAAACGACAAAAATTGTGTTTGAAATGATCTATGAATTTTTTTATAATTGAATAGATGGTTGTGAGAAAAAATAAAGTTGGATATCGGCTCGTTGATCCATCTGGCCCATCCTTATTTTTTTAGGAGTTGGGAATGTCGTTTTAACCTATAAAGCCGACTATGTCAATATTTTCAACATGATATATTAATGAGTTGGGTTTGATATTTATACTTTCAATCTTACCTGACCCACTATTAAATAAATAAATTATAATATACTAATATATATATATATATATATTTTTTGTTAAGATTTAGATTTTATCTTTATTAATTTTATTGGAACTTACATTTGTGATGATGTGTGATTGGGTTTTTTTAAGAAATTCTTCAATTTATAATAATGTCAGTATATTTAATTAAGAAATATAATGCATGATTAAAGTTAATTATGGAATATTTTAAATTCTTTTTTAACATATAGCCCGATATGTAGGTTTAGAATTTATAATTATTTTTTTGATCGAGTTAGGGCAGATGTAGAGGCCCGATGTTAGGGCTAAGCTAGGCTTGGATAGACATAAAATTCTTTATTTTATAGTGTCAATCGGGCCCAAACCCAGCTCAACTCAACGAATGCCTACCTCTAAGAAAAAGTGATTGATTAATATATAAGACGTGACATTTTATCTTATTGATTAACTTAACATTTTTTTTTGTGTTTATTTATTATTTTAACTAAAAAAATTGATGCCAAGCACCACCTAGCTAATTGAGATTTTAAATTTATTTAAAATAGGTTAAAAAATTAATAAGACAAAATATCACATCTAAATCATAATCATTTTAATGTTTCTCTCACAAAAGTCAAAAAAACTTATTCCAAATAAGACTTTTTCAGGGCCGGCCTTGAGATTTAGGGGGCCTAAGGTGAATTTCGGAAATAGGTGCCCCTCTTACATTGAAAAAAAAAAAAGAGTTTATGAATAAAACGATAAGTTACAACTTTTTTATTTGTTTGTAACCACAAAAAAAAAATTTACTTACACATATAATCATTAAAATTATAAACAAAACAATTTAATGAAACAAAATTAGGTTAAAAAAATTAGGAAAAAATTATTTAATTAAAACTGATAAAGATCTAGGTAAAAAAATTAAGGCAAAATTATTTATTCCACTAAAATCTAATAGATAAAGAAGGTAAAAAAAAAAAAAAATTAGGGGCCATATGTGGTATGTATTATTCTTCCTGGGCCCAAACACCTTTTTTTTTTTTTTAATATATATTTTCATTTTAATAAATATGGGCCAAACTACACTTATAAATAAATATGGGCTAAACCATACAAGATCCAATAAAATAGTTTGGGGCCTTTTAAATTGATCCTAAAACAAAACAAAAAAACATGGGGCCTATAATATTTCAGTTGTGATTTGTGGCACTAAATTTCCTGGCACTAATTTCTATATCAGGTGAAAAAAAAAAAAAAAAACAAAATTACCAAAACAGGAAATTAGTGCCATTAGTGCCAGGAAATTTAGTGCCACAAATCATTTTTCATAATATTTTACTAAATTTGGGGCCCTATTTTTGGGCCAAAATTTTGGGGCTTAAGGCGTAGGCCTTACTGGCCTTAGGCCAAGGCTGGCCCTAGACTTTTTAACTCAGACTAAAATAATCAAAAAGTCAAAAAACTAATCCACCTCTCAAATGAAGGTTTAATTTTCGGCTACACTTAATTTTAAGAGTGACCATAGGTTTAATGATCTATTCAACTTAATTTTAAATTTTTAAGAATTGAGAAAAATATTTGAGCCAAGTTAAAGTCAGATTTTAGGCTCATTTAACCTTCAGACCGATCATGGAATAATGAATTTTAGCCTAATCTGATCTGACTCCCCTATTTATCAAATATTTATTTTAATTTTAGATTATTTAGTGACAAAATAAACTAGAAAAAAAATAGTAAATTAAAGTTACCTTCCTTGAGATTTAGAAAAAATATAATTAGTTTTACACTTTTGACATAATTACATTAACCTCACTTTTAGTATGACTAAAGCAATTGAGCGTAAATAATATTATTTTATTTATTTATATGACTAACAAATTACTGATAAAAAAAATTCTAACTATTATGTGAATTTAAAACTCAATAATACAATTATGTCAAAAATACGAAATTAATATTTTCTTCAAACTTGAAACAGATGAGTGAAATTTACCCCCAAAAAATAATAATAAGAAAAGTATATATACTTCTTTCTAGGACTTAAATTAAAATAATTGTTAAAAGTTCATATTTATTTTATAATTAAATTTTGTTAATGTTTAAATTCAAATAATCAGTAAAATGGTCTGAATAATTTAATAATTTTTCTAGACAAAGAAGGGGAAAAAAAATCATATCTATTGGATTAACCCAGCGGGCTTGGGATTTATAAGTTCTTTTAGGATTAGCTTGAAATGGCTAGATTGGGCTCAATGTCGAGCCAGGCTGAGTTCGAAATGACACATAAGCTCGTGTAAGCCCAACTTGAATATGGTCCAACCCCATGTTTATCTAGCTCTAATTTGATTCCTTTATTCCTTTCTCATTTTCTACTCATCATGTATCTACTATCTAGAAATGTAAAAATGGCTCGCGGCTCAGGGTGAACCCAACCTAATTAGGCTTGAGCTCGAGCCCAACTAGGGACCCTGGGCCTAGGCCATCATTTTGAAACCCCGCTAGGCCCGTGGACCTGGCCCATTAGCCGGCTCAAGGCCCACTCAAAGCCTCGCCTGAGGCTCGGCAACTCAGCCTGCCCGAGGCCTAATGTCATTTCTAGTTGAAAAAAATAAATTTTTGGTGAAAAAAATAATAAAAATAAAATAAATGTTCAAGCCCTGCTCAAGCCTGAGCTCAGGCCCAGGTTTACCCGCTCACCCAATGCCCGAATACCTCCTGAGCTTGGGCCTAATTTTTTGACCCGACCAAAATTTTGACAGGAACCCGCGAGGCCCGAGCCCAGGCCCAAGTGGGCCGGGCTAAATTACACCCCTACATGTACCCACCTGATGAAATCAAAATTTCATGCTGAAGTAATAAGAAATTTTAAAATATTTTATAAACTAATTTTTCATATTATATAATATAATATTCATGAAATTTTAATTTTTTCTATAATTAGAGCCAAATCATTCCTAAAAGCACTAGATCAAACCATTTAGTCTGGATTGATTCATGAATAGACTTATGAATAGGTTAGATAGATAACACAAGAAAGTAAAAGGAAAAGAAAAAATAATATTGTTTTATGTGTTTGTTTAGATAGAGAGTCCTAGAAAGTAATAGAAACTAAAGTTTCCTGTACAATTCAAACTAGCATATTAGTTAGGCTAACAATTTCTTACAAAATATATAGGAAAATTTATTTTTTTTCTTATAATCTTGACAAGGTCTTTTTTTTTTTTTCCCCCCTTTTTGCTCATGTTTCTCCCCTACAACTCCATGTTATGTAGTGACTATTATTTTTTCCCATCATTTTCTTACAAAAATTTTCATCTATTCAAATGCATGCAAAAAAATACATTTTCATTTCTTTTTCCTTTCTTTTACTTTACTTTCTGCTATTTTCATTTTCTATCATTCTTTTCTTTCTAAACAAACGGAGCCTTAGTATATGTAAAAAGAAAATATAACAAATATTCACCAATGGGCAATTTTTCTGTGAAAGTTTTTAAAATTAATTATTCAGAATTTACTCAAGTGAATATATTGTGCAGTTGAATCTATTGGGACATTATGTCTTCTGTTTTGATGAATTAAATTATTCAGTCAGTCTTTGTGTGGCTCGTATTGAACTTCCATGAACCTAACTGCACAATGCAATTCGTACAAGTGGATCGAAGAGAAATTGACCCTTTTATGAAGACAATTCCAATTTATTGGTTGTTTGCAAACTAATGAGGATTGTATAAACCCAAGGGTAAATAGTAATTTTAAAGATCATGTATAGATTGCTTAGATAGAAAAGAACTACATAAAATTAAATGTTGAAAGTTGAAAGCTCAAAATTACATAATAAAAATTGAATAATAGCATTTGGTAATTTAAAAAAATCTCACTGAGCTATTCAATAAGAAAAATTATTTAATGCTCTTCATGCACCTTTATTAATCATCATACACTATGTCTCCTTATGTTTTTCAATCACCTGATACAAAATCATGAATTCTATTTTATCCACCAATCATACCTCAGAATACTATGTGACCATATTCTAGAACTACCCAATAACCACTCATTGAATAATGGGTTGAGTTTTTATTGCTTGTCTTGTCCCCATCCCTTCCTTTTGTCCCAAACCACTTTGGGTGGGATGACCGAACACCAACTCCGGACAAGCTAACTTCTCTTAAGATTATTTTGAGAAGATGGTTAAAAGTCATCTTTCAATTTTTAACTCATTTTGAGTCACTCTCTTACATTTTATATATATATATATTTTTTAAAAAAATTAAAAAGTCAACTTTTAACAATCTTTTCAAAACAACCCTTAATGACTACAAGTTCCATTGGCACGAGATTTAGTGGCAACTCCAAATTTTTTTTATAGATGAGATTACCCAAAAAATTTAAGCCCCATAGATTTTATAATGATTTTTTAAAATTAATCAACATTTAAATTTCTCTACTTTAAGTAAAATAAATTTTTAATAAAAATTATCGTCTTAACAAAAACTATATATATACATAAATTTTTATAGTCGTATTCGACGAGGTGTCATTTTTTTAATTATTACATGATAACTTCATTGTTAATAGTGTCAAACACATCATTTTTATATGAATAATGTTATATGCACCAATTAGTATACTAATTAGTGTACCAATTGATGATGTGACATAATTTAAGAGGTTTTTAGCATTTGTAATGTGATTAATAAGTGGGGTCAATAATAATATCATAACTAGTTTTGGCACCATAAATCTGCAATTTTATTATTTATTATTGTAGGACATGCGGTATCCTCCTACTTATTTGGAGATTGTGAGAAGTTATGAAATGTGAAAAGATGATGGAAAATAAAGTGGAGAACATAGAACATAAAGTGGAGATTAAAAGAAGTTATGGAAGATCATGGAGTATGAAGTGAAGGAGGTGGAAGAGTGGGTAATTTTAGCTAATTTTTTCCTACAAATGTTTGCCTAGAAATAGCCATTCATGGCTATATTGTAAATGACTCAGAACTTAAATCAAACACAATTGATTTCTATTTTTCTTATCATTTATATTTCTTACATTTTATTTTAGGCACTTCCTATTCGAAGCATTTATTTTCAGTACTTTGTTTTTGAAGCATTTTATGCACTTCCTTTTCAAAGCATAGAAGTAGAGGAAAGTAATTATTACTTTGATTGTTCACTCAATCACCCAAATTGTTCACTCAAACATCTTTCTACGTCTCTCTCCTTCTTTTGTTAATTTTTCTTTTCTCTACACTTGGCAATTTTGAAGTACTCTTCGTTGAGGTGAAAGAACCATCAGCACAATCGTTTGATAATTGGCTTGAATTTAATTTGTAAGGATTTTTCAATCTTTGCTGGCACGCTTGCATTTATGATATTTTCCTTCGTAAGAAAAATAAGCCAATAATTTTTGGCACACCCAGTGGGACCTCAAGTGTAAGAAATGAAAAATAAATTGGATTCGTCCATTCTAAATAGCCTAGATGAAATCTTTGGGCGTAAACAAAAAAATTTGGATCTTCAAGAAGAAATTCATTTTATTGATGACACAAACTTCCATCCATTACAATATTGTTTGGTAGAAGAAAAAATATATCATTTAATTGGAGTAATTCATCAACTTGATATGAAAATTTGTCAATGAAGACATGAGTTATCAACTTTTCTTGTCAAGTCTTCAATGACTGAATTTTGTGAGATTTTACAAAATATTTTCAAGTCATTTGTGATTGAAATTAGTGAAAATATAATTTCATCAATGACTCGGGGGGTTCAAGAACCCGTTTTAAAGAGCCAAATTATGAAATTAACATAAAGAAAGAACATGTTCTTGAGCCAAATTTGGTTAAGAATGATGTTCCATGCATGGGTCGGGGGGGTCCAAAAACCAATTTTTAGAGAGTCAAGTCGTGAAAATAACATACCTATGGGGGATTTTCATAAGCCATTAATGGCTAATATGGAAAAACAACCCACTTTGCCAAATAATTATGAAAATCAATTTGGCGAAAGTCATATTTTTAAACCAAACATGGTCAAGAATAATGAACAAGCTACTGTTTATGAATTTAAAATTTTTGACACTTTTGAAATTGTCAAAAAGTATGAATTTTTATGATCACATTATATCATGACTTTTGTTGTTAAAAATCCATTTTGGATTTGTAGATCATATCAAACATTGACTTTAATGGAATGTCTAACAAATAATATTTCGTTATTGCAATATATTAGGTCAATAATATGGTTATTAGTTGATCCATCGAACCATCACCATTTGATTTTGTGGTTACCTTCGAAGTATGTCTCAAGACATTTCGAAGCATATTATTAAGAACATTTGAGGGTTGTTAAACCTTTTTTCAAATGATAAATGCTTGTACTGTTATATGTATTCATTGAAATATTATTTTATAGCCACCAATGGCTAGTTAAAATGCCAAAATAATTTCATAGTAATCAAACTCTTTGGATTTAGTTCGAAAAGATGTTGTGAGCATTTTCGAAGGATGACTTTGATCATTTAGTAACATATGTGACTTTCAAAGAGTGGTTTTGTCATCAATAAACACCTTCGAAATGTAATATGGGACGAAAAACTTTCGAAATGTGTACCTCCCTTCAAATATATGTAAAATGGCAATTAATTAATTGTCAAATAATGCTTATTTTTGGCATGATAATTAGTGACTTTACTGATAAATATTTTTATAGCCATTTGTTACATGAAAATGTAACTAGTATTCTACAAAAATTGGTTCGAAGAACAACAATTTTTGGTGTCTTCGGAGAATTAATAATTGGTTCAAAACACAAAATTAATATTTTCATTAATTATGTGTGAACCAGAACATACAAAATTTGAATAACCACAATGTTGGCCAAAAGTTGCTTCAAGAGCCTTTTTGCCATAATTTTGTAAGCTTCGAGGCACTCCATCTTGCATCAACAACAGCTTCAAAGAAACAATAATGGTGGTTGTAAACTTTCGAAACTTTGCCGAGTATTTCCAATAATGGTGGCACCTTCGACCTTTCGAAGGATGATTTTAGTCCTCTATACCACCTTTGAAGGTTGTTATTAGTCCATAATAGCTAACGTGTGTAACAGCTTGTTAAGGTAAATCATGAAAATATGAGGTTGTGAATGATTCTAAGTGCAAGTAATATCAACCTACTTCAAAAGGTTTCAAATTTCTAAGTGTTTGAAGTACGAGTAAAACAAAATTGTTTAGTTTGCTTCAAATGATTGATACTAATTTGAAGCACATATGTAATATCCATTCAAGACATATATATAATTCGAGACATCTGGTCATAATTTCATGCTCATTTGAAGCACTTTATTGGTGCTATTATATCATTCAAAGCACTTTGTTGATATTATTCGAATCACTTTGTTGCTTAGATTAGTCATGTGCTTGGTTCGGCCTTTCAAAAATTCAAGTAAACATCATTTTTAATAGCCACAGGGGGTAACGTTGGCAACATAAATCTGCAATTTTATTATTGCAGGACATGTGGCATCCTCCTACTTATTTGGAGGTTGTGAGAAATTATGAAATGAGAAAAGATGATGGAGAACAAAGTGGAGAACATGGAACATAAAGTGGAGGTTGAAGGAAGTTATGGAAGATCATGGAGTATGAAGTGAAGGAGGTGGAGAAGTAAGTAGTTTTAGGTAGTTTTTTTCTACAAATGTTTGCCTATAAATAGCCATTTATGGCTACATTGTAAATGACTCAGAACTTAAATCAAAGATAATTAATTTCTATTTTTTTTGTCATTTATATTTCCTGCATTTTATTTTATGCACTTCCTTTTCGAAGCATTTATTTTCAACACTTCCTTTTTGAAGCATTTTATACACTTTCTTTTCAAAGCATAAGAGTAGAGGTAAGTAATTGTTACTTTGATTGTTCATTTAATCACCCCAATTATTCACTCAATCATCTTACTCCATCTCTCTCCTTCTTCTGTTAATTTTTCTTTTCTCTACACTTGGTAATTTTGAAGTTCTCTTTGTTGAGGCAAAAGAACCGTCAGTATAATCACTTGATAATTGGCTTGAATTTAATCTGCAAGGATTTTTCAATCCTTACTGGCACGCTTGCATTTATGATATTTTCCTTCGTAGGAAAAATAAGCCAACACTAGTGTTGGTACACTAGTTAGTACACTAATTGGTACATGTAACACTACTATTTTTATATACATGATCAAGCAACTATTGAACCATTGATCCCTCATTTGATTTGGTTTGGTTTGAATGTTGAGAAGATAAATGTTATAGAGAAAGGATTAGGTTTGTAATGGATTTTGACTTCTAATAGATTGGAATCCTTATTTTTTTAATGAGATTAATTAATTATCAAATAAATTTTTTACTATTAAAAAAATAAAAAAATTGAAGGCTTCTTGGCAGGTGATGGGTAGATAGGACCCATCACTCTTTGAGTGGCATTGCCTCGCGAGTGGATCCCACTTTTCTCATTTAATACAGTATCAGGATCCTCTAGAGTGGATCCCTGAAGTGATCTCCTAAAGTGAAAGATCCAACGACTGAAAATAAACCTCACCAAAATGACGTCATTTTGGTAAGTAATTTCAAATTTTTTTAAAAAAATACAGCTTTAATTCAAAACATCGGTAGATATGAAGCATTACAGAGAGAGAGAGAGAGAGAAAGAAAAGGGATAAGATGAGGAGCTCTTCCCATCCATCCCCGACGTACCGTTGCCACGTCGCTGCCCGCCATACTCCAACAGATTGAAGAAAAAAATCACAGGTTCGTTCATCCTCGAAACTTAAAATATTAGGGCTTTAAATCTAAAAATTAGGGAAAAAACTAGATTGAAGGATATTCTTTGAAGGCATTTGTTGTTTAGGCGGTTGGTTGTTTAGATACGTAAAAATGAGTCGTAATCTGAACTTAGCTACCTTTGTAGAGTAAAAATTTGAACTTCAAAGTAAAAAATATGTTCGTAGGGTTTTGATTTGAGACTTTTTACATAGATGCTTCAGAATCAGTTTTGCCATCTTACTTTGATTTCTCTGTGGTCATATGAAATCAGTCATGTGGTATTCAATGTCCATATAGGGCACCGTTAAATAGGCAACAGAAAAATGTTGCTATTGTAGGGATTTAGCATTTGAGCAATGAGATAATCTATTTTTTAAACAAATATAAAAAATGTATTCATAATTTACCTTAAATTTTAAAATTTAAATTACAATTAACAAATAAAATGATATAAATTGATTATTATATACACAGATACTTATATTTATTGTGACACTCGAAATTTTTTTTTAAAAAAAAAATTTAAAATTGTAATAAATAGAACTAAAAAAATAATAATAAATAAATAATAATAAATAAATGTATAATTTAGGAAATTGGGAATTTATCGATTAAATTGTTAAGGAAATAAATTGTAAGACACCACACGTTAAATATTTTAGAAAGTGGTAAGTGATATTTTATAGTTTGATAGTGAGGTTTTTTAGACGTGAACCTAACTTATAATTATACGTAATTTTAGGAATCATTATGAATCACCAAAGAAGTGATAACCCTTAGAATTTTATAAAACCAAATTAATTTAGGTGATTCATGATATAGGACAGGTGGCTTCACCTCTTAAATACCAACAAACTATTAACATGGCAGGAAATTGGAATGAGACGCAACGTGGCTGCCATTGGCATAAGCACTTGGAGTAATAGGCAAGTTTTGGGAGTCTATAAATAGGTATTGTTTAGGAAGTGTAGAAGCAGCAACAAAAGAGGTAAAGAAAAAAAAAAGACAACGGCTAATGGAGGTTCGGGAAGTAAGAGGAAGAGCGGGAAATAATAGAAAAGTGAGTTTTATTATATCTTGAGTTACTATAATATGTTTTCTACATGTCTTGAGTTACCATAATATATTTTACGAATGTTTTGAGTTACCATAATTTATTTTATATAATTTATGTTTTATGGTTAGGTTAATGTTTCAATTACGTCGATTATTTTCTGAATTCTATTTGCATAAATTAAAACCCATGGATATGTTTGTTTAAATTTTAGAGATTATTTGGCAATGATCTTGTAAACAATTATTTTCTGTAAGTACCACCACGGGAGTCCCATGCCTTGGGGGACTTAAATAACCATAGGCCCCTGTTTGACCACTTTGTGGTCCTCTGTTTGTCATGGATCCATTGACCCCTGTTCTGATTATCACTCTAGTGAACCCTGTTCTGTTCTGTTCTGCACCGTGGTTATAGTTATTTATTTCAGTTTCTGTCACTTAATTAATTTGTGTATTCAACTCAAATTGTGTTGATGTTTTAGCTTAAATGATTATCCATGACTATTTTGTGCCCCTATATTCATAGTATAATATTTCTCACTCTGCTATGTGCTTATAGCTGTTACCCCTTTCAGGTGACGAGGTTTAGCGAGATCAAGATAGGAATTGAATCGCTGTATTGTTTTTTTTTATTTCTTTTTTTTTTTAAATTTTTATTTCTGCCTGTTTTTATCAAACTCTTGTAATACAATAAAGCTCAAATGACTATGTTTTGTTTCCTTTTAATAAACATTTGGTACCCAATTATTTTATTTTAATTTATTTAATTTATCCGCTTGCGCTACGACTACAAAATTATTTGAACTATTTTAGTTTTATCTTGTTACGACACCGAGCCTTTGGGTATCGGGTTTGGGTTGTGACAAAAGTGGTATCAGAGCAATGGTTTTTTTTTTAAATAAATAAATAAATATATATATATATAATAATCATATAAGTTTTTGAAATTTTCTGTATAATTTTCACATTATTTGAATTGAAAATTATTTCAAAAAGATGTGTATAAAACAAAATTGTATATGTTTTTGAAATTTCCTATACAATTATTCACATTAATTTTATTTACATTAATTGAAATTAACATTATTTGAATTGTAAAAAATATATATATATTCAAAAAAAAAAGGAAAAATTACCCATAAATCCTATATAGAAGAAAGTTACACCTTTTAGTTCTAGAAGTTTTTTTGTAAACCATTTAGTCCTATTTTTTTGGCAAGAGTTTTGTGGGTGATTTCATCCTATTTCAATTTACATTTGTACCCTTGTTTGGTTTGATTTCCTAAATGGGATATTCTGTTTGGTAGTGGATAAGGAAATGGTAACATGTTGCCTGCGATTTTGATTAACATTCACCGTATTTTTTCCCGGCAAAGATTGTGGTAATTTTGACTGTGTTGTTGGCCATTTCCAGTGGTATCCATTTATGCATCATTACATAAATTTGTTGGTGCCATTTTGCTTCGATTATTTTGCTGTGGATTACCCGATCGGAACAATGATTTTTGGTGTCATTTTGCTAGGTTCGTTCTGGTGTGGATTGCTCAATCACAGCAAGTGAGTGGGTTTTATTCGTTTTGGTGTATTTTTTGCACTGTGGTTTTCATTCTAGTGTGTTTTTATTTGTCCGCTATAATTTTTTTTTTTTTTTTTGTTATGGTTTGTGCATGATGGTCTGTCGATGTGTCACCATAAATATGACACAAACACAATAAATGAAGGATTATAGTTACAGATTCACTGTGAATAACAAAAAAAACAGAGCTCCAATGTCCAACACTCAAAAAAAAAAAAAAAAAAAAAAAAAAAACAGAGCTCCAATCTTCAAATACACCAAACCCACTACATACTTCAACAACCATCAGAGTTCAGCCCCACAAATTTCAAACACACACCACACGACCACATGGAACAAACATGCACTTACCAAAACCCAACCTCCCATTCACTTGGAACAATACCGCGACACAAATTTAACAATAACTTGATGGTAATAATATTTCATACAATTTACACTATTCGAATACATCAATGTAAAACAACACACACGACAGCAGTGTTAATACATCATAATGAAATACGCACCTAACGCCATTTGTAGCTTACACAATCACCGTTGACGAATAGATAATGTTCTGTCAGCCGACGTAGGATACACACAACGGTGACACGGCCTCTTCAAACAACCGACATAAACGTATCAACAGGGAAGGGGATGTGTAATGTTTAGGGTTTAAAATTACGCCATTAACATCAGAAAATAGAGCCATTTCCATATACGACTCTTCCATTTCGATCGCTTTGGAGGGAAAACAAAAAAACCCTTCTTCTACGGCTGTGGGCATGGACGTAAATTCGCGATTGGGGAAATCCACATTTACCCTTCCCATAAGTTCCCAAACGCGGCGTAACACAAATAATTTGGTCATTAACATTGGATTGGGACCTATTGGACTATAAGATATAAGATAGGACCAACTAGTTCAAAAGATATAAATTTAGGATTTATTGGTGCATTACCTAAAAAAAAAATTATTAACCTTGTATTATTTGATATTAGGTGGTATGTCTAACACAAGCAAACCATGTTATAATGTTTAGGTTAAGTTTTCTTGTGTTATAGGAAATGGCCAACCTTATGGAGTTGTTTTGGGCTCGTTGTTTTGGTCCGAGCCCCCAGGAGTTCATCTTGTCCCAAACTCATTAGAGGGCTGGGGTGATTTGGAGAGTCTTGTCAGGCAAGCCCACCCGGCACTTGACCGACTCATGGGACGACCCGTGTATTTGCAGGCCGACCCCAATGAGGATTTCTTATTCTAGAGACTTAGCTGAGGCAGCACTCGTGAGAGGTACATAGGACCGACCCACGTCGTTGGTCTTGCTCCAGACCTAGAACAACCGCATTTTCTGGTCGCACCTCTACCCCTAGGCTTTGCAGAGAGGAGGGGACACGCGTATCCTAGTAGCAACATCCGCACCGCGACACCTCCTCCATAGCATGTTGTCCATACCTCAGCTGTGGACTTCACTGACAGTGCATCATACTTGGAGGTACCGGTACAAATTACCGGACGGGAGTTTTGGGGTTATGATCATGGTGTTCCTGTTTACATAGTCCAGGTGGTATGGAGTTGCTTTGGAGTAGAGCACAGTGGGTGGGAGTTCGAGTCCTTCATGCAGAGTGAGTTTGCGGGGTTATTTCATGGGCTAGTTTTCCGGAGTCAGTTCTCATGGTGGTGGCCTAACGGCCCCTTCTAGGAGATTCTTTTGTGACCTGACTGTGGTTAGCCTAATCCAATTTTATATCAGTAGGATTAGACACTAACACTTGACCGTTATCTAAGTATGTTGTACTGATATCTTTTCCTTATATAAGTAAAACCAGTATTATGTAAATGATGTATGTATTAGATGTATATGTTGTTATGGGATCGTTATGAATCATAGATATAATATTGCAATAATAATTGATTCAAAAAAAAAAAAAAAAACAACAAAAAGGGAAGTCCACTAACCATTTTCACCTTGTAGTGATGGCTGACCCAATAGAGCAAATCATGGAAAGAGCAGTTACTAGTTTTCTGTGAGCCCTACAAACCAATGTTAACAATGGATAGCCTGAATGACGAGAAGAGCCAACTACTATAAAACAGTTCTAGGACTTGAAACCTACTATATTTACCAGCAGCACAAACCCACTAGTGGCAGAAGCTTGGGTCAGAGATATGGAGAAAATTTTTCGCGCGCTACCTTGCACAGAAAGACAGAAGGTGACTTTCGCCACATTTACCTTCAAAGACAATGCATAAGAATAGTGGCTACTTACCTTGGAGAAAGAAGATATTGTGACTTGGGCCAGATTTTCGGAGGTATTCTATGAAAAATACTTCTCAGATTCACTACGGGAACAAAAGGCGTCAGAATTCATACATTTAAGGCAAGGAAGCATGACAGTGGCCGAATACGAAAGCAAGTTCACACAACTGGCCCAATTTGCGACGTACGTCATCCCCACCGAAGCTTGAAAAGCCAGGAAATTTGAAGCAGGATTGGATCCTGAAATCAAGGACATGCTAGAGGTTTTGAAACTACCAACCTATGCGACGGTGGTAGATCGAGCTTACATTGCAGAAAAAGGGATTAAAGCCTTGCGCTCCAGGGAACCAAGCCAGAGGAAGCGATTTTAGGAAAGAGATAGCAAAAGACTTGGTGTCGCGCCTCCCAAGAGAGTAAATACAAGCACAACCAATTCAACTAGTTCAAGCAATCAAGGTCCTACAAATCCTAGAGGTGACACCATTCCAGCTTGCACTACTTGTGGAAGGACTCATTGGGGACAATGCCGTCGAGATATGGGAGCATGCTTTAGATGTGGCCAAGTTGGCCATTTGCTGAGAGATTGTCCAAAGCTCGCCAATCCTACAACCGACCCCTCTGAACCAGTCCGAAAACCGGCAGTACCTGGAGGAGTGAGAAAGGACCAAAAACGCCAAGGAAGAGCTTTGGCCTTGGTGCTTGGAAACCCAGAAGTTACAGAGAACGTCGTGTCAGGTACACTTTCTGTTTGTGGTCACTTAGCCCATGTTCTCTTTGACTCTGGTTCAACTCACTCTTTTGTTACACCACACTTTGCTACCAAGTTGGCATTAACACCCGAACCCTTAGAATATGTATTGTTTGTGCCTTTTCTTTCTGGTCATTCCGCCTTTAGTACTAATGTGTACAAATCTTGTACTATATCCTTAAAAGGTGAAACCTTACATGTAGATTTGATTCCCCTCTGCATTAGTACATTTGATGTGATCTTAGGAATGGATTGGTTAGCTACCCACTGTGCCTCTATCGATTGTGAAGCCAAAAAGGTCTTCCTCCTGTCACCAAACCAACTTGAGCTTGTCTTTGAAGGAACTGGAGCCTCTCCCCCTCCATGTATTATATCCTTCATGACAGCCCAACGGCTACTAAGAAAGGGTTGTTGTAGTTGTATCTGTTATGTGATCGATACTCAACAAAAAAACCCCCACACTTGATGCAATCCCTGTGGTTCGAGAATTCCCGGATATATTTCCTGAAGACTTGCCTGGTACCCCAGTTGATCGAGAAATCGAATTCACCATTGAAACCCAACCTAGTGCACAACCAATCTTGAAGACCCCTTACCGTATGTCCATGTTAGAATTAAAAGAACTAAAAACCCAACTCCAAGAACTACTGGACAAAGGCTTCATCCAACCAAGTACCTCACCATGGGGAGCTCTGGTACTGTTCGTAAAGATAAAAGATGGTATAATGAGGCTATGCATCGATTACCGGGAGCTGAACAAAGTCACCATCAAGAACCGATACCCTCTACCACAAATTGACGACTTGTTTGATCAATTGCAAGGTGCCCAAGTATTCTAAAAAATTGACTTGCGTTCTGGTTACCACCAACTAAAAGTCAAAATAGAAAGTATCGAAAAGACTACCTTCAGAACTCGTTACGGGCACTACGAGTTTCTCGTCATGCCATTTGGCATCAAAAATGCTCTAGCGGCCTCATGGACCTCATGAATCGAGTGTTCAAACCCTATCTTGATGAGTTCGTCATTGTCTTCATTGACGACATTCTTATATACTCCAAATCGCCAGAAGATCATGAGCACCACTTGCGAAGAGTTCTACAGACATTACGCAATCACAAGCTTTATGCCAAGTTGAAGAAATGCGAATTCTAGATCACTAGTGTACACTTCCTCGGCCACGTCATTAGCAAAGATGGCATCTCAGTTGATCCCCAAAAGGTTGCAGCAATCGTGGAGTGGCCACGACCTACTAACGTATCTGAGATTCGAAGCTTCTTGGGCCTAGTCGGCTATTACCGGTGCTTCATGCAAGATTTCTCGAAGATAGCTTCACCTTTGACCCAGCTAACTTAGAAGAACACACCTTTTGAATGGACCGACAAGCAGGAACGTTGCTTCCGAGAATTGAAGAACAGACTCGTGACGGCTCCTATACTAGCACTCCCTGCAGAAACAGAAGGGTTCGTAATTTATAGCGATGTCTCATACAATGGTTTGGGTTGCGTTCTTATGCAAAATGGGAAGGTCATTACTTATGCCTCCTGCCAACTAAAGACTCACGAAAGGAACTACCTAACGCATGATCTAGAATTGGCTGCGGTGATCTTCGCTCTCAAGATTTGGCATCATTATCTCTACGGTGCAACCTGTGAGATTTACACTGATCATAAGAGCCTCAAATATCTGTTTACACAGAAGGAATTGAATATGAGGCAACGACGATGTCTAGAATTTATGAAGGACTACGATATAGAGATCCATCACCATCCCGACAAAGCTAACGTAGTGGCAGACGCATTAAGTCGAAAAACGACCAAAAGTTTGGCATGTACCCTCATTCCCCGCAAGATCAATGGATTGCTCGCCAACATGACCATGGAACCCGAGTTGATTAAAGAAATTAGAATCTGCCAATGTAAAGATAAACTTTTGAAGAAAAAGTACGAGGAACAAGGAAGCACGCCCGATCCTGATTTCACGATAAGCAATGGGATGCTAAAATTTCGGAATCGAATTTGCATACCTGACCATCCAGAACTCAAGAAAAAGATATTGGTAGAAGCTCATAGCTCGAGGTTTGCAATCCACCCTGGCAATACGAAGATGTATCACGATCTAAAGGAACACTTCTGGTGGACAGGAATGAAGAAAGGCATAGCAAGCCATGTCTCCAAATGCCTGCGTTGTCAACAAGTTAAAGCAGAACATCAGAGACCTGCAGGAATGTTGCAACCACTCCCTATCCCCAAATGGAAATGGGAACACATTAATATGGACTTCGTGGTTGGGCTATCGCAATCAGTGTCGAAGAATGATGTAACATGGGTTATTGTGGATCGATTGACGAAATTAGCGCATTTTTTACCAATCAGAATCATGTACTCTCTTTCTAAGTTCGCCACTCTATACATTAAGGAAATCATTCGCTTACACGGCACCCTAATTTCAATCGTATCCGATAAAGACCCCCGCTTTGTGTCTCATTTCTGGAACAAATCGCAAGAAGCTTTGAGAACCACTCTGAAGTTTAGCATAGCTTATCACCCACAAACTGATGGGCAATCTGAAAGGACGATCCAGACTTTGGAAAATATGTTACGTTTGTGTGTGCTAGACCTCAAAGGTAATTGCGATGATCATCTACCTTTGGTGGAGTTCGTGTATAATAACAGCTACCATGCAAGTATTGGAATGGCACCGTACGAGGCACTATATGGAATGAGATGTCGATCACTTCTGTGTCGGACTGAAGTCGGAGACAGAAAATTTCTAGGCCCCGAGATTGTGCAAATAACGAGCGATAAAATTCAACTCATCCAGCAGCGAATTCGCATTGCCCAGAGCTACCAGAAAAGCTATGTAGATACACGAAGACGAGACTTAGAATTTCAAATAGGCGATCATGTGTTCCTAAAGATCTCACCAACAAGAGGGGTTATCCGGTTTGGAAAATGGGGAAAGTTAAACCCACGTTACATCGGCCCATTCGAGATACTCGAAATGATTGGTCTTGTGGCGTATCGCCTTGCGCTTCTACCCGAACTATCCAATGTCCATAATGTGTTTCACGTTTCGATGCTTCGTCGATATCTTCGAGATCCAGAGCATGTTGTCGATTATGAGAACCTAGAAGTTCAAGAAGACCTCTCTTATGAAGAACAACCTGTACAAATTCTTGATCACTGTGACCAGGTCCTTTGAAACAAGACTATACCTCTTGTAAAAGTCTTATGGAGAAACCATCACATCGAAGAACCGACATGGGACTGAAAGTCAAATGCGGGCCAAATACCCACACCTCTTCAAAAACCAAGGTACGTCAAGTTTGGGAACAAACTTCTTTTAAGAAAAGGAGAAATGTGACACCCGAATTTTTTTTAAAAAAAAAATTTAAAATTGCAATAAATAGAACTCAAAAAAATAAAATAAAAATAAATAAATAAATAAATAAAAATAATAAATAAATGCATAGTTTAGGAAATTGGGAATTTATCGATTAAATTGTTAAGGAAATAAATTGTAAGACACCACACGTTAAATATTTTAGAAAGTGGTAAGTGATGTTTTATAGTTTGATAGTGAGGTTTTTTAGACGTGAACCTAACTTATAATTATACGTAATTTTAGGAATCATTATGAATCACCAAAGGAGTGATAACCCTTAGAATTTTATAAAGCCAAATTAATTTAGGTGACTCATGATATTGGACAGGTGGCTTCACCCCTTAAATACCAACAAACTATTAACATGGCAGGAAATTGGAATGAGACGCAACGTGGCTGCCATTGGCATAAGCACTTGGAGTAATAGGCAAGTTTTGGGAGTCTATAAATAGGTATTGTTTAGGAAGTGTAGAAGCAGCAACAAAAGAGGTAAAGAAAAAAAAAGACAACGGCTAAGGGAGGTTCGGGAAGTAAGAGGAAGAGCGGGAAATAATAGAAAAGTCAGTTTTATTATACCTTGAGTTACTATAATATGTTTTCTACATGTCTTGAATTACCATAATATATTTTACGAATGTTTTGAGTTACCATAATTTATTTTATATAATTTATGTTTTATGGTTAGGTTAATGTTTTAATTACGTCGATTATTTTCTGAACTCTATTTGCATAAATTAAAACCCATGGATATGTTTGTTTAAATTTTAAAGATTATTTGGCAATGATCTTGTAAACAATTATTTTCTGTAAGTACCACCACGGGAGTCCCATGCCTTGGGGGACTTAAATAACCATAGGCCCCTGTTTGACCACTTTGTGGTCCCCTGTTTGTCATGGATCCATTGACTCCTGTTCTGATTGTCACTATAGTGACCCCTGTTTTGTTATGTTCTGTTCTAAACCGTAGTTACAGTTATTTATTTCAATTTCTGTCACTTAATTAATTTGTGTATTCAACTCAAATTATGTTAATGTTTTAGCTTAAATGATTATGCATGGCTATTTTGTGCCCCTATACTCACAGTATAATATTTCTCACTCTGCTATGTGCTTATAGCTGTTACCCCTTTCAGGTGACGAGGTTTAGCGGGATCAAGATAGGAATTGAATCGCTGTGTTGTTTTTTTTTTTGTTTTTTTTATTTCTACACGTTTTTATCAAACTCTTGTAATACAATAAAGCTCAAATGACTATGTTTTGTTTCCTTTTAATAAACATTTGGTACCCAATTATTTTATTTTAATTTATTTAATTTATCTGCTTACGCTACGACTACAAAATTATTTGAATTATTTTAGTTTTATCTTGTTACGACGCCGAGCCTTTGGGTACCGGGTTTGGGTTGTGACATTTATTTGTCTGATTTAATTTATTTTCTTTCGCATGGGAATGTTGCAAGTGATTTTTATTGATCAATTTCAGTATGTGGGTACTATGTGTTTATGTTTCTTCAAACAGTATTAAGAAGTAGTGGGTCTTTCCTCTCTGTGCCAAGTTGTGATCTGACTTAAGTTAATATTGATGATTGATTCCTAAAATGGGCTTCCCATTTGATGTGATTTATCATTTGAGGAATGGGATAATGAGATGGAGATTATAGATAAGAAATTAACAACACATTTAAACTTATGTTCATCTTGATGATTGATGCATAAAGTAGGCTTCATTGCCATTACTCATTTGATGTGATTTTGCATTTGAGCAATGGGTTAATGAGATATAGATTATAGATGGCAGCATTCAAACTTATGTTGATCTTGATGATTGATGCCTAAAATGGGATTCACTCCCATTACCCATTTGATGTGATTTAGCATTTGAGTCCTGCTCATTGTTGTCTTTATTGTTGTTAAATCTATTTGTTTTATTCACCAAAAAAAATATGCTTGTTTTATAAATTTTCAATTCAATTCTTGTAATTGTTTTGTTGGAAACAGAAAATTTATTATATGTTTTATTATACTGTTTGTATATTAGAGTTATGTTTTATACAATATTCTTATTTGATATTTTCTAAAATTGTTGGGTTTAGATATTGTTGTTCTATTGTTGTTATTTCGGGTAAAAAAATGTCAACATCAAATGCATCTATGAGTGATACTAGTGGAATTCAGTTTAGAAATCGAAAATGTCGTTGCGGGGCGAGAGCAACATTCAGGATTTCAGAGTCAAAAGAAAATCCAGGGATGGTATATTTTGCTTGCCCTTTCAACAACACCAATGGATGCGGCTTCTTTGAGTGGTGGATGCCTTTACATAAGCAGCGTCAATGGTTGAAGATGATAAGGGAGGAAAGCGACAAAAATTGTAATATCAACCCTTTGGTCAATGAACTAATTGTATCCAACGATGAGCTGAAAGAAATGGTTACAAAGTTTAGGAAAGAAAGTAAACAAATGGTTGTAGGGATTAAACAACTTTGGGAAAAGTTGCACTACGCCATTGTAATAGTATTCATTGGATTTGGACTTCTTTTTTTGTTGTTTAAATATTATGTGTAAATTAAATTCGGATTTGGACTTCTTCTTTTGTGAACTAAATATTAAGTGTAAATTAAGTTGGTTGTTGACTTGAACTAAATATTTTGATATCTAGGTTAGATTGTATTAGTAGACCTTTTGAAGTGCTTAATTGATATATATAAAAAGTGCTTTGAAAGAATAGTTTCGATGCATCTTAGGCTTATATATATATCTCCAGTGAAGTGCTCAATTTTTGTTTGGATTTGGAAGTGACCAGGGTGTTTGGTGTTTGGTGTTCTTTTAAAGTGCTCAATTTTTGTATCATTCATATGCTAACTTTTTTCACTTTTAGCATTGAAGTGTCACAATTGCTTGCTGGAAAATGACATGGTTTTCACAATTTTCTGGCTCTAGTACTAGTAACTTATTGATGTAGAGCTCCACAAGCAATATAGTCTAGTGAACTTGTGATGCCCCGATTCTACACTATTGGTTGCAATCAAGGGAGAGTCACTAATGAGTCTTATGGTCAATAACCAAGTAAGATCCCAGATCGCCGGAGGAGTCAAATTAGCCTCCCTTCTAAGTCCAGCCTTCTTAGGCAGCGCACTGCCCTTTTGACAGATCTTAAAAGGTATTGACACAAGGTCTCATAAGCAACGATAAGGTTCATACATAGAATATAATTACATAACAATCACAATTATACTTAATCCAAAAGATGGTTCCATTGCATTACATCCCAAAAGAAAGCTTAAATCTTCACATGGGTCTTACAAATATCCAAAAAAAGAAACTTCTAATTTTTCTAGGATAGCCAAAAGTCTTCGAAGGTTTCAGGCTCGTTGTCTCCAGCTATGAGGTCCTCTTTGTCACCTGGCATGATACGCCGTGAGCTTTGAATGCCCAGTAAAGACACACACACCCCGCCCATTTTTCCCAGTCTAATACACAATCACAATTATAACATCAAGTAGTAAAGCATGATACTCAAATGAATAAATAAAGGGTTAAGTTAGAAGTTAGCAAACTAGAAATCTCCCAAAGAGATTTCGTCCTCCCAACCACAAGAATCGGACGCGGATTATTCAGTATGTTCCCTCTTTTGCTGCTTTGTTGCAGAACCAACCTCGGATGCCTACCAACGGTTATGTACCGCGTAGCGCTAACCGCAGGGCCTCAAAAGAGACGGTAAAATAGGGCCTTGCCCGAATCCCTCCTTACACCAAACCACCTAGGGTCCGAATACAACCGCTCCGTTCAAGGGTTCCGAAAACCACTTGCGCAAGACCTTAATCTTTCAAATAGGGAACGCATCCCAACAATCCATATATCACATATTCTCATCTTTTCATTACTCAAGTGTTCGAAAACCCAATACCCTCCCCATTAGGTTTCCCGTTGAATTAAATGTTTTAAATCAAGGTTAGTCCAACTCATAAAACAATAATATCCATATAAGCATGAACTCAAGGGTATAAAACATCCACACATAACACAATTTCCAGATTTAGTATCGCATAAAGATTAAAATGAAAGGTCTATTTTAGATCCTTCACCGGACTTGGCCTTCCTATGGTTCGTAGAGAATTTGATCTAATTTCTAGAACATATTTCAGAAATGGGATTGCTTTTCTAGATTTCAAGTTATTTAGAAAACATTCCAGCGCTGTCCAGATTCTGTCCAGATCTGTCGACCGTTACGAAAATTTGATTTTCTTGCAAACCGCTTAATTTCTTTTGATGAAACCAATTTTAGTTGAAAGCTAACTCCTCAAGGAAGATTTTGACATGAAGTAGAGGTCCAGAATAATTTTCTACATTTTTCTAAAATTTCTGGAAGTGGGCTGCGAAAAACAGATTCTAAGGTACCATGCCCAAAACAAGAAGTTTTATGAGAAAAGGGTTCCACCAAGGGAAAGTTTTCGTTTCTTTTGTGAAGAAAACATGCTAACTAACATATATTTAACTCAGAAAATTTGCTTGAAAGAATGCCCTTGGAAAGTTGAGAGATTGGTATAAAAAAAAAGATGGTTTGGTGCCAAAATGGGGAAAATACAAGAGAGATGGAATCAATACTCAACCCTTAGCATTTTTAACATAAGAACTCATTAATAACAGATCTGAAAACACTATTTAGACCCTTAGAAACATGTATTGAAAAAAGGAAAATGAAAGAGAAGGTTGTGTTTGTGGCTTACTTGCTACTTTGCGCAAGAAGGCTCTCTTCTTCCTCCTTCTTCTCCTCTAGACTTCTCTCTCTTGCTCTCCTCCCTCTCTCTAGCCGAATGTGTGTGTGTGGGTGTGGTGTTTGTGCTTTGCCAAGCTAGGGGAGGCTGGTATATATAGGCAATTTTGATGTAAAATGTCCTAAAAGCCCATTAGTTGGAAATTGATGGAAAGTTTAGGATTTGTTTGAAGTTTAAAGGAATAGAAGTGATTTTTGTCGGGGGGGAGGGGGGGCTTACTCAAGGATTAGGCAATACTTAGTTAAAATGGAACTAGTTTTGGAATTTGCATCCTATGTCTAGGGCACTAGGTTGTGTTTTTTTCTAGAATTTCATGATGATATATTTTGAAAATGGTCTTCTCACTTTCTCCTAGAAGGGCCAGCCATAGGGAAGGGTGGAAGGGCCATTTTTTTTTATTAATTTTGGTCCTAGGGCACACTCCTCAAGGTGTATATATATATATCTTACATGATTGATGGTACTTCAAGGTACAAGGTACAAGCACCAGTTTTTGGGTAAGTTTTGAATTTAAATAAAGAGTGAGGGTTTGGAGTTAAATACATGTAACTTATGTAGAATTAAATTAGGTTAGGGAGCCTAATCCGGCTAGGGTAATTCCTGTTTTGATAAAAATAAAAAAATAGTAATGCTAACCGACAAGATTCGAATTAATTCAAGTAACCGAGGGGCTTTAAGAAAAGAATTCAAATATTAGGGTTTTTAAAGTGAATACATATTTCAGGGGCTTCTCAACCTATCCCCCTTAAAACAATTTCATCCTCGAAATTCAACTACATACTGCCTTCGAAAAGCTCGGGGTAGTTTGCCTTCACCCAATCCTGGCGTTCCCAAGTGGATTCCTCAATTCCCCGATGACGCCATAGCACTTTCAGCAAGTGAACAGTCTTGCCTCTAAGGTTCTTTTCTCGATGATCTTGTATTGCTACCGGTCCTTCTTTAAACGTAACATCTTTGTCAAGACTGATCTCTTCCCATTTGAGGACGTGTGACGGGTCAGCGACGTATTTTCTCAACATAGATACATGGAAGACGTTGTGTATTCCTGCTAACTGCGGGGGTAGAGCTAGTCTATATGCTACTTCGCCCACTCTTTCCAATACCTCAAAAGGTCCAATATATCGTGGTGACAGCTTCCCCTTTCTCCCAAAACGTACGACTCCATGCCTAGGTTGCACCTTTAGGAACGCGTGGCTGTCTACTTCAAACATCAATGGTCTTCTCCTCCTATCTGCATAATTCTTTTGACGGTCTTGGGCAGTCTTTAACTGTTGTTGGATCAATTTGACCTTCTCAGTAGTCTTTAGAACAAGTTTGGGTCCTATCAGATTTGCATCACCCACTTCCGTCCAACAAATCGGCGATCTACAAGGTCGTCCATATAATGCTTCAAAGGGTGCCATACCGATGCTAGCTTGAAAGCTGTTGTTGTAGGCGAATTCAATCAGGGGTAGGTGTCGTTCCCAACTTCCTTGAAAATCCATTGCGCAAGCTCTCAACATGTCTTCGAGTGTCTGGATAGTGCGTTCAGATTGTCCATCCGTCTGCGGGTGAAAGGCGGTGCTAAAACATAACTCAGTACCAAGAGCTTCCTGCAAGCTTCCCCAAAATTGAGAGGTGAACCGTGGATCACGATTTGACACAATAGATACCGGAATTCCATGTAGTCGAATGATCTCCCCAATGTAGAGCCTGCACATAGACTCTAAAGTGTCGGTCATCTTATAGGGTAAGAAGTGTGCTGACTTGGTGAGGCGATCCACTATTACCCATATAGCATTGCACCCTCTGGGTGACTTAGGCAACCCTGTCACAAAATCCATCGTCACATACTCCCACTTCCATTCGGCTATTGGTAGAGGTTACAACATTCCCCCTGGTTTCTGATGTTCCGCCTTCACTTGTTGGCATGTCAGACATTTCGCTACAAACCTAGCCACTTCCTTCTTCATTCCATTCCACTAATACTGCCTCTTCAAATCTTGGTACATTTTGGTCCCTCCCGGATGCACCGCAAATGCAGAATGATGACATTCCTTCAGTACCTTTTCTCTAAGTAACTCGTCACTTGGTACAAACAATTTACCTTGGTATCTTAATGTAAGGACCCACATTTCATGCCTTAGTCATGCTTGCATGCAGTTATATGATTTGCCATGTTAGGATTTGCTATCATGAATTGTGCCTTGTTTTGTATGTATTTGATTTGCCTAAGTGTATATGTATGCTTTGTTCCTCCCTTGTTATGCTAAGCCTAGATCATTTTCAAGCCGAGGTCATCTTAAGCCTTTAACTGTTTTAGAATCCCTTTGTTTGATCTCTACCCTTGTTCTGGCATATTGGCCGAGGTGATTATCATCTAGGCCGAGGTGTGTATCGCCGAGGCCGAGATGTGTATTATCTGGGCCGAGATGTTATCTTGAACCCAAGTGATCTTGTCCTGGAAGTGGTATGACCTAGACCGAGGTGTGGCACATCTAGGCCGAGGTGTGGCACAGTTCAGTCAAGTGTTGCCCTTCCTAGCCGGGATCATTGCCATCCTAGTTGCCGAGGATCTGTCCTTCCAAGCCGATGTCATTGTTACCTTACTGCCGAAGTGTTGTTCTTAGCTGAGGTCATTGTCCTTTGTTTTGCCGATGCCTTGTCTTTTGCCGATGTCATCACTTGCCGGGGTGTTTGCTGTGAAGCTTGTTAGATACGCTTTGTCAGAACCTTGTCTTGTCAATCAGTCACCTTTTTGAGGAGGACCAACCCGGTAGTGCCACGTGGCCGAGCTGAGTGTTAAATCAGCCGGCAGAGAGAGAGAAACCTACCATTTGTTATATTTTGTTCTAAGGAAGAGAGAGAGAAGCTCTAGGAGGGGAGAAGGAGTTCTTAGAGAGAGAGGAGATTTCCAAGCTTGATTCCGAGAGATCAAACCGTTAGATTCGTGTTCTAAGGTTAGATTCTTGATCAATGTATGATGTTCTTTATGTTTATGTTATTGCATTGCATGATTGAATATGATTTGTAAGCCATGCATTGCTTTGAAGTTCGGTTTTAGAAAGAGAAGATGATATTCAAGTGTTCTTCAAGAAAAGTCATGTTTTGATCCGAAAGCTCATGCCAAGATTCATGTTTTCATGTTTGTTTTTGTATGATCTTCAAGCATGGGTACCCAGGTCCATGTTTTCGAACTCATGGCATGAAATCCTAGATTTTGTAATGAACAAGTTATGATTTTTAGCATTCATGTTCTTCATGTTCATGTTCATATTCTTCATGTTCTTCAACCCATATTTTCCAGACTTCACTTTCCGAAGTGTAGTCGCCGAGATCATTCTTACCTAGACCTCACACTTAGGCCAAGCATCGTATCTCACCTTGGCCTACCCTGCATGATCACTTGCACCTTTGGTTTGTCTTGTATGAACCTCGGCATGCAGCTGCACGCCGAAGCCTTGGTAGCCACATCTCGGCCAGGTGGTGTGGGACCTCGGCACAGACCTGATTGGTACCCAGCATGTCTTCCTGACATGTAAAACAGTGTTTTGATTTCCAACATGTTTTCCCGAGATCATTTGCATGCATGTAAGACTTGTTTTAAGAAGTATGTTCAGTAGACTTTGCCATGTGTTTGTAGGACTTGGACCTTTGCCTTGATCCCGACGTCCCAAGAGCTATGTGAGTGGTATTTTTAATAAAGCTATGTTGCAAATGTTTGATAAGCTTTGTTTTAAAAAGTATTTGTTAAGCATGAGTGATTATCCCTATTTTAGAATATCAAGTATAAGTTTTATGCATTAAGTATAAGCTTTGTTTTGGATGACATTCTTAGAACCGTCCTTCCGTGTTAGGGGACGTTAAACCTAAGTAACACCGTCCTTCCGTGTTAGGGGACGTTAAGCCCAAGTAACATAGTCCTTCCGTGCTAGGGGACTCTAAGCCCATGTAGCATTATGTTTAAGAGATATTTGCTATCGACGGTCTATGAACGGGTAGCCCCCACCGACGGTCTATGAACGGGTGGGTATGTTTTGCCAAGTATGTTATAAGTTCAAGTACACGTTTTGATACAAGATATGTCAAGAATATGTTTCGGTTCCAGTTATGCTAAGCACATGTTTTGAAGGGTCGAGATTGATGAATACGGTTCATCCCATGTTTTGCTATCGACGGTCTATGAACGGATAGCCCCCATCGACGGTCTATGAACGGGTGGGCATGTTTTGATACAAGTTAAGCTAAGTATATGTTTTGAACAAGTTATGTTATATGTACATGTTTTGAAGAAGCTATGATATATGTATTGTTTTGACAAGGACCTCGGGATTCATTCATTAACCCCTTTATTACTTGTACCATTCACTGAGTATCCAAGCTCACCCTCTCTATGTATATATGTAGGCTCCAAGCTAGCAGTCGGCTACGCCGAGATGTGTGTTTTGTGCCGATGATTTGTATGCATGTTAGGTCGGCATCAAGGATGTCGGCAACTGTGAAGATTATGTTTTTAACCTTGTACTTCCTGTATTATATTTATGTCGGCCTTTTGTGTTTAGGTCGGCAATCTTGTAATGACGTCGGCAGTTCTGTGGATGATGTTTCTTGACTTGTATATATTGTGTTTTGTTAATGTCGGCTTGAGAAGCCCCTTTTGTCAAGATGTAATGTATATTCTATAAGTTGTAAAGTTATGTAATGATGTATGTCATTTCATTTGACTTATGCACAGCTCTTATGGACTAATTAGATTTATATATATTGCTTCCGCACATGCTAGCCCCATATGTAATACTCTGATTGTGTGTGAATTTTGAAAGTTGGCCTTCGGTAATCTCGGACTACTGGCCATCACGGCACCATTCTACTAGGGGCGGAATGGGGTCGTGACACTTAAACTCCCATCGGGGTGAATTACCCAATCGGGCATGGGCTCTCCTGATTCCAGACGTCCCTTGATATAGGCTACCTCTTGATCGTGCTTCTGGGCCTCCATGACCTCATTCATCAACTTAGGCATCACCTTCTGCGCACTAAGATATGCTTTCGTATCTCGAGATTCCACTTGGATCCTGCACTTATTGAGTGTCTTAACTATATCCTATTCCTTGACGGAGATCTTAGCCATCATCCCTCTGCTCTTACGACTTAGAGCATCTGGTACTACATTGGCTTTACCGGGGTGGTACGAGAGAGTGAACCGGAAATCCTCAAGATACTCCATCCATCGTCTGTGTCTCAAGTTAAGGTCCTTCTGTGTGAATAGATACTTCAGACTCTTGTGATCTGTGAAAATCTCAAATTGTTCCCCATACAGGTAATGTCACCATTGCTTTAGGGCACAAACTACAACTGCTAACTCCAAGTCATGTGTGGGGTAGTTGCACTCATGAGGTTTCAACTGCCTAGACCCATATATGACTACCTTTCCATTTTGCATGAGCACGCAACCTAACCCTTCTTTAGACGCATCGCAATACACAGTGTGCCCCTCTTCTCGTTCTGGGATGGTCAAAATTGGCGCACTAGTTAACCTCTTCTTTAGCTCTTGGAAGGATTTTTCGCAAGCTTCGTCCCACTCATACTTTACTCCCTTTTGCGTCAAACGAGTCATTGGTTTAGCTAGTTTGGAGAAATCTTGGATGAACCTCCGGTAATAACCGGCCAATCCTAAAAAGCTGCGGATTTCTAACACGGTTTTTGGCTATCTCCAATCTAATATTGCCTCCACCTTGGTTGGATCCACCGCAATCCCATTCTCTGATACCACATGCCCTAAAAATTTTACTTCATTCAACCAGAACTCACATTTACTCGCCTTGGCATATAACCAATTATCCCTAAGAACTTGGAGGACAGTCCTTAAATGTTGCTCATGCTCTTCTTCAGGCCTTGAATATACCAAGATGTCAATGAATACTACTACAAACTGGTCAAGGTATGGTCTAAAAATCTTATTCATTAGGCTCATGAATACTGCCGGTGCATTGGTTAGTCCGAAGGGCATTACTACAAACTCATAGTGGCCATATCTAGTACGAAAGGCAGTTTTTGGTATATCCTCCTCCTTGACTCGTAGTTGATGGTAACCTGACCTGAGATCGATCTTTGAATAGCACCTTGAGCCTCTAAGTTGGTCAAAAAGGTCATCAATCCTTGGGAGTGGGTATCAATTCTTAATCGTGACTTGATTGAGTTGACGATAATCGATGCATAGCCTCAACGATCTATCTTTCTTTTTAGCAAACAACATGGGTGCTCCCCATGGTGAAGTACTTGGCCTAATGAATCCTCTCTCGAGCAATTCCTGTAGTTGTGTCTTCAATTCTCGTAGTTCTGCTGGTGCCATGCGATACGAAGCCATGGATATTGGGGTAGTTCCAGGTTGTAGCTCGATGCTAAAGTCTACTTCCCGGGTTGGTGGTAATCCTGGTAATTCCGTAGGAAATACATCTGCATATTCGCATACTACGCGCGGAAGTTCTATTTCTCCTTGGCCCTCCTCATTTAGAATCAAACTTGTTATCCTACCCGCAAGTTGATCGTGCCACTGCGTCCGATGTTTTGTTGAAGCCATGGGGTCTTGTCTATCCCCCTTAAACTGGAAACGTGTTCCATCTTGCGTGTGAGCTACCATCTTCTTCTGACGACAGTCGATCACCGCTCGGTGGGCGGACAACCAATCCATGCCCAAGATGATATCGAAGTTTGACATTTCCATGATACGAAGGTTGCAAGTTAAGCGTAGGTTCGACATCCCTATCTTACAGTCCTTACAGATCGATCCTACCCGAACGCATCCTCCCATAGGTGATATTACACTTAAGGCAGTTTCTAAAGGTTCACATACAAGTTCTAATGACTTAGCACAAGTAGAGGATATAAAAGAATGCGATGCGCCGGTATCAAATAAAACATGCACCCAAGAATTATATAGTACTAAATTACCCTCAATTACAGACGGGTCCGCTTCTTCCTCTTACAGGGCAAAGATTCTGCCGGTTGCCTTTTGGTTGCCACTGGTCTTGGCGTTCTGAGTTCTTCCACTTTTCTGGTGCTGCTGCCCGGTAGATCCTGTCTTATTTGTCCAAGGCTTCTGCCCACCTAATGCCTGGGCATTTGCTCCGGAACCTCCTCATTGGTATCCAGATGGAGGGAGTTGGGGGCATTCGCTCTTTTTGTGCCCTAATTGTTGGCAGTGAAAGCACTGGATTTGTCCCATCGGCCTTTGTTGATAGCCTCCTTTCTAGATCTGTTGTTGCGGTTGCTGTCATTGCTGTTGTGCTTGTGGTCTGGAGTAGGGCTTTGAGGTCATGCTTCCCTTCTGGTTCCTCTAAGGTCGAATAGACGCCTGACTCCCTTTTCTCTTGTTCCAAGCTTTCCTGGCGTCGTTTACTTCCCTTTCAGACTCTAATGTCGTTTCCAGCACCTCAGCGTATGAGGGGAGTCATTGCGGAAGAACTCTTCCCCTGATTGTAAGGTTCAGTTCCCATTCGAACATCCTTGCTTTCTCTTCATCATTTGCTACGTATCTGGTTGCGTAATGGGCTAGCTCTTCAAATTTTGCAACATACTAGGTCACGGTCATATTTCCTTGTTCCAGGTTTTGGAATTCGTTGACTCGTTCTCGACGGATAGTACTTGGGAAATATTTATTTAGGAATAGTTCCCTGAACTGATTCCATGATAGGCTCGCTACATCACGAGTATTTTTGATTAACTCCCACCAATGGTCAGCCTCATCATCAAGCTCGAATATTGCCAAAGCTGTTCTATTGGTGGCCTCGGTTATGCCTATGGTGTCTAGCATTTTCTCTATCTGCCGGAGCCAATTTTCAGCTATCTTCGGGTCCGGTACGCCTGTGAACTTTGGGGGCCTCTGCTTCCGAAACTCAGAAAAGAGTCGAGTTCTCTCATTCTACCAATTGTTCCTTATTTGCCCTAGTTTCTTCAAAATTTGATGACCTAGGTTATTGGGGATGTCAGCCTCTGCGGGGATGGGTCCGTGTTGATTTCTGGGACGGTTTCGTACATTGTTGCTGGTTTCGGTATAGCCATTAGCTCGCATGTCCACCATTCTATTCATGGCACGTAATGAGTTGGTTTCCAGTCTTAGAAAATCTTACTACTTAGAATTAAAATAATCATTCAGTTTCCTTAGGGTGCACTAAAGCAAGTAACAGTCAATAACATAGATCAATACATCATTCATATATTATAATAGGCATCATTACAAAGGGGCTCCTATGTCGGAGTTACATTCAAAGAGCATCTACGCATTACAAAGTTCAGGCTATCTTATTCTAAGGATCTCCATCAGCGGGTCTTACAAAAGTCTAGTTTTACTACTCCTCGAACTAGTTCTCGTTTCCCGACCAATCAAAGTCTTCTTCTGGGTCTTCGTCAGCGGAGTCAAAGGCTTGGTCCGGAGAGCAGGGGGTGTACATTGGTAAGGGAGGATTGTGTTCAGATGACACCTCTATAGGGTAGGCTGGGTTTGCTCCTTGCTGTTCTGGTGACTGCTCCATATTCATTGGTTGATTGTTGCCTGGCTCCTGGTAAGAAGATGTGTGACTTTTAGCTGGAATTGGTGGTTGGCGGTATGCTTTGGAGGTCAAAGCTTGGTGCATTAAGGAGTCCATCCTTTGATCATCTTGCTCCATTCGGATCGCCTTCTTCACTGCCCGGCTCAAGAATTGTAGGCGGCGCCGCACTAGGGACCTCTTCTGCTCCCTCGTATAGCAGGAGTACTCCGTCTCCACCTTACGTATCTCAGTTCTGATCATTTCCTCGACGGCACTTATACAGCGTCGGCGGCTAAAGCAGGGGCTAACAGACATGGCCCTCCTTCCTTGCATGCGGAAAGTACCCCACGAGTCGAGACTGACGACGCGTCCTGGATAGTCTCCCGATGACATCCTAAGGTGGAAAAGACTTTCATTAGTTAATCTTATTATAATAGCGTGATAGAATAAAATAAGATATGGGGTAAAGGCTTCTAGAGTTGCGTATAGGGTTGTGAGGGTTAAGGGTTGAACGTAGGCTCTGATACCAAGTTGTGACGCCCCGATTCCACACTATTGGTTGTAATCAAGGGAGAGTCACTAATGAGTCCTATGGTCAATAACCAAGTAAGATCCCAGATCGCCGGAGGAGTCAAATTAGCCTCCCTTCTAAGTCCAGCTTTCTTAGGCAGCGCACTGCCCTTTTGACAGATCTTAAAAGGTATTGACACAAGGTCTCATAAGCAACGATAAGGTTCATACATAGAATATAATTACATAACAATCACAATTATACTTAATCCAAAAGATGGTTCCATTACATTACATCCCAAAAGAAAGCTTAAATCTTCACATGGGTCTTACAAATATCCAAAAAAAGAAACTTCTAATTTTTCTAAGATAGCCAAAAGTCTTCGAAGGTTTCAGGTTTGTCGTCTCCAGCTATGAGTTCCTCTTCGTCACCTGGCATGATACGTCGTGAGCTTTGAATGCCTAGTAAACGCACACATACCCCGCCCATTTTTCCCAGTCCAATACACAATCATAATTATAACATCAAGTAGTAAAGCATGATACTCAAATGAATAAATAAAGGGTTAAGTTAGAAGTTAGCAAACTAGAAATCCCCCAAAGAGATTTCGTCCTCCCAACCACAAGAATCGGACGCGGATTATTCGGTATGCTCCCTCTTTTGCTGCTTTGTTACAAAACTAACCTCAGATGCCTACCAACGGTTATGTACCGCGTAGTGCCAACCGCAGGGCCTCAAAAGAGATGGTAAAATAGGGCCTTACCCGAATCCCTCCTTACACCAAACCACCTAGGGTCTGAATACAACCGCTCCGTTCAAGGGTTCCGAAAACCACTTGCGCAAGACCTTAATCTTTCAAATAGGGAACGCATCCCAACAATCCCATATATCACATATTCTCATCTTTTCATTACTCAAGTGTTCGAAAACCCAATACCCTCCCCATTAGGTTTCCCATTGAATTAAATGTTTTAAATCAAGGTTAGTCCAACTCATAAAACAATAATATCCATATAAGCATGCATTCTTAAGATGAGAAAGGCAAATAACATAACCACAACACATATAATATCATGCCAAGATATGATCATAAGCTAATAAACAATCTCATGAACTCAAGGGTATAAAACATCCACACATAACACAATTTCCAGATTTAGTATCGCATAAAGATTAAAATGAAAGGTCTATTTTAGATCCTTCACCGGACTTGGCCTTCCTATGGTTCGTAGAGAATTTGATCTAGTTTCTAGAACATATTTCAGAAACGGGATTGCTTTTCTAGATTTTAAGTTATTTAGAAAACATTCCAGCGCTATCCAGATTCTGTCCAGATCTGTCGACCGTTACGAAAATTTGATTTTCTTGCAAACCGCTTAATTTCTTTCGATGAAACCACTTTTAGTAGAAAGCTAACTCTTCAAGGAAGATTTTGACATGAAGTAGAGGTCCAGAATAATTTTCTACATTTTTCTAAAATTTCTGGAAGTGGGCTGCGAAAAACAGATTCGAAGGTACCATGCCCAAAACAAGAAGTTTTATGAGAAAAGGGTTCCACCAAGGGAAAGTTTTCGTTTCTTTTGTGAAGAAAACATGCTAACTAACATATATTTAACTCAGAAAATTTGCTTGAAAGAGTGCCCTTGGAAAGTTGAGAGATTGGTATAAAAAAAAAGATGGTTTGGTGCCAAAATGGGGAAAATACAAGAGAGATGGAATCAATACTCAACCCTTAGCATTTTTAACATAAGAACTCATTAATAACAGATCTGAAAACACTATTTAGACCCTTAGAAACATGTATTGAAAAAAGGAAAATGAAAGAGAAGGTTGTGTTTGTGGCTTACTTGCTACTTTGCACAAGAAGGCTCTCTTCTTCCTCCTTCTTCTCCTCTAGACTTCTCTCTCTTGCTCTCTTCCCTCTCTCTAGCCGAATGTGTGTGTGTGGGTGTGGTGTTTGTGCTTTGCCAAGCTAGGGGAGGTTGGTATATATAGGTAATTTTGATGTAAAATGTCCTAAAAGCCCATTAGTTGGAAATGGATGGAAAGTTTAGGATTTGTTTGAAGTTTAAAGGAATAGAAGTGATTTTTGCCCGGGGGGAGGGGGGGCTTACTCAAGGATTAGGCAATACTTAGTTAAAATGGAACTAGTTTTGGAATTTGCATCCTAGGTCTAGGGCACTAGGTTGTGTTTTTTTCTAGAATTTCATGATGATATATTTTGAAAATAGTCTCCTCACTTTCTCCTAGAAGGGCCGGCCACAGAGAAGGGTCGAAGGACCATTTTTTTTATTAATTTTGGTCTTGGGCACACTCCTCAAGGTGTATATATATATCTTACATGATTGATGGTACTTCAAGGTACAAGGTACAAGTACTAGTTTTTAGGTAAGTTTTGAATTTAAATAAAGAGTGAGGGTTTGGAGTTAAATACATGTAACTTATGTAGAATTAAATTAGGTTAGGGAGCCTAATCCGGCTAGGGTAATTTCTGTTTTGATAAAAATAAAAAAATAGTAATGCTAACCGACAAGATTCGAATTAATTTAAGTAACCGAGGGGCTTTAAGAAAATAATTTAAACATTAGGGTTTTTAAAGTGAATACATATTTCAGGGGCTTCACAGAACCCTAAACCCATGATTACTTATCATATCTTAGGTTTAGAATACATTTGGATTTAGAGGAAGGATTAGTAAAATCCCATACCCTTATCCCCAAAACAAGAAAGCATGGCATTCCATAAATCAATGGTTCTATCTATCATCTCACAATAAATAAATAAATAAGTAAATACAGCACAAATTTTAGTAACGTTTGAACCAAAATTCAGCACCATTTCAGCACCATTTGAACCAAAATTCAGCACAACATTCAGCACAAATTTCAGCAACAAAATCTGTTTTATTTTAGCAACATTTGAACCAAAATTCAGCACCATTTAAGCAGCATGTTTGAACAACATTTCACCAAAAATTCCAGCAACAATTCAACCTTTCAGAAAAAAAATATGCAAAATTCCATCAACATTCAGCACAAATTTCAACAACAAAATCTGCATTATTTCAGCCAAAATTTAGCAACATGTTTGAGCAACATTTCACCAAAAATTCAGCATCATTTCAGCTGTATTGTCATTTCAAAACAAGAGAAATACAACTCAAAATACCCCAATGATCAAAGACACAACAATATTTTTTTACATTCACATAAAAAGTCTTCAATATTACATACAATAACACCATATCCAACACAAAAAAAAAAAAATCAACGCTAAGATATTGACGTGTGATCCACATGCCCATGCCTACGGCTACACCCACGACCACACCCATGCCCATGCCCATGTAGTACCTAAAAAAAAAATGAAAATACTCTTATATCAAAGGAACCATAAAATAAAATGGAACTTTAAATGAATGAATGACAAAATAAAAGAGGAAAAGTGAAAAATAAATTACTTAACTACATGCAGGACTATTTGAGGCTTGCGAGTCTTAATTGCTCGCATTGTTAAGCAATGCTTGATAACTTTCATGGACGGAATACATCAATGGCATTGAAAAAGGCATATTATGACGAAGAAAACTTGGTTGCAACAATAACAAACACATATCAATTTAAAATGGTAATAGTCACTTACAAATAAACATAATAAAACTTCTTATTAAACTAACTTACATCATATGCGGGATACATAAATTGAGATGACGAATCATTAACTTAAGGAACACACGTTGAAAATGGAAGAAGTTGAGGAGCACTTATTGAAAATAAAGGAGCTGATTGAGGAATACTCGGCGAAAACAAGGGAGGTGGTTCAAGAGCACTCGCCGAAAATAAGGGAGGAGATTGAGGAGCAACAAACATAAGAGTTTGAGAAGCATTATGTGAACTAGGTTAAGGAGCAACTGACATGGGAGTTTGAGAAGCATTATGTGAACTTGTTTTATTTTTCTTGGCCAATGCAAGCTCCAAACCACCTTTTGTCTGCCTTTGTCCCTTACTAGTGCACTCTCTTCTCTTGAGTCCTTTTGCTTGAACTAAATTTGTATCTACTACACCATCCACTTCAAAGCTTTCGGGGCATGTGTCGGGAGGGCTTTCTTGTTCAATAGTATCTGAAAAAGGCATATTGAATTTTGCGCTTAACATGCTTTAAATATTTGCAATTAACTCATCCGCTTTCTCTACCGTCAAGTTATATGTTTCCTTAATTTCGGAAGCTCTACACGCTACTGCTTTGAAAATTGCCATCAATGATCTATAGCATGAAGTTTGATGCAATCTTACATCAACCTTAATATCATGCCCACACCTATCTTTCACATTTTCAGCTCTTGCTTTTTTAGTCCATCTCTTGAGAATATATTGAGAAGGAATCTCTTTGAATTTGAGGGTGTCTCTAAGTATCTTCAAACAATGACTACACAAAATGCCTTTCATTTCAAACTTCCTACAATTGCAAGTGAGTGAACCATCACACTCCACTCTCACATTTCTCACATTTACAGCATCACTATCAATAACTGTATAAATGGTACTCTCACCATCATGTTCAGTTTCTTCAATGTTTACTTCAAGGGACTTGATATACTCATCCTGAAATTCTTCATAAATTTTATTTGTGTAAACATCTGTAGCTTGCTCCATAATCTTCACTTTAATATTCACCATTGGCAACCTTTAGCATAGAACATATTCGGCTTGTAACTCTTTGTACCTTTTCTCACAAAGAACTCGATCAAAATGCATGAAAAATTGCATTAAGTTATGATTAGACTGAATGAAATCCTTCAAGAATGCATTAAAGGATTCACTAAGTTGGGTGCTACTCATGCTCGCACCCCATGCATTTCTAACATATGGTCAATCCCATTTTTCCTTGACCCCAAATATTAACTTCAACCAATGATTATCTCGCACTTTATACTTGTCAAGCATTTCCTCTCATTTTAACGTAAAATCATCCTCATCCTCAATGTCATACATAAATTTGGATAAAACACTCTTCATCCCCTTATCCTTCACCTCCTTATCCTTGAAGATAGAATTTGCATGCCTTAATGCATTTTGCATCAAATGCCAAGTGCAAAGGCGGTGTTTTGTGTTAGGCATGACAATAGGTATGACCTTAGCCATTGCAGCATCCTGATTCGTAAAATTTTTTTTCGGAGCCTTACTTGACATTGCTTCCAAGAATCTTCTAAAAAGCCATATAAAAGAATCAGCAATCTCGTCATACATCAAAGCTGCGCCAAATATAACAGTTTCCCTATGATGGTTAAATCCAATGAAAGATGCAAATGGTCTATGTGCACTATTTCGGAAGCAAGTAGTGTCGAAAGTCATAACATCACCAAAATGCCCATAAACTATGATCATTTGAACATCAGCTCAAAATATGCTTGTAATCTGCTCCTTGCTATCTAATTGGACCGAGTAAAAAAAAGATGGATTCTCCAATGTTTTCTCACGAAGATATTGCAAAATGTTACCTGCCTCCCCATATGCTAAACTCTTTTGCCTCTTTGTTCTCAAATAATTTTTTTGGTCCAGTTTTGTGAACCCAAGCGACTCCCTTCCACCAGCTTCATTACCCATGAGCTCAAATGCAGCATTAAGACGGATTCCAGATTTTTTGGCTAAATCTATTTCGGTTGCCTGTGATGTAGACATCTTCCTTTGGGATGGTAACATATGTGTACATTCTGCTGGTACAAAGATATAATTATGTTGTTCAACAAAATCACTAACAAAAAATTTATGAATATTCCTATCCCACTTAATAATAAGTCGGGCTTGACAACCAATTCTCACTTCCTGCCTAGGATTTTTTGTTAATGGATCTCGTTTGTTAACAACCTGAAACCCCTCCTTATTACAAACAAATAGCCTTGAAGTGATTTGCCCCTCCTTGCTCTTGTTTACATAACCCCTCTTAATACTAAAGCCCAGCCTTCCTCCATAAGCATTATAGAAATCATATATTTCTTGTTTTGTATCAAATGTCATTGTAGACACCCCATTTTTGACCGTCCTCAAGACTCGGTTGTGCTTGCAGGTACATCCGGACACCAGTTCGATTGCTCGTCGGGCATTCGACTTTTGCTGCGGAACGTCACAGGTTCGAGCTTTCCAGACCCTGTATTTTTTCTGCCCCATTCTTGGACCATGACTTGGTCCTTGCAGAATTCCTTTCTTGGTGCACTGCCGGCCTTGACTTTGTGCCTGCCGGCCACTGATGAAGCCTGCCGGCCATCAGTGAGCCACTGCCGGCCACTACTGATGGCCGGCAGAACCCCTGTTTCAGCTGGTTTTACTCTAGATATTTTGAGCCAACTGGTTTCCTGTTATTTGCCCTCCATACACATGTATGGAGGGATGAAGCTCTTGCAAAGCTTCTTGCTTTTCTTCTATATAAGGAAGAGGCCTTCCTCTACATCAGAGGTTCAACCATATTTGAGAAGAAATATCTCTCTCTCTCTCTCTCTCTCTCTATATATATATATATATTGTTGTGGATTTGTGCCTTGAAGTTGATTTTCCTTGCACTTTTACACTACAACACTTGGAGATACACCACCACCATTGGGTTGAGGTTCATAGGAGGACTTCTTGGGCTTTGAAAGTGAGGTTCTACCCCCTGAAATTGCTAATCTTGAAGTTGGTGTTCAAGGGTGAGTATCTTCCTCATTTTAGCACTTTCTTGTACCTCATTTTGGCCATTTTTGCATATTAATTTAGGCCTTGCTTTCAACTGAAAAAAGTCTTGTATTTAAGTGCTTTTGAAGTTTGTTTAAGGTTGTTTTGTTGTTGAGGGTCTTTAACCCTCTTGTTGGCTTTTTTTAGCCTTGTTTTAAGCCATGCCTTAAGGCCTCCGAGCTAGCCTTGGTTTGGCCTTATAACCACTGAAATCCAGTGGATTTTCAGTGGTAGCCATGTGGTTTTGAGGCCTCAAATCAGAGGGGGTGGCCCCTCTCTCTTTTGATTCTTGTTTACTTGCATTTTTGGCCTTCCAAAGGAGCATGCCTCTATGTATTTTTGAGGCTTGGTTCAGGCCATTTTTTGTGACTTTTAGGGCCTGCCTTAAGTCTGTCCATGGCTAGCTTGGTCATATTTTGCATGCATCTTACATGTGTAGTGTAATCCCATTTATAGCTCACCAAAGTAGCATGTTTGCTTAGCTTGTTTGATTTCCATTTCAGCATGTTTTCGGTGATGTTTTGCCATGTCATGATCCTATCCATAGCTGGTTTGGTTATCATTTGCATGCTCCATATACTTGTAGAACAAATCTTGCTTACTAGCTTTATGTGCATGATGCTTTGACTCATCACCCTAGCATGTCTTAGCTTTGCTTCAGCATGATTTTGTTCTTATTTTGGGCTGTCCTAGGACTATTTTGGGCTGTCATGGCCATATCACTCATGCTTTGTATAGCTATAGTGTAAATGCTTAAGCTAGCCTTGGGTTTTAAGGCCCCTACCATGCCATACATGTGATGTTTGCATACTTTGCCATCATTCTAAGTGTTATTTTAGTCCATGAAATGTGGCCACACACTCGCATTTGACATGCTTTGAATGCCTTTAAGAGCTTGTGCTTTTATGCCCCAAGAATGGACTTTTGTGCATGCCATTAAGCCTAAGCCTTTGGCTCATCATTTCAGTGCATTTTGGGTCTTATTATACCATGATGTAACTCTATTTTATGTTGTCCAAGTCATGCCATGGTTGGTTTCAATAGGTGTAGTGCATTACCTCTTTTGTAGCCTTGCATGCTCCATGTTTTTAGCCTTTCATGCTAGCTTATTTTGGCTTCCTTCCTTACATGTTTTAGACTCATTTTGACATGTTCTAGGACTTTTTTGGGTTGCCTTGATCACATGCTTCATGTTTTGTATACTTGTAGTACAAATGCTCTTGCTTGCCTCAAGCTTTGAACACCATTGCATGCTATCTTTGAGCTATTTAGATGATTTGGCATCATTTAATACTTCATTTCAGAGCCTATAGCATTGTCATGTTCCCACTTCATTCATGCTTTGAATGCCTTTAAGTGTTATGCATCGTTGCCTTGTTTGCGGCCTAGCATGCATGCTATCTTGCCTAGGTATTTGAGCCACCATCTCAGCATGTTTAGGTCCTTATTTTGACCTATTTGAGCTCTGCCCATGTTTGGTCTGTGCATATTTTCCATGTATTGTATGCCTCCTTTGTAGTCCTCTTTGCTAGCTTAATGCTTTAAGGACCCTAGCATGCCATACTTGTGTTGTTTGAATGATTTGGCATCATTTCTTACCTCATTTCAATGTACTTAGTGTTGTTACACTTGTACATTTGTCACTCTTTAAGCATCTTTGAGTGTTGTGCATTGTTGCCTAGTTTATGGCTTAGCTTGTATGCTTGCATACCTCGTCTTTTGGTGCCCTTGTTTTGGTCTTATGGCCACTGATTTTAGGCATGGCTGAGGCCTATCCATCTTTAGTGTAAGCCCATCTTACCATGCTGTCACATGCTTGTCCCATTTCGTATGTTGTTGCATACTTGTCCACCGTCACATGCCTTGCATGTTTGTATGTTCATGTTGCATTTTATTATGTTATTTAAGGTTGCTACCTCATATCATGCTTATATGCTTGTTGCATACTCGGGTTTTTGCATTGCATGTTTGCATGCCTAAGTCATTTTGCATGTTTGCCATCCTTGCATTGCATTGTTGTTTGGATTAAGTGTTAATTCGAGCACGAGAAACGAGGAACGTTTCATACTTCAAGTGATGAAACGTGTCTCAATTCTCGGTCGCCGACGCTCTTGATGATCCATGATAAAGTTTTAGGCTTTATGTGTTTATTTGTGCATTCATTTCATATTGATTTGCACAAGTTGGATCTTTGGCCATCATGCATCGGGATGCGTGATTGATGGTTGTGGATCCGACTATGCCTCTCCCTTGATGTTTTGAGATGATCCGGGGTGGCATAGTGTGTACATACCCTTGGGAGACCCTCCATTTTCTCTATTTTGTGCTTTGTTGCAGCTTGGTGTCACAGCATACCAGTGGCCGGCACCTCTTCATCCTTGGCCGGCAACCTCTCATTCTTGGCCAGCAGTGTGCCATACCTGGCCGGCAGGTGGTCGGCAGTAGCTTCCCATGGCCGGCAGGCCACTGGTGCTTTCTCTAGCAGTGTTTTGGTAAGTTTCAGCAACAAGCACTGGAAGACACCTTGCCAACAAAGCCTCAAGAGAGCATCCGGAGAGCTTACCAGGACGGGAACCAAGCATGCATGTTCGCCTTCTTCAACTTGCCGAGGCAGCCTAGTTTACTGTTTTCTAACTTGTTAGTTAGCTTCGTAGTTAATTAATTAATTAAGTTTTTTTTGTAATAATTAGTTGTATCTAGTTATTCATTCGGTTGTGTAATAATTAATTAGCTTGTTAGTTAGTTAATTAGCCGGCATGTATTATTTATTCGGACCCTCCATCGAGAGGGCCAACTTTGTAATAAGTGTGCGTGCGTGTGTGCATGTCTTCCAACCTCCATTTCTTTCTCCCTTTTACTTACCTGCTTTCGTTGGTTAGTTTTAGGTCATGTTTCAATCTAGCATCCTTATGCTTCGCATGTTTGCATCCATTCATCTGTCTAGCATACTTATGTTTGCATATCTGCATCATTAATCTACATTGCATGCACCGGGCTCGGCACATCATACTAACTGCATTGTAATTTGATACCAAGTTGAATACATGTATCAATTGTTGCACCTCATATGCCATTTTAGAATAAACCGAGCTTATTTCTAGTTGCATCTTGTATGTGTTGCATTAGACATTTCAAACATGAACTAGGATCATGCATTGATTACTAACTAGTTTTTGTTTTGGCTTGGAGTACTAGGTAAGCTTTTATGCTTTAGCATCTTGCATGAGTGTGAGTGCTGCCGTGATAACATGCTTGCCATGAGGCTAATTGCTTATATGCAATAAACTGCCTGAATGCCTGTGGGTGAATGTTGGATTACCTGAATTGGAACAATTCACCAAATCCGTATTTTAGCCTACTTACGAGTAGCAAACTCCAAACCATTTTCCAAACAAACGGATATGCGATGCTTTGTTCCAAATTAGGCGATCTAGTCTATACTTGTGTGCTGTGTGCATCACGTAGTAAGATTAGCTAATTAACCGGAATAAGAGCGCATGTGTTTTCAAAAACTCAATATCATGTTTAGTAGTGGCCGATCTTTGATCGGGCGAGCGGGGGTGCTCATAGCTGACCTTCCTCAATCGTACCCAAGTTCCCGAGCCGAGGCAACTTTGGTGATGACGAACACGTGGCCTTAGGCATGAGTCAGGGTTTCCTAAATTTCCCCTAAAATAAAATATTTAGGTGACGACTCTGTATCTGGCAAAGCAGTCCATGTTTGACACTTCTTTACAAAAATCAGTTTTCCAAAACGATTTGTCGGATTTGGACTCTTTGGTGATTTATCAATCTCACATCGCACATTGTGAGATCAGATTAAGAACCGTGACGTTTTGAGTCGGAACTGTAGCATGAGGCCCTCCCGGGGCGCGTCTACAGTCATGTGAACTCTAGGCTTCTAATCACAATCACCCCCGTCATTCTCAACATTGTTAGGTTCTATATCAATGTGCCAAGTCACTTAAAAAATAAAAAATGCTCAATATTAGCATAAAAACTGTAAATTATGTTTGCAAAATAATACAAACCGAATAAAAATATTACAAGAATTGACTCATATTAGATTATATAAACAAAGGGGAACCATGTTATTGAAGAACAAGCTATTGTAATAGAAGATGAGGGTCCCGCCTCTCTTTCAAAACCTGCTTGCTAGGCCAGTTAGATGAACCATGTTACTTTAGATATGTATGAATACTAATATAATTCCTTCAAATCTTTCAAGAAATTAATCTACAATTCTATAGCTCAATTATTAGTACCAGAGTCCATATATTTTAAACGTGACATTGTAGATCAAGTTGTTCTCAATTGGTCTCTTAAATTGCGGTTGGGAACCTAGATTTGGATTTGAGATATGATTTTAAATTCTTGGAGTTTAAATGCCTAGACTGCAAATCTATGGGGTTAATAATCATCTGTTTGTACAAAAAAAATATAAATACAATGTTTAGATATCAAAGATTTTAAAGCCTATTTAACAAGCCACTCTTATATACATCTTCTATTCGAATAAATAATGATTTGCATATAAAACAACACAGACGGTTCTATTCACAAAATTTAAATAAAAAATAAAAAATTAAAACTCACGGCATTGTTTATGCAAATTACACAATGTACAGTACATCCAAAAAACTTGAGCTTATCAAAAAACAAAATATTAAACTCAAATTGATGTTTTGAATTTCTTTTCGATAAAAGAGAAATTTTAGGTTTTAATCAAATAAACAATGAATACGGAACCTAAAAGGAAAGAGAGTAATGAAATACCTAGAGATATTATGCAAAAAGAGCGAGCAAGAGAGATCTTCATTCAAAATTTGTGCAAAAATCAACAATATAGAAAAGTAAAACTAGATGAATGAAATGTTATTTACCTCAGCGACAGCTAGACGGCTAGACGACAGCAACGGCAGGGCGACGGCTGGACAGCGGCACTCTTGCCTCTCTTCTCTCTCTCGCAGTCCCACCTTCTGCTACTGCTTCTGCTATAACTATGTATGGAGGGAATTTTGAATTAAAGTTGAATTTTTAATTTTATTTTTCTTCAAATTACTAACCAAAACGACGTCGTTTTAGTTAGTTTTATTTTCAACCGTTGGATTCTTGCACTTTAAGAGATTACTTCAGGGATCCCACTCTAGAAGATCCTGATATTTTGATACATTGATATCTATAATTTCTCAATAAAAAAACTCACATATTTCAAGATGGGTACTAAGGGCAGATGGTTGTAGCAAAGCTAAATTGACCATCATAGGATTGGGTATTAGAATTTTCAAAAAAAAAAAATAAAAATCCTTTTAATGGCAAATCTATATGATCATAATTTTTTTGAAAAATGATTTGTGGCACTAAAACTGTTGGCACTAATGGCACTAATTTCCTGTTTTGGTAACTTTGTTTTTTTTTTTTTTTTTTTCTTTACCTGATATATAAATTAGTGCCATTAGTGCTCAACAAATTAGTGCCACAAATCAAAGCCCAATTTTTTTTTAGATAATAAGGAAGTTTTCTGAAACTTGGGGAAGTGGCCAATTGCAACTTTTCCCTTCGTCTATTACTACAGCACTAATATGGTGTTTGCTCTGATCTTTTTCATTCTTTTTTTTGTTGTGAGAGCACAGATCCTGAAGAAAAATTATTCACTTTCTTTGGTTTTAGTTTTTAAAATTTACTTTTCTGTTTTTTGTATTTTTTTTTGTTGTTTTTATTGAATTTTTTAATATTTTAAGCAATTTTTTATTTAATTTTTAGACACACCTAACATAAATACATTTATAACGTATAATATTTGGGGAATTTTTTTAAAAAAAAATTACTAAATACCAAAAATACAAAAAACATACAGTATATTTTTTATATTTTTGTGTATTTATTAACTTTTTAAAATATTTTACTATTTAAATACATCTAAGTAAGGTGTATTTAAAAAAGTAAAAAAATTGTTTAACATTTTAAAAATATTCAATAAAAACAAAAAATACAAAAAACAAAAAACTTAATTTCCAGAAAATTGAATTAAGAAAACTGAAACTAAACACACTAATTAATGGTGAAGGAGATGGATAGTGACGATAGACATTGATAATGAAAGGCAGTGGCTTTGGTCCAGTCCAAGATTGGACTGGACCGTGTTGTTGGGCCTGTGGAGATCCATCACGGGTCCCGTTTTGATAATTCGAACCGTTCAATGTGTAGAACTCGTCGAGTACTATATACCTGTAAAAAATCACGTTGATCGGATATCGATAGCTATGTAAACAAAACAGTTTTTTATCAACCGTTAATTTTTTTACCGTCTATTTTTTTTTATACAAAACTGATTTGATCATATAGCTATTGATTTCCGATCAACGTAATTTTTTTTAGACATGTAGTACTCGACGAGTTCTACACATTCAACGGTTCGGATTATCAAAACGAGCTCAAAAAATAAACTCCATGGGCCGAACTGGACGGGTCCAGTCTTGATCTCAACTTGAGGCAAGCTGGACCCATAATGAAAATGATCAAATACTTATGGAGGCAGTCAACACAAATAATACATATAAATAAGTCTAACTTTAGTAAAAATGAAAAGAGTTAATTATAATATGTCATAATTAATATCATAATGAACAATTGCGTAGTCAAAAATTTATATAAGTGGAGTCATTTGATAAGTAGTATCAATGTCACTATGTAAGATTTTAGTTATACATAGCCTATCAAAATCAACTTTCACACAATTCATTGTATTTTTATATATTTTCAATCACATTAATAAAGTAATTGAAACTTATCAAATCATATGTAAAAATAAAACTAGCACATTAATTCTATTATCTCAACTAAAGGTAAAATAATAATCATTCATCCAACCATCACTTATTTGATTTTTATTTACTCATTAGGAAGATATTTTTTGACACTTGCATTTGTCACTAGTTGAATTGATGACAATTAATAATAATAATTGTCATTGTTCCTTTTTTTATAAATATATTTTAAAATTTGTACTTAAATGTACACTAAAAATTATGCGTAATTTTGAACACTAAGATTAATTTTAAAGTGTAATTAGAACGAGGTAGAGTGAGAACACTAATTTTTTTTTTCCTTCTTTTCATTGAGTTGAATTTGTAAAATTTCAACAAAAAAAAAAAAAAGAAAAAAAAAAAAGCTTAATTCCATTGAGTCAATTGGTAAAAATATCAAACATTTGGGACAAAATTCAAAATTTATTAGAAAGAATTCAGAATTGTGGCTCTGCCCATGATAATGAGTTATGTCATAATAAACATGTCATGATCAAAGACTATGAAAGTTGTAATTAGCTATATATTATATTTAAATTTTTTTGAGGAGTGTATTATAAAATTATATATTATATTTAAATTTTTTTGAGGAGTGTATTATAAAAGAGTTCCGATATGGAGCTCGAAAATAGGTAGCTCGAAAGCCCCGAAAATGAAAATGGTGTCGTTTTATATATATATATATATATATTTTTTTTTCTGCAGACGCAGACGAAGGAAGAAGACGAAGGAGGGGGAGGGGGGAGGGGGAGGGGGCCCTAAAAAATGGGGTTGAAGGCTAGGCAGAGGCATGCGATCGGCGGAGGCGCGGCGATCGCGGCCGAGGCGACGAGATCGGCGGCCGAGGCGACGAGGCGACTCGATCGGCGGCGGACTCCCTCTCCCTCTCCCTCACCGTTTCAGAGTTGCAGACACGAGGAAGAAGAAGAAAAAAAAAAAAAAAAAAATGTGAAACGACGTCGTTTCACGAATTCGGGGCTTTCGTGCTACAGCTTTTCGAGTCACAAAACATTTTCCATTATAAAATTTGGACTTTTTTTAAGTGTGCAACTCACTTACGGTTGCACACCATATGCAACCTCACAAAAGGTGTAAGTGTCAGGTGTAAGTGTAAGTATAAGGTGTAAGTGTAAGGTGTAAGGTGTAAGACCTTGTTAAGTTAAAAATGAAATTAAAAAAAAAAAAGAAAAAGGAAAAAAAGGGCTAGTTTGGAGGCGATAGTGTGAAATAAACCCTAATATTTGAAACATTCCTGGACATGTTCATGGGGCTTCTCTTTCCGTGTTTCTGGTTGGGTTGTAGTTTGTAGCAGAGCAAGCAAGCGCCGAGGAAGCAAATAGAAGAAAAAAATGGGAGGAAGAGGAAGGTCTCGTACTCAGAGGAAACACTTTCGTGAGAGCAGAGACAACGTTTGGAAGCACAGCAGATCTGATTCCCAACAACAAGAACAAGAACAAGAACAAGAACAAGACGACAATGGCAACAACAAAAGCAGCAACAACAAAAGCAGCAACAACAAAAACCCTTCTTGGGAGCCCTTCGCCACTCAAAACCCCTCCTTCGATGAGTACTACAAGGTGCACACATAACCCCCTAAATTCATCTACATGTAGAGTTGTGTATGTATATTTATGTATATTAATCATGGCAGGAGCAAGGAATTGTGTCCCCTGAAGAGTGGGACGCATTCATCGAAGTTCTTCGGAAACCATTGCCTGCTGCTTTCAGAATCAATTCCAGGTAAAATTTATAAGCACACACAATTGGACAATTTAGTTTCCATGAGGTTTAAAAACTCAACCTTCATGTAGTTTGACAATTGATGTATTTGGACATGTTATTTTCTTTTAATTGAAAGTGAGAAATGATGATTCTGTTGTGCTGTAGGCTGTTTTACTCTTACCACAATTTCTTTTTTGTTACAGTGTATTGCAATTTCCATACAAATTCATGAGGAATAATACCCACACATGGAATTACTCTATTTTCAATTTCTACTATCCTCACTGTGTGATTCACAATGTTTAGAAAAAAAAAAAAAAATCTTTGTGCTCCAATTTCCTACTTAGTTCTGATTGTGGAGCACATCTAGATCAAGTTGGGATTAACTATTTACTCTCCAATACCTCCCATCCCCACCCACCTCCAAAGAAAAAAGGACAAAAGAAATATAAGTTCATGTTCAAACGAAATAAAAGGAACTTTGATGTTATAGTTTTACTTTATGAGTTTGCCCATATAAAGAAGATGGAATTCCAGTTAGCAACAGAAGTTAATTACTTGTTGGTTTGCAGTTTTAGATTTTGTTCTTGAATCATTTTAGTTTCATTTATGTGTGTGTCAAAACTAAGTTTTCTTGCAGTAAGAGAAGTATTTTGAGCTTGTTTCCAATGACATGCTCATATTGTTTCTTTTGTTTAATGTTGCAGTAGCCAGTTTTGTGGAGACATTAGAATGCAGTTAGAGAATGATTTTATGAAATGCCTCCAGGCTGAGGTTAACGAGCTGCATTCTTCCTTTCTCCTATTATGAATGTTCTGAGGCTACTGCTGGATATTTTTAATTTTTTTTAATAATCTTTTTCTATGCCTTTATGTATAGGCTGCAGATGGGACTGAAGTGGTGGGAATTAGACCATTACCTTGGTACCCAGAGAATCTTGCTTGGCATTCAAATTTTTCTCGCATGCAGCTGAGGAAGAATCAAACCCTTGAAAGGTAAATGATGCATTTGACTATTGTTTGTTAGTATTGTCATGTGGATGATTTTATAGGCCATCTTCAACATAAAACAATGACCAAAGATCTTGCTAGGTTAGGGGAGAGTTTGGTGGTGTTGGAAGGTATACATACACATGCCTCTTAATTTACATGTTTCTGGAGTTTCTACTGGCATCTGATCACATATAAGGATGATGGTATGCCAACGGCCTGTTTTTTATCTAAATTATTGGCCAAATTGCAAATACACTTCCTGAGGTTTTGCTTAATATACAAATTGCCCCCTGTGGTTCCGTAAATTACAAATAACCCCTTGTCAGAATGTGTCATTTAACATAGTTGGCAAAAGAAAAATGAAATTCCTAACTATCCTACTATGCAATAGTGAAATTGCTAGAATTGTTAATTGCAATATATTGTTGACATCATTAAAAACTATTAATTGACTTAATGGTTGATTAATGAAAGGGGTTATTTTTTATGCGATTAGAAATTTGAAGGGGCATGATATAATTTTCGGAACCACAAGGGGCAATTTGTATTTTAAGCAAACCTCAGGATGTGTATTTGTAATTTACCATAAATTATTTGAAATGAAATGTAATGTGTGTCCATGTGTTAAAATTGTAGGGTGAATATAAAGTGGAGAGAAGAAAAGAAAGACAAAGGAGAGCAAATAATTTGCAGAAAAGAGACTAAAAATTGGTGTTTTCCTCTCTTGTCCCATATATTTATACTAATAGGAAGATAAATACAAAAGTACTCACAACTTAACCCTTCCCCTTAAGTTGGTGCGTATCTCTCATTCACAACTTGCACACAATAGGATGAAAGACTTTACTACTCAACCCTTTATGTTGTGTTTGGGATCATGGATTTGGAAAGGGAAATGAAAAAAAAAATTAGCTTATATTTCATTCACATTTCCCCTACCTGTTCCCTTTCCTTTTTCAATCCCCAACCCAAATCCATGATACAAACACAACATTAGTGAATACATCAACTGGCTAGTCTTTTGATTTCACTAAAGCATACAAATCACATCATTAATCAATTTCTCCTTGATAAAATGTCTGTCGATCTCAATGTGCCTGGTTCTACCATGTTAAACTGAATTATGAGCAATGTTAATAGCATCTTTATTATCACAGTACAGTCTCATGGGTCCATAGCTCAACCACCCTAAGTCAATCAGTATGAAAAGATATATCAATCTCCCTCTATGCCTCCAACATGCCTATTTCTTCAAGAAGGTCTATGATATACTTTCTCTGAGTGATAAAGATGATCTTGTTTGACCTAACATCTTTAATTTCAAATTCCTTGAAAAGATGAGCTTTGATTTGTGATGCTTCCGCTACATCATTACCGGTGATTGCTATGTCATCCACGTAAATAATGAGTACAATAATTTTATTTTCACGCCTTTCGATGAACATAATATGATCAACATGGCTTTGTTTGCCTATACCCAAAATCTTAGTATAACCTTAGGCAACCTATCAAACTAAGTTCTAGGAGACTGCTTCAATCCATACAATGCATTTTTTAACTAACAAACCTTTCTATCAATAATCTGAGAAGAGAATCCTGGAGAGACCATCCATATACACTTCCTCCACATCACCATTAATATGCATTCTTCACATCTAGTTGTTTCATGGGTCATCCTAGATTTGTTGCACAAGAAAGATGAACCCGAATTGAGTTTATCTTAGTCACAGGGGCAAAGGTTTCCTGATAATTGATGCCATAAGGGAATCCCTTAGCAACTAGTCTTGCCTTATATCTCTCAATGGTTCCATCAGCTTTTTGCTTAATAGTGAACACCCATTTGCAACATACTGTCCCTTTTTTTATTTTTATTTTTATTTTTTGTTTTCCCATTGGAAGAGAGACTAGCTCTCAGCCCATTCAGAGCCTCCTCTACTATAGCTTCTTTCCACCTAGGATTATTGAGTGCTTCCTTCCAATCCATTTGGAATAGGTATAGACTATAAAGAAAAAACAAAGAGATGGTATGAAAGAGATAAGGAATCATCAGATACAAATTTAGATATATGATAAATGATAAGAGCAATAGGAAGGTAAACCATCAACTCTATGAATATCCACAATATGAACACAAGCACAAGTAATAATAGAAGTAGTAACTGAGGACTCATTACCTTGAGGACTCATTACCTGGAGAATCTGTGATTGGAGCTTGGGATGGTGATTGACATGGTGACACATAGGTAGACCGTTCTTTTTGTCGCCGTGAATAGATCTTGAGATCTGTCTAATCTAATATGCTATTCTCCCTCTGTATACACTTGTACTTGTCTCACAACACTTGTACTTGTCTCACAACCTGTATCCGTCTCCCCCTCACCAGTAATAGTAATCCCTTGAGTAGAAAAAAATCTGGAGAGAGCATCTCTTCCATAGTATTAACCCCCCTTTGAAGAGACGTCTCCGATATAAAGGACTCAGATTCTCAAAAAGTAACATCCACAGTGACAAACCTTGTGAGATCGAGGATAATAACACTGAGTAGCATAGTAACCAATGAAAACACACTGCAGAGCCTCAACATCAAGTTTCCTGCTCTATTAATGAGAGGTATGAACATAGTAAACACAACCAACGACCTTAGAAGGGAGAGAGGCAGAGAGAATGGTGGTATGTGGGGAAGCTACCACATTGGTACTTCTCCCAATAGTAGCTTTTTCGTCGGCTCTGTGTATTTTCTTAAAAATCTTAAATTCATAATAAATGAAGTATCAATGGGACTATTCTTCCATACTATTACACAACTTGTGTTGCACTTGTAGTGCGTGTGTCCAACAACGATTATTAGAAAAGGTAGTTTGCTAAACGTGGACTTGATATAATAATTTGCATGGAAACTCCGGTATATTTTCAAATGATGCAAACAAATCACATTCATAGTGCAAGCACAATTGGTTCAATGTTGACCTGTTCTCATTTATTTATTTTTTGTGACTTCACATTTTCAGGTTCCATGAGTTCTTGAAGCTAGAAAATGAAATTGGAAACATCACAAGACAGGAGGCTGTCAGCATGGTTGGTCAATTTTATATATTGTCTATTACTCCTTGGATTTTTATAATGCAATTTATTGGGAAATCTCGTGAAACATTTCAGTGGTAAAGTGTTCATTTTCTATTTAATGAGTGCTTTTGACTCAGGTACCACCACTATTCTTGGATGTACATCCGGACCATTTTGTTCTTGATAGTAAGCTGCTTTTTCTGCATTTTAGTCAACTTTCTTTGCATGTAGAGCTTATAACTGAATCCTGTTGAATGATAAATGATATTATCTTGTAGCAGTTTATTCTTGAAGACCTATCCATTATAAAAATCAAGTAGTTTTTGAAGTTGTAGTCAAGAAACTGTTAGAATTACCAAATGTAAATGTCATATGTACTTGTTACGGTGTGATAGACGCCAATAAAGGCATATGACCATGCCAATAAAGGCATATGTACTCAGGGAGGGAGGGATTTATTTTTAAGGTTGATTTTGAAAAGGCATATGACCATGTGGATTGGCAATTTTTGGATTTTGTAATGGACAAGAATGGATATGGTGGGTGGTGGAGATCTTGGATTAGGGGCTGTTTGTCGACTTGCAATATGTCAGTCATAGTTAATGGCAAACCAGGGGAGTGTTTTAGGGCTTCGCGGGGGCTTCGACAAGGGGACCCACTCTCTCCCTTTCTTTTTATTTTGGTGGCTGATGTTTTGGGCAGGATGGTCGATAGAGCTAAAGAAACAGGTCTTTTTGAGGGATTGGAGGTGGGGAGGGATAGAGTTAGTGTAACTCATTTACAATATGCGGATGATAATACTATTTTTTTCTACGGGGGATGAAAATCAGATAGTTAATCTTTATTCGATCTTGAGAGTTTTTGGGCTTCTTTCGGGGCTCAAGGTTAATTTGGGAAAACGTAGCATGGTGGGAATTAATATGCAGCAAGATCAACTTCAGAACAGGGCGCCTCCTTTAGGATGTGGTATAGAGTCACTTCCGATTAAGTATTTGGGTCTCCCATTGGGGGGTAATCCTAGGAGTGAAGTTTTTTGGACTCCAGTGGTGGAAAAGATTGGCAAGAGATTGGAAGGTTGGAGTAAGGATTTATTATCACGAGGGGGTAGATACACTTTAGTTAAGACTGTTTTGAGTGGTATTCCTATTTATTATTTATCTTTGTTCAAGATTCTGGTTAAGGTGGCAAGGTCAATAGAAAAGCTGATGCGGGATTTTCTTTGGGAAGGTAAGGATGAGGGGAAAAAGGATCACTTGGTGAATTGGGAGGTGGTGTCGTTACCTAAGGAGAAGGGGGGTTTGGCTATCGGTAACATTGTGGCTAGGAACTTGGCCCTTCTTGGCAAGTGGTTATGGAGATTTCCACTTGAGACTGATTCACTATGGCATTCGGTTATAAGAAGCAAATATGGGATTCAAGACAATGGTAGGGATTTATGAGTGGTTTTAAGGGGTAGTTGTCGTACTCCTTGGAAGTCAATTTCTCAAATTTTCACGTGTTGGTCTCGACATCTTTCTATAAGGGTGGGCAATGGGGAAATTGTTCGGTTTTGGGAGGATGTTTGGATGGGTCAATCTTCTTTTGCTGCGGATTTCCCGCATCTTTATCGAGTGACTCGTTCGCATAACTCTTCAATTGCTTTCATGACTTGCTCTCTTTTGGCTCCAATTGCTTGGAATTTTGATTTTTCTAGAAATTTTAATGATAGGAAGGCTTCACAGTTGATTTCTTTATTATCTAGAATTGATCACTTTTCTTTATCTCCTCTTTTGGAGGACAAGAGGGTTTGGGCACTTCATTCGTCCGGAATATTTTCTTGTAAGTCTTTTTTTGATTACATCATCGATAATCCTCAAGTTCCTCAATTTCTTTTTTGCAAAAAAGTTTGGAAGGCTTGTGCTCCCCTAAAAGTAAAGGTGTTCATGTGGGCCTTGGTTCGTGGAGGAATTTTGACAAATGATACATTGCAGAAAAGGAGACCCAATCGGTTTTTAAATCCTCAGTGGTGCATTCTGTGTTGTAAGAGCGGAGAATCCGTGGATCATTTATTCTTGTATTGTCCAATAGCTTTGAATTTATGGCATAGATTATTTTGTATTGGAAATGTTATGTGGGTGGCCCCAAAAAGGAGTGCGCATATGCTCTTAGTTGATTTTCGCACATTTGGAGGATCGAAGAGAGCCAAAATTCTATGGACTTGTGCCGTCTTTGCAACTTTTTGGATTCTATGGATGGAGCGAAATCAAAGTTGTTTGAAGATAAGTTCCGGGAGGTGGGCTGTTTGTGGGATCATGTTTGTCACTTATCTTCTTTTTGGGTGTTGGGGAACTCTTTATTTAAGGGAGTCCCACTCTTTTTGTTAGCTAGAGATTGGTTGGCGGTGTGTGTTATGTAAGCTTTTGCCTGTTTTTAGTTGGTTAGGGGTTTTTTTGTGTTTGTATTTTCATTGTCTTGTGTTTAGAGGATGCCTCATCCTCTCTTCCCTTTTTTTTTTCATTTATCAATAAAGCTTTTGTTGTTGATCAAAAAACAAAAGATGCCAATATATTTTGACTGTTGCCTTTGCTTTATGCAGTGTGTGCAGCTCCTGGTTCAAAAACATTCCAATTACTTGAGATGATATACGAGTCAATTGAGCCTGGGTCATTACCTAGTGGAATGGTTTTATTCTTTCTCTAACTCTTCTAACTATATCTTGAGTCTCTATTCTGCTTTTGGTCCAATCTATCTTTTTGCACACTGAAATATAGGGAACAAATTGCAAGATTGCAGCCTCTCATCAACTTGCATGCTGTATTTCTTTCACTTGTTATAAATATTCCAGTAATTCTTATTTACATTTGCCTTGATATTTTGCATGGTTTAGGTGGTAGCAAATGACGTTGATGTCCAGAGATGTAATCTTCTTATCCACCAGACAAAAAGAATGTGCACTGCCAATTTGATAGTCACAAATCATGAAGCACAACACTTCCCCAGCTGTCACTTAAACAAGAATTATGCTAATGCTTTGGAGAATGGAGTTGCAATGGAGCCAAGTGTAAGTCAGCTCCTATTTGATCGTGTCTTGTGTGATGTTCCTTGCAGTGGAGATGGTACTCTTCGCAAGGCTCCTGATATCTGGAGGAAATGGTAATCTTTTGGCAATATATACTATTTTTTTAGTCATTAGTTCCAACTGTGAACTGCCTCATAGCTAGCTAATCATTATTTCTTATACAGGAGTGTAGGAATGGGCAATGGAATCCATGGTCTACAAGTTCAGATAGCAATGCGAGGTACCTTTCATCATTTTTTTTTTGTTTCCTCTCATCAAGGTGGTCGAGAGTAGCATAAATACAAAACAAACTAACTCCATCAGAAGTTTTCTATGAAATCGCTATCTTGGATAATTTATTTATTTTTTTGAGACACTGAAAGATTATGCTAAGTTTGAGCCTGATTGACCACCGCCACTTTCCTGAATATAATTTGTGATGCTGATCATTCCTCAGTCTCATTAAAATTTGTCAAACTATATCACTCATTGCAGTGTGGTGGTCTTTCTTCCTTAATGGTTGATATTTCAAATGTAGTATAGTTTAACAAGAAATGATGACAAGGGTTTAATGGCTGTCTAATCTTCATTTTGCTTTCTCAAGTGTTCAGGAATGATCTACTTTCTAACCATATTAGGATTCAAGTAGCTATATGGTTTATTTGTGTTCTAGTTGGTAAAGTTGATATGAGGTTCTTACTTTGTATATAAAATTAAGAAAATGGTATATTTTTCAAAGACATAACATGTGAATTTTGTATATTGATTATAACATCTATGATGACTTAGAACAAGGAGTTTTTGATGCCATTGATATTTTCCAATCCATGTTACATGGACTCAGATACGAATATCGGGTGGAGGTCATGTCCAAACATCAAAACTCTCTAAACCCTAAATCTTAAGGATATAGAGGTATGTATTCAAAAGTTGGGTATTGGCTTGTAGATACTTTGGACATTTAAATATTTGCATATTTTATTAAATTATTTTACAAACTTGTTTTGTTGGGTGCAATGTTACAAGAAAACTCTAATACCTTAACGATTTACATTTTTGGAATGCACATTTCGAAAGATGGTAAATTTTCATTCCAAAAAGGTGAAATTAGTGATCCATAGTGATCACAACTTTTTTCCCTATTAATTTTCATAAAGGTTTCCTTTTGCGGGAAAAATATCAAAATCAAATATAACAATAAACTCAAATCTAGGGAGTGGAGTTTTGGTAGGACAACTTTTACAAAAATGAGCCATAATGCTTATAGAAATGAGTTTTTATATGATTAATAAATAATATATTTTATTGGATGTACAATTGTTGAAAGAAAATTTCTTTAGAAGTACCTTAATTTCTGATGGTGCAATCTACACAAGTCTACTCCTATTGTACCACATTTTAGAGCATGTGATGTATTGTGGTCCCGTTCCACGTACCGAAACAATCCATATTTTAGAGCATGTGATGTGTTGTGGTCCTGTTCCACGTACCGAAACAATCCATGTTGCATGTAACATAGGTCGAGGGAAAGAGAAACAAGAGATTTAAATTAGTTTAAGTGTATAAAAAGTGAGGATTCGAGAGTGTTAGTCAAGGCTAATGAGATTAAAGAGGTGGAAAATTTGTTTTGAGACATGGTTAAATGAAAGACATTTAGAGGTACCTATATATAAAAATAAAAGATAACTACAGAGGTATTAAGTGATGAGAGGGCCAAAAAAATTCGGTTGTGAGATGAAGGAAAGGACAGAGAAGAAAATGGAAGGTGTTGTAGCGACTCAAACTCTCTGCCGGAGCTCTTGCTAGTGCCACTGGCTCATCTTTCCTTAAAGGACACACCAAGCACAGAAATTTAAGGATGATTGTAGGTCGGTGGTTACCTACGGAAACTAATTCGATCTGCTCCCCGGCTGGGAGGATCAATTGAACAACTTTATAAATATATAAAAAATTCCAAACTGCTACTATTTGATCGCAAACTATAGTCTTCAATTGTTAAACCGATTCGAATCAATTGGGCTTCGTTCCAGTTAGTGTTTGGTCATAAGCCTTTCTCTTTGGATCTTCACTTGTCTTCTTTCATTCCACTTCTTTCCAACTCATTTTCGGTTAAACAATTTAAACACCAGGCTCCTTCTCCAGGGTGGCAGATGGGTCTAGAGAATCTTACAGTCTTGCGATTTCCTTTTGGTTAGCTAGACTTTTCCTGAGAAACTCCCATATCACTTGAGTAGTAATACAAAACCTTAAGAAGTGGTGATCTACTAGTTGATTCAAGGGTTTAGGGTTTGTCCATGGACGAGTGTTTGTTGTTTCAGTAGGAAGAATACAATCTTTTCCAGCACTGATGCAAAGTAGCGTACATTGTTGGCAAGGAAGGAGGCATTGGCGTGAATTTGACACTTCATGCATCCCCTGACGAATTTATTACAATTTTGATTCGTTATATCCATCATATATTATTAATGCATTCATTCCATTATCATGGAAATATTTACCAACGAACATCAGGTTTTGGAGACCCACGTCCTAGTAAATTGAATAAGAGTGCTTTCAGTAAGGACAGCTCTGGAACGGAGCAACTAGAATGAATAGGAAATCAACTGTACTTGACTGTTCCAGTTGAAATACTTGGAATAACTCTAGGAAATATTTTATAGAACAATTATAAGGTCATCATTGCTTTACAGGATATAATATTGAGCAACTAGAAAACATCTATAAAATGAGTGTCGTAAGACCAAGAAAGTTAGAATTAGAATTTAATAATTTTGTGAAAAGATAGGAGTAACACCAATTGAAGATTAAGTTGAGTGAGAACAAACTAAGATGGTTTAGTCTTGTACAACTAAAGAACAATTTTTTTTTAAAAGTTTTTCCATTGAAAGGATTGAAATATTTCCATCAAAATATACTGAAACATAGTGAAATACACCGAATCACTGCTCAATATATTGAAACAATAAGTTGCTTCGATACAAATTTAGAATTTTTCATAAACTTTTTACAATTTTCTTTGGGAAATTGTTAGTGTTGTATTGTTTTTACTATATTAATAAATAATATTATTAGTTACTATTATTACTATTGTCTAACTAATTTTTTAGACCTTATTTTGTTTGGAACATATACATTTTAGAATCATTTACACTTGTATTTAATAAAATTGGGATAATATTTAATAATTTTTGGTTTATAGCAACGATAAGGATGAGTGATAAATGCCAAAGGGAGGGAAAAACCTAAATTGACATGAGATACTGCAATAAAAAAAGATATTTTTAACTAATTGACAGCAAAATGATGAAAAATTATTCCTGTAGCTGACCCTAATTAATTGGGACACAAGGCTTTGGTTTGGTTTATTGTATTTAGAATTATTTAGCAATGTACTTGAAATTAAATGAAATTTAGGGGAAAATGGGATTTCTATCTTGCATCCACGTGAGAGGCTATAATATATATAGTTATTATCAAATTTGAGCTTCTTTTCCTCCATATATTGTACAAAATTAGAGGATCAAGTGTCTAATTTGGGTATGAGGGTTGGACACATATCTTATTCTCTTTCCCTTCTTATATCAGATGGACATAGGTACACAGGTATACTGGGGAGAATAGAATAGTCCATGTAACATTGTTGCTAGATGAATTGACTGTCCCAAATTAATCATTTGCTTTTTTTATTGGAAGTTAAGTTAGAAGCTTTTTTGCATAAGGGATTACCATGTTTTTTTGGTCATTTGTATATTTGATTATTTCAGGGATATCTTTGCTCAAAGTTGGTGGAAGAATAGTTTACTCAACTTGCTCAATGAATCCAGTTGAAAATGAAGCTGTGGTTGCTGAGGTAATGTGCCAGCTATTAGGAATCTTGTAAGCTGTAACTATGATCATTTCTCAACTTTTGATTTTATTAAGAACAGAAATAAATGTGGTTTCTTTTTAACTACATCCAAACATTCTCATGACTAATGAAAAGAGAGGGCGGAGTAAGGTAGGATGTTTGACCATGCCACATTGTCTAGTAGCTGCTACTGCCAACTTGCTTTGCTTTTCCTGGAAGCTCTCTCTTCTATCTCTACTAAGAGCCCAAGACAAAATGACTGTTTGATTCGCCACAAATCTCAATCCCAATTTTGTACTCATTACAGTGACAATGATTTATTTCATTTTCATCTTCATCCATGTACTTTATGTTGAAGTTGCACTTATCTCTTACAACCACAATGAATTTCTTCTTTTAATAAAAGAAACATTGTATAAACATCATGGATACATTGTTTTTATTACTTATGGAAAAAACAGGATACATTTTCTTTGTTACTTATGAACTGCCTCTATGTCAAGGAACGGAACGAAAGGGCTTTTTCTTCTCACCATTAAAAGAGTAATGACCTAAGATTGGGCATATTTGGTATCGTTTTTGTTCTCTTTTTTTGTTCTTGAAAGCTGAAAAAATGGAAACTGATACTAAAAACAAAAACAAAAACAAAAACAAAATAAATGCTTGGTCAAGTGTTTCTGAAAACTATTTTCAACAAAGTTTTTTGAAAATTTCTTAAATTTTGAAATTTTGTTTTCGTGCAAAGTTGAAAACGATTGGTGTTTTCACACTTTCCATTATTTATTTTTCTGAAAAATGAAAATTTTGAATGTCTCTTTTGGAAAGGTTTTTAAGACTTTTAAGGCTTAGCCCAAAAGTTGAGAGAGAATGAGTGTATTCGAGAATGGGTAGGAGTAGCACTGATAGAAGATAAGTTGAGAGAGAATCGATTAAGATAGATTGGTTATATTCAACGGAAACCAACAGAGGTAGTAGTGAAGAGATGCAATGCTGTAACGGTAGATGGAAGTGTTAAGGGACGGGGTAGGCCTAGATTAACATTGGCTAGCGTTGTAAATAGAGATATGGATCTACTTAATTTGACTAACGTAATGGCCTTTGATAGGGCTGCGCGAAGAAGAAGGATTCATGTAGCCGACCTCATTTGATGGGACTCAAGACTTGGTTTGGTTTATAAACTTTTTCATGGCTTTGTAATTAATTTTTGAGGTTCCCACTAACATGTAAATTCCCCTTTTTATTTTTATTAATGGAATAAAACTGGCTTCAAAGCCTTTCACAAACAAGGTAAGTAGCAAAGTATTTTTGGTGTTTGTCATGGAATTGTGTTAATATCATTTTTGATACTACGTAGGACCTTATGGAGATGACCTAATCACGCCTAGATTCAAAAATAATAAAATAAAGTTCTTGGCACTATTAATATGAATTAACAGTATTACCTAAGTAATTTCCTTCTGAGGACTACTGCTGATAATTTGTCCTGAACAGTTGACATCATCCCATAAGTAATGAAGGAGGGTCTGGTAATAATGCACCTGAAAATGCCCAGAGAGTTGGGTTTCTCTTGTCATGAACTGTTTCAGCATCCAAATCTTTTAATTATCTTGCAATGAATTGCCCCCTAGGGAACACCCCAACTGCTTGGTTGCATTGCCCCAACAAAGAGACTCAAGTTTGAGTCTCCTTACCTTTCCTATTTAAAAAACAAAAAAAGAAAGTCTTGCGATGAAATTGTATTCTTTTCAACTTTAAGTCATGTCTATTCCAAACGATATTATTTTGTGATTATATTTTTTGGACTTCTGCGTTTTAAGAAGGGACAATTTTCTTCTTTTTGTTTTGTGATTGGATGTTGTCCATGCTCTTGATTTGCATAGGTCAGATTTGGCTATGTAACTTTCACTTGCCTTTCTAATTCTTGCTCCTTTCATGGGCTCATAACCTCTCATTTCCTTCAGATTCTGCGGAGATGTGGTGGGTCTGTTGAACTTCTTGATGTCTCCAGTGAGCTCCCTCAGCTTGTTCGTAGGCCAGGCCTTAAGAAGTGGAAGGTTTGCTTTTAATTTAACTAGATACTTTGTTAGATTACTATATTATTGTATATTTGTAAATTAGCATATTTAAACTGGTTCAACATGCTGGTTTAAATTGTTTTGTGTATTGACCTTGGACTTTGAAATTGCAATTCCATGTACAATATAGTGTCTTGCTTCTTTTGCTTGGGTAGTTGAGAGGAATTTGAGTTCTAATGCAACTCGAAACTTCCTTTCCTATAGCTTTCTAATTATAATAATGGTTGCATTTTTTATAGTTGTCATAATTAATTTACCCGATGACACATGCTTGTGGATGATTGAACTCAAGAAGCATGGACACTTCTATGGAGGAAGTGCGTCGTGTTGGACAATCATGTTAGACACAACACTCTGTGGATACTCCTAAAAGTGTATCCGACACTTTTTCAATGCATCTTAATTTAAAATTTAAATTCATAATATCGGACCCTTTACAAACATTTCGGCTACACTTGAACCTTACGAAAATGAATCTCTTTATAGTAACAAGCTGACAATATCCTGCATTTTTCGGAATGCAACTTGTGTACTATGTTTTAAACAATTTATAAGGTGAATACATCATGCGTATTTTAGTGTTCTACAATTGTTTTGCATTCTTTAAATGCAATTGTTATGTGAATGATATCTTCATGTTTAAGCCGTAGAGTATATGGCTTTTTAATTTTAATCAGCATTATGTTGCTTCTTTTTGTCCCCCCCCCTTTTCCTTTTTTTAATCATTGCATTTAAATAAATTATTCATATATTTGATATATAATAAATTTATAAAAATATAACTATTTAACCTGATTTACGATTTAACTAGTGGGATACATGTCTGTCTATGCCCTTTTTGTGCTAACACAAAAATAAGGGGGAGATGATGAAGAGTGGCTAGTTAAAGTCTATGCTTGAAATGGAGGAAAAAGAAACTACTTTGTGAGCTGTACTAACAAACCAGTGGTCCCTGTTGCAGGCAACACTTGACTGGATACTATTTCTGCACGGGTTTGGTCAGGCCCAATTGATTCTAACTTCCTTCGGAGTTTAGAAAATCAGATAAGCCATTAGTGTTTTTGTAATAATACAAAACTAGGGGTATTCTAGGTTCTTAGGTTGTTCAGTACAAAATTTTTCTTCTGTTTCAATGGTGAGACTTCATCTATTACATTTTGGTAACAGATCTTAAGGCCTTTCTGACTATAAGGTTTCTATCCTCTTTCTTCATATTCTTTTTTGTTTATTTTGTTGGATCCTATGCATTATCAGCAGAAACATCTACCCTCCTTCACCTTAATTGAATTCCTAAAGCCCTAAGCCTTTGACCTTATACCTAATTCTAATTACCTTCCAATTGGGCAACGCATGTGTGACACAAAATGAAAGTTTAGCTTGATGGATCATTCTGTAACACTTGATAACACAAAATGACTAGTTTATATAGGTTAAGGCTTTTTACATGTTAAATCTATGTGGAAACAATATATGGTAATTATAATTAAATGATGTATTCAGTTTATTTCTTCTTATATTCAGAATCAGATAATGGAAAATTCATGTTGGTGATCTGATTCCTCAATTTTTAAGGAGTTTGTGTATTGGTGTCAAAAGACTGACAATGCTGATTATGACCTAGGATGTGATCTCATAAGTGGATTAAGTGCCTACCCCTTACGCCTCAATTTTTAATGTTAACAGGAAGGATATCATATTCCATTTATTTTGGTTTATACATTTGTCTTGTCTTCTTCAGTATGGTGTTAATATAAATTGCAAAAGCAGGAGAAAAGGATTGCCATTTCAATCCAAAAATGTTACCAAGCAATTCAATTGTATTTAGTATGTTCTTAGTCACAATGTTTTCCTTACATCTGATTTTTTAATCTTTCACTTGGACATGCAGGTTCGAGATAAGGGTATCTGGTTAGCTTCTTACAAAGATGTCTCTAAGTTTCGTAGAGCAGGAATCACTCCCAGTATGTTTCCTTCTGGCAAAAGCTACATGGACACTTCTGAAAATGATGATCATACAGAATTGGGAGAAAGGCATGATAATGGTGGTGATGAGAATTCAGAAAAGAAGGATCTTGAAGCTCTAACAGATGTTCTGGACGAGGAAATTTCAACTCTTCCTTTAGAACGTTGCATGAGAATAGTGCCTCATGATCAGAATACTGGGGCATTTTTTATTGCTGTCCTTCACAAACTTTCCCCTTCGCCAGGTATTTCAAAACATCATTCCATTTAGATAATTCTGAAGAATTTTAGGTACTCCATTTGTTGAATTTAACAAACCAAGAAGATAGCATCATAGCATGTCTTTGGTGTAATGTGCGAGTCATGTAGCCTACTAGACTTTAGCATGGCTTCATGATGATAAAAATTCACTGCATTTGCATAGTTGTGGACAGGTAAAACTTGAAAATTGCAATAATCTAAACAGTCTAGACAACACAGTTATAGCAGTTTACAGGGATATATGTATAGGACACCCAGTTTAGTTCGCATTGGATGGGTGTCTGGGAGAGGTAAATTGGGTAGAGACCTAACATTTGGCATAATTTGCATAAAGTGGCTATTCTCAAGTTCAAACTCACAACCACAACCTATATATATATGTTTTTTTCCTTCCTTTTCTGGACCATTTCAGATAGCTGATACCAAACTACAACTTCCATATTTAGTCCTTTGGTCAAACGTATAGTCAGCATGCTCCTTTCATATATTTCCATCTCTTGTTTGACATTATTGGTACTACTGTCTGCAGAAGATAATTATCCTATTTATCTTTGTGTAGCTATTCAGAAGAAACCTACCAGTCTGTATAGCAAGTTGAAGTCGAATAATACTTCTCGACCTGAGAAATTAGCAAAGGATGTGAAAGAGGTTATAAATGGAGTGGAATTTAATTCGACAGATGTTACAGAAGAGCAATTACCAGAAGCAGTTTCTGATGCAGATTTACTCGGTAATGAACTGGAGGAATCTGCTTTGGATACTGATCCTAGCAAAATGTGTGATGAAATTGAACCAAAGGAGATCCAAGATCCTGTTGATAAAGAAACTGGTCTTGAGAAAGTTGGGGGGAAAAGAAAGTTACAGAGTCAAGGCAAGTGGAAAGGTGTCGACCCAGTCGTGTTCTTCTCAAATAATGACATAGTGGATAGTATAATGACATTCTATGGTATTGATGAATCCTTTCCATTCAGTGGTCACCTCGTCACAAGAAACAGTGATACCAACCATGTGAAGAGAATTTACTATGTATCAAAGTCTGTTAAAGACATCCTTGAACTGAATTTAAAAGGGGGGCAACAGCTGAAAATAACTTCCATTGGCCTGAAGATGTTTGTAAGTTTTCCACATTTATCTCTGGTTTTGACATTTTTTCGGCCTCAAGAATTATTCATATTCAAATATTTCATATTCAGTACTTGTGATCTAAGTAACCAATTAGCGGAGCGGGAGCGAGAGTCTTTTGTTAAAAAATTTCAGTGTGGGAGCACCTCCAAAATGTGTATACGTATGTTTTAACCTGGTTGGGTGAATTAGATGACTTAAATGAAAATCTTAACGAATTAGTCGCCTAAACAATTTAAAGCTCCTTGCAGCCTGCTTGGTCACGAATACATCCTCACATCGATTGTAAGTTTTGAATCATCATCTTATCAGTTTCTTTTTGTTTTTCAGGAACGGCAATCGTCAAAAGAAGGTTCATTGTCACCATGTGCATTCAGGATATCATCTGAAGGATTGCCACTGCTTCTTCCACATATAACCAAACAGATAGTACATGCATCCCCAGTGGACTTCAAGCATCTCTTGGAATATAAGACAATTAAATTTGCAGATTTTGTTGATGCTGAATTTGGTGAAAAGGCTTCAAAACTAATGTTAGGTTGTTGTGCGGTGGTCTTGCGTAAAGGTTTGTGTAAACATTTTTTGGAATATAATCAATGATGGTCATTGTGCATCCACCCCTTATAGCTCCTTATCCATTTTTACAGATGGCGAAAGTTCAGCAGATCCTCCTAAAGTGGATGCGTCAACAATAGCAATTGGATGCTGGAGAGGTAGGACCAATGTATCTGTGATGGTAACAGCAATTGACTGTCGGGAAATGCTTGAAAGGCTGTCGATGCGGATGGGGACCAAAAATGGCTCTGAATTGCCAGAAACCAAGCCCTCTAATGCTGATCCTGAAGAACTCGGAACAAATGATGTTGAATCTAAAGAAGATGCTGAAACCATCGAAATGGCAACTGTTGGTTGAACCCGAAACATTTCCATTGGAGTTGGGACTTTCCAGGGATCTCCCCCCTTATATTTTGTTGTGATTTAAACCTCACAATTCAGAACAGTTAAGTTTAGTTTGACACCTTCATAATGAATTGTAGTATGTTTCCTTAGAAAATGAAGTCATCTTTACAATGTTTGTTGCAAAGCAGGGTGTCTGCTCTATTGAGAGCATGATCTTATATTCTGATGGTCTGATTAAAACACTGGGCAAAATACTGCGGCTTTAAATTATGGCATCATAAGATGAGAGTCCTGCCTGTGTATTTTCTGTATTGAAAAAAAAGTTTTCAATACAGAATATATGCATGTTCGCATTTTCACAATTGAAGATACGGGTATTTTTTTTGTATGTTCAGAACTTAGCACAACTGTTCTTTAGTTGAAGGGATTGTGACAGTGAATGGATTCCAACAACGAGAGAGTAAAAATAAAAACCTGTGCATTAAATGGCTAGTAATTGTTTGTCTTGTTGCGGGTGTTTTGGAGCTATGTGTTTGACACATCCCAAAGAGGCAAAAATAAAAAGATTGAGATCACCTAAAAAGAAAATTTTTCGGTGTGTGATACATATTATATATAATTTTATATAAAATTATATAAATTTTTATGAATTTATGCAAGTGATATTATAAAAATATGTAAATTGAACATAAATTTGTGTAATTATACAAGTTTTCATGAACCTACACGAATGTATTTAACTTATTCTTTTTTTGTAAGATCACTTATGTAAGTTTGTAAAAATTTACATAATTTTATGTAGAGTTTCATATAGTGTGTATTGCACATTGGAGCATTTCTCCATTTAAAAAATGTTTCATAATTTTATCTAGAAGGAAATATATTAATTTTTAATTCATCATTAATTTAATCATGTAAAGTATAATTTTTTTTACAATAATACTTCATAGCTTGAGAAATTTGGCCCGAAAGTGACTCAAATACCCAACAATGTCGTTTTGGGTATTCTTTTTTTTTTTTTTTTTTTGTTGCTTTCTTTCTTTTTCTTTTTCTTGCTTTCAAATACAAAAGAGAGAAGAGGCAAGAAGAGAGGAGAAAGAGAAGGAAGAGTGGAGGAAGAGAAGCCGGCGTCTCTCTCTCTCTCTCTTTGCCGGTGGCGGTGCCGATCGCCTCTTTCAGACTATACTTTTTTTCTTCTTTTTTTTTTCTATAATTTTTTTTTTTAGTTGATCTGGATTTGAAGATGAGAGGGAAAAAAAAAAAAAAAGTTTTGTTGATGATGATGATGTGTTGATGAAGATGTTGATTTCAAATTCTGTTTTCTCTACATTTTTTTTAGTTGATCTAGATTTGAAGATGAGGGGAAAAAAAAAGAGCAATACTAGGTATCATGAAAAAACTTTCATGAAAATGATCATGAAAGGTTTATGACCCTTGGATTACACTTAAAATAAAGCACTACACACTAATCAAGGTAATCTAAGGGTCATAATTCTTTCATGATCATTTTTTCATGATCCCTAACTTTTCTCAAAAAAAAAAAAAAAGTTTTGTTGATGATGATGATGTGTTGATGAAGATGTTGATTTTAAATTCTGTTTTCTCTATTTTTTTTTTAGTTGATCTGGATTTGAAGATGAAGGAAAAAAAAAAAAAATTTTTGTTGATGATGATGATGATGTGTTTGATGAAACCCAGCGCCTTTTGATGATGATAATGTGTGATGAAACTTAGCTCCTCCTTTTTTTTCTTCATCTTCAGAAAAACGCAAAAAAAAAAAAGAAAAAAAAGAAAAAAAGAAGCCAAAATGATGTCGTTTTGGTGTCGGGCCATTCAAGCCATACTAATTTCGAGTTACAAACCGGAACTGTTTTTTCTATTATAGATTGTAGATTTTAAATTGTGAATATTAAGCATTTCACAATTTAGCCCAACTCTAATTGGGCCACCATTAGCCCAACAACAATTGAGCCATCCTAAATGGAGCCATCTCAGTTCATTGTTTTGATGGCTTTGCCATTACATTTCTTACACTAAATAAAAAATAATAATAATAAAGATGGTAAACTATCAATACATCTTAATAGTAGACTTATTACCTATAAAATCCTATTGAAAGTTGGTCATAGTAAAATCGTCGTTAAAAATAATTTTGTGACGATTTTCTACATGTCTTTAAAAATTAACAATTAGTGATTTTTTTGTCACGATTATAAATTGTCACTAAAATTTACAATTTGTGACTTTTTTTGTGACAATTTTTTTAAATTGTTGCTGAAAGTTAAAAATTAGTGATTTTTTTTGACTTAAAATTGTAGCTAAAATTTATAATTAGGGACTTTTTTGTGACAATTTTTAAACTGTCGTTGAAAAGTAACAATTAGAGATTTTTTATAATAGTTAATGAAAAATACCATTAATTATCATAAGGCTTATTGAACAATAAATATACCTATTAAAACCAGTATCCAAAAAAGTCAATTTAAACATTAGGATTGTGTTTAAATCTAAGGAATTAAAGTTCTCTTTGAATGAAGAACTAAAAAAAAAAAAAAACCCTTTATTCAAAGGATTTCGTTCACTTCTTCACTTTTCATTTTTTTTTCTTCCACAAATCTCCAGTCAAATTATTGATGTAAACAAAACCTACCAATACATTCAAGACCTAAACCCTTTACACAACTCCAGGAAGAAAAAAAAAAAAAAAAAAAAAAACCAACCACCCCCCCCCCCCCCCCCCCCCCAACCCCCCCCCCAATTAAAGGATTTCATACACTCAAGTTTTCACTTTTCATTTGTTTTTTCTTCCATAAATCTCCAGTCAAATTATTGATCTAAACAAAACCTAGTGATACATTGAAGACCTAAATCCTTTACACAACTCCGTGGCAGCACCATGGCAAACGGTGAGCCATTCATGATGCAAGGCCAGTGATCTTTCTATCCCAAAATCCTACGTCTGCAATGTAATCCCATTCAATTAATTTAAGAATCTCAAAGCAAAGAAATTTTTTTAAACATGATCGCATTAAGATATATAAATTTTGGAACAGAGGATTACATCAATTAAATTGGAACCTTGGAACTGTTTAGGCTAATGTTATTAGTCTCAAAAATCACATTACTTGGGTCAAAGAGAAGGATCTAACTGTGTGAGAATAAATTCATACGACCATAAAACATAAAATTTGAATCAGAAAAAAAAAAAAAAAAACAATCTGCAACCAGTCTCATCATCTCTCCCCCGTTCAAAACAATAACCAATTCCTCATTGCACACTAAGCTATATAGTAAATAAAAGATATATATAACAACAAACATATATCAGACATCCAAAAAAATACTTACTAGGAAACATGAAACAAACGTCCAAACAAATCTGGAAACCCCCAAAACAAATCACGATGATGTACAACACATCCTGCTCTTAACAGGGATTTCTTGAGCCGGGCCTGGGATTAAAATCTTCTTGCCAGACAGGTTTGCAGGGGTGCCGTTAGCATGATCCTCACCTGCGACAAGGTTCTTCCTATTCACAATGTTGAAGATCTCTGTCAACACAGTCATGAATGCATTCTCAACATTTGTTGAATCCAGTGCTGAGGTCTCCAAGAAGAACAACCCTTCCTTCTCCGCAAATTCCTTGGCATCCTCAGTGGGGACTGCTCGTTGGTCTTCAAGATCGGTTTTGTTTCCAATCAGTATGATGACGATGTTCTTGTCAGCATGGGCACGCAACTCTTCTAGCCAACGGGGTATGTGATCGAAGGTCTGGCGTTTGGTTATGTCATAAACCAACATAGCCCCAACAGCACCCCTGTAATATGCACTAGTAACCGCCCTATATCTGCTCATCATACAAAATGGAGGGCGAAATATTCAGTTGCCCATTTAATATGATTTTAGGAACTGTAAGCATGAGCTTGTTCACATTGTCCCACTCTTGTATCATTGTTCTACACAATTACATTCAATTCTACTGACAGAACAATTGTTAAAAGAAGCGTATCAATCCCAATTAACCTAAAAGTTGCAGATGAAAATAAAGGCCTTGTTTGGTTTGTTTTTCAGAAAAAATTTTGAGAAAAATTCTCCACAAACAAATTTTCAAGAGTAATCAAACCAAATAAATTTTTCCAAAAAAAACTCAAAATTTTGTTTGGTTACCTACTTTCCAAAATCACTCTCTCTCTCATACGCATCAAATCAATCATTTTTTTTAAAACTCTCTCCTTAAAACAATTTTCCAAAACTATTTCTGAAAAAAGACAAACCAAACAAATTTTCGTACTTTTTATCTTAAAAACTACTCTACAAAAACAAACCAAACACACCCAAAGTGTTCCCAATTAGGCTAGTAATAAAATTTAGGATAGCTAAAGAATCTAAACTGTGAAAATGTAGGACAGTAATAAAGTTTATTTTAAGCACTCAACACTAATTCACCAAGAGATTCCACATCCTAGAAAACATATGCTATTGATCAAAGTGAAAGCAAAGCATGATCATTAAAGAATTTCTAAATATTTTGAATAAATGGTTCCCAATTGTTTATTATCTCGTTCATAGAATTTTATTTGACCTTATCTCCAATTTTTCCTCCCCTTTTGTAATGTATCAGTGGTTTTCCGTTTCCAAACCAAAACTTTGATCTTCTACCAAAAAAAGTCACCTAACAACACTCACATTTTACAATTTATATTTCATCTAAAACTTCTGAACACATCCTAGCTTCTAGAAATTGTAAACAATTGAAAGAATTCTTGATAGTTCTGGAAGTTTTACCATTAGTTTAACCAGTCTTAAAGGACTTTGGGAACCACTTTTTTTGTTTTATTTGTTGGGCTGATGGGAATTTTTATGGTAATCAAAATTGAAAAGCTACCAAATCACTGAAAACATCTCTGAACAACGAGTCATGGATTTTTTTTCCGATGATTTGAATAGATTCATTAAGTTCTTTACAATATGAGATTTGATCCGACAGCAATAATTATTGCCATTGTAGTCTAATAGTTTTGGGGGTTACTTAGTCCAGAAAAGGCAATTAGTTCTTTCAACCCAGCTATTTCTGTGAAATCACAAATACAGCCAAATATAGCTGTTGATGATTCAACCGAATACAATATTCTTTCCCTTCTAAAATGTTTATAAGAAGCCTCCACTTTTGAGGCTTCACATCTGAGTAAAATGAGATACCATTGAATTCATAGGATGGGTTGGGGGGTAAGCCATAATTGGAACTTGGGTGTTTTAATTCAAGACAAGATGAGTAGAAGGGATAATGTATGTAAGATGTTTTATAACATGCAACAAAAACAAAGACAAAACCAATGGTGAGTGATTTGATTAAAAAAATAGCTAAAAAAGACGGAGATGAGACATGTCAACGCAACAATTTTCATGACACATGGGGGGCGCAAAGTATATAGTTTAATATATTTATTATGTTATACATATGAATACTTAATAAAAAATAATAAAAATAAAACATAGCACTAATTTTTAAAGTTTAAAGGAGGATAGATTAATAAGTATAAATCTACGTTTTTTTCTTTTATCATTATATCCTATGTTAATTAATTCAAACTTGTAACAAGTTTAATGTGTGATTAAGCAATAAAAATGTGTTCTCCAAGTGTCCAAAGTGTGCTCGGGGTGATAAAAATTTAAAAATATTAGGACAAGTTTTGAAGTGTCCAAAACGTCAGAAAGCTTCTACCAAGGACACGCATCTACTCAAAAGTGGCTGTGCTTCTTAATTTCTAGATGCGACATAAACAAAATAAAGGGAGAAAAAAGGTCTGATGCTGATGAAAAACATGATGCCCCACAATTTAACAGACAATATTGCCCATTAATGCAATTGTTCAAAAAGTAGTTGGGGGTTGAAGCTTAATTGAAATGAACAACAGAACTTTGAATAAATAATCAAAGGGGACTTACATGCACTTATTGTTCAATAGGTTCTATGATAATTAACGGTATTTTTCATTAAACACTATTAAAAAATGTTACTAATTGTTAATTTTCAATGACAGTTTGAAAATTTTGTCACAAAAAAATGTCACTAATTATAAATTTTAACGACAATTCAAAAAAATCATCACAAAAAAGTCACTAATTTACGACTTTCAATTACAGTTTAAAAAACTCTTTACAGAAAAATATCACTAATTGTAAGTTTTAGCAACAATTTATAAAAATCGAGAAAAAAAAATAAAAAAATCACTAATTGTCAATTTTGCAACATACGTAAAAAATCATCATAAAGAAATTATTTTTAACGACGATTTTATTAGGATTTATTTTCAATAGGACTTGATAGAAATTAAGTCAAACTATTAAGACCTACTGGTAATTTACCCTTAACTCAAATACCCCAATAATATTTTTACAAATTAAACAAAAATAATGAAATAAACCCCATTTCACAACCTTCTTTCAAATGTGTTTAGCATGGCTAAATATTTTCATAACAGAAGCATTCAAAGTATAATAAAAATATTTAAATTAAATGTACAAAAGCATCATTTAACTATTATCAACTACAATAGCTCAATAAAACAATATTTAACTTATAATTCAAGCTAAAGGGTGCTACCCTTGTTTTTTGGCTCGACAAGTATTATCCAATCATAAAGGTGTTACCAATACATGCTTCAAATCCTTGACAGTAAAGAAGGTCTCTAGTTCAAACCAAACACCTTATGCAGAAATTGGAGGGATAATAATCTAACACTAATTAGAGCACAAGGAACCATACTGTTTACTTAACGGGAGATCATTTCAACAAATTGAGATAAAATATCTAAAAAGTAAAATTAGACAGCAAATGTGCATGGAAATGGAAATTGGAAAAGATCAAGAGTAGCCACACAAGATTTCAAGATTCAAATCGGACATCGAGACAGAAATTTTGTACAGAGTCAATGTCAATCGGAAACCGCTGTTTCAGCAATTGGAAATACAGTGAAAAATTGTGCGTGAATTAGCAAGATTTCATTTAATTTCATTTCATGTAGAGAGAAACAAGAAGAATATCGTTAATCAGAAATCGTGTCACACAGAATAGAGATCACATGAGATTGTTTATTCTACGATTATTAGTAATAGCAATCAAAATCACAACTGAAAATAGAACTCAAAACATAATAATAGCATAGAAAATCATCCAGTAAAAATAAATAAGTTGATAATAAACACCGCATAACAGAGCAAACCTAGATCAGATTATAATAATAAGTATATAAATCGACAGAATAGTATATTTATACCGTTCTTGGCCAGCAGTGTCCCAGATCTGAGCTTTGACGGACTTGTGCTCGATGACTAGGGTTCGAGTCTGGAACTCAACACCAATAGTAGCCTTGGAGTCCAAACTGAACTCGTTCCGAGCGAACCGAGCAAGAATCTGAGACTTGCCGACGGCGGAATCGCCGATCAGCACCACCTTGAAAACGTAGTCGATCTTCTGGTTCGCATCACCATAACCACCGCTTGCCATTTTCCCCAGCTTTCTCTTTCTCTCTCTAAAAACGGCGGTGTCTCTTCCTAGAGGAGGAGGAGGAGGAGGGGGATTTTATGTTATGGAGTGTTTGTGTTGTTTTGGAAATGAAGCAATCAGAGGATATTTCTTGTTGTGTTGTGTGAATCGATATCTAATTATTAGCACTACTAATTTGATTGATAAATTTGAAATTAATTTATTAATTAATAATTTAGAAGATAAATCAAGATTTTAAAATTGACTGTGAGTCCCCCACATGGATCGACCTGTCAGGGGTTGTGTTTTTGCGGATGTCTCGGCTGGGTTGTCTGACGGTAACTCGTCTTTTTTCCCGGACTTGAATGTGCACGCCTTGTTTGGGAATTATTCAGAGGATTTGATTTCAATTTTTTCAATTCCATTTATTTTTTTATTTTTTTATATATTTTTATTTTCAGTAAATATTTTTAAAATTTCAAGTAATTTATTTTATTTTTTTAAATGTACCTTATTTAAATATATTTAAAAAATAAAACATTTGTGAAAAAATATTTTCAAAAATTAATAAATACACAAAAATACGAAAAATATATTGAATTTTTAATATTTTTGGTATTTAGTGAATTTTTTAAAGATTTTTTTCAAAAAAATTATATTTTTTAAGCATTTTTATGTTATGTATATTTTATTTAAATAATTAAAAAAATTCAGTAAAAACAAAAAAATATGAAAAACAAAAAAGAATAATTTTTTGAAAAGTGAATTCTGAAAACAAAAAATAAGCAAAGTGATTATTTTTTTTTAATCCACTTTATAAGTAATTTTTTTTGGGGGTTATTTTTTGATAAATTTTCTTTCTAAGTGTTTTATTTCATCTAACTTATATTCTTTTTGATTATTGCATTAAATCCTGTTTAATGTAATATGACCAAATCATCATTTTAAATTTTTTGCACATGTTTCTATTTTGAAACTGATAGAAAACAATAGTTCCTTATTTAATGGAGAAAATCTCTCTCTCTCTCTCTCTCTCTTTCTCATGCTAAAGAAAAAATCTTTCATTTATTCTATGAAGAAAATCTCTCATTTATTCTAAGGAGAAAATATCTCCCGCGTTCTATAGAGAAAAATCTCAAATAATGAACTTTAAACCTTTTTATAATTTAAAATTTTTAAAAATAACGCAACAAAAAATCTAAATGAAAATCAAAATACAATGTGAATATTCACAATAAATAACAAACATTCAATTAACTTTTAAAAAAACAAAACACATACTAAAAGTAAATGTGAAGTTCACAATAAATAACAAACATACAATTAACTTTTGAAAAAATAAAATTCATATTAAAATACAATGTGAATGTTCACAATTTATAATCAACATACAACTAGCCTTAAAAAAAAACTCATGCCAATATAAACATTTACACTGCAACATGAAAATATGAAATAAAATTGAAAAAGTGAAAATCGACTATTTTAATTGTTTAATAGTAACAAAAATGATTGTTTAACTAACAAGCATAGTAACAAAAATAATAAATATACAATTAACTTTAAAAAAAATAAAACTTATACAAAAATACAATGTGAATGTTCACAATTTACAATTAATATACAACTAGTTTAAAAAAAAAAAATCATACCAATGTGAATATTCACACTACAATGTGAAAATATAAAATAAAATTGAAAAAAAATGAAAATTGACTATTTCTATTATTCAATGGTAACAAAAATAATTGTTCAACCAACAAGCATGGTAAACAAAATAACAAAATACAACTTTCGAAAAAATTTCAAAAAAAAAAAAAAAAAAATCATACCAAAATACGATGTGAATGTTCATAATTTACAACTAACATACAACTAATCTTATAAAAATTAAATTCATACCAATGAATATTCACACTGCAACATGAAACAAAATTGAAAGGAAAAAAACCTAACTATTTCAGTTGTTTAATGGTAACAAAAAATAATTGTTTAAACAACAAGTATAATAACAAATAACTAATAATATGTGAACATTCACATCTTGCAAAATATATAATTATGTATATATATTTATATTTCAATATTTATTTATCAGACTTTCAAACAATGTGAAATGTAAACATTTACACTGATTGACGAAAAAATAGAAACAATAGCAGCAATATAATTAGAAATCTAAAAAAAACTCAATCACTCTTAAAACAAAAAAAAATCATTCACATTCTCATCTTCATCATATTCATCATTATCACTATTATTAACAATCTATACAATTTTACTATTCCACAAATTCAAATCAAACCAAATCCACATTTGAATAATATGTTTGTAACAAAATTGACTAGATATAAATAGAGTTTCGACTTACAACAATGGAAAAACATAGAGTTTCGAACACAAAGTAATAATGGATGAATACAAAACTTCGAACATAATGGAGGAACACAAAGTTTCACTATAACAATGGAGGAACATAATATTATTTTACTACCATGTGTAAACTAGAATTTCTAAACCCTGTCAAATAGAGAGTTTTGAAACCCTAGCACAATGAAACAATACCACAAATGTGAATGAAACTGATCAAAAAGAAAAACACAAATAATGGTAACTAACAAAATATATGTAGTAATAAAAAGAAAATGTGTATATTTTTTTTCTATGTAATACTTATCAATAATATGTATAAATGTAGAATAGTCCAACAAATAATATAAATCAGGAAAAAATGATCTCATGGAATAAACATATAAATATATGGGACTAACTAGGTTATAATTTTTCTTAGTGGATTTATTGAGTTAAAATACATCTAAATGAGATTTATCAATAAAAAAATTCATTTTTTTTAACAATTTATTAGTGAAAAATCCACTTTAACAATTGTTTAAATCATTAGGTTAAATATATATATATATATATTGTTGATTAGAGGTCAACTCTTTGTAAAATTGTTTGGTAAAAAGTCTTTTTGTTTATTTTGGAAAACATTTTATTTCTAATTTTAGCTCTTAATTTATCTGTTGACTTTTTTTTTTACCATTTATTCAAATATATATCAATTTGTTTAAATTTTTTTATCTGTTCAAATTTTTTGATTTTCTGTTTAATTTTTTCTCTTTGTCTGATTTATCTGTTCAAATTTTATCTATAAAACTTTTATTTGTTCAATTTTTTTATCTATCTATCCAAAATTTATCTGTTCAATTTTTTTATCTGTACAAATGTTCTATCCAAAATTTTTGACATATATGTTCAATTTTTTTTTATCTATCTATTTAAATTTTATCTGTGTTTAAATTTTTATCCATACAAATTTTTTTATCTATTTAGCTTTTTTTCCTTTTTATTAAAAATATCTATTCAATTTTTTTGGATCCATTATATGTTGATAGTCTTTTCCCCCTATCTTTCTCTATTTGTTCTAATTTATATTTATCTATTTAAATTTTTTTATCTGTTCAGATTATATCTATCTATTTGTTCAAATTTTTTGATTTTCCGTTTAATTTTTTTTCCCTTCTAGTCTGATTTATCTATTCAAATTTTATCTGTCTAATTTTTTTTATCTATCTGTATGAAATTTATTTGTTCAATTTTTTCTGTACAAATGTTCTATCCAAATTTTTTATTTATTTGTCCAAAATTTGTCTGTTAATTTTTTTTATTTATACAAATGTTCTATCCAAAATTTTTAAGCTATATGTTCAAATTTTTTTATTTATTTGTTTAAATTTTATCTGTGTTCAAATTTTTGTCTCTACAAATTTTCTGTCCAAATGTTTTTTATCTATTTAATTTTTTTCCCTATCTGTTAAAAATATCTATTCAATTTTTTTGGATCTACTATCTGTTGATAGTCTTTCTTCCCTCTCTTTGTCTATTTGTTCTAATCTTCTCTAATTCTAGTTTAGAGCCATTTCAACAAACACTTGGATGTCCATACTAGATCCACAAATCTTGTGCAATGATCAAACACATACACAAATTGGGCCATCTAAGATGGGCCGCATGAAGCCAAAGTCCACTGGACTGAAAGTCATTGTCGAATAGACATGAAAGACAATAAAGAAGAACGCCGAGTTAAGGGTACTTGTGTCGTACGTCAGAGCTAAGTATATCAGGTAAGTCAGCATAGATCCATTACGTGGGACTAGGCTGTTCCTTTCGAAAAAGTATAGTAGGGAGATAGGCCTTAACAGAGTGATGATAAAGGGCTAAGCTGCATAGAGAGAATATCAAAGCGAATGACTCTATAAAAAGAAAAGGGAGGCTGAAGGAGTAGGTAGGTGCTAAAAAACTTGTACCTTAAGAAACCAAAGAAAAACACTAATCTTTTTACAGAGATTAACTTGCTCGTCAGAGTGCTTATTCCGGCACCATCAGAGTTTTATTTTTGTTTCAAGTGATAGCTAAGAAGATCCTACAAGGGCTTGTTTGGATTGAAGGAGTATTTTAAAACCATCTCCCTACAATTGGCATCGTCTGTAAGAATACTCGAACTCGTCTATGGCAAACTCAAATTAAGATCCTCCGGTTACCGGAGTTGATAATGCTACAGTAGAAGCAACTCTCAGTCTAGAAGAAACCCCTGCAAGGAGGTCTCTGAACTCGCTAACCCCATTTCAGCCTTCAACATCCATAGAGGATGCCATGCAAACATTAATGAATCAAATGCAACGTAGTGAACAGCGTCTCCAGGACATGGTAACAGAGAATGAGCGCATGCGTTAGGAGTTGGCAAAGTCCTAACAACTGCCACTTTCTAGCGAGAGTGGTTGGTCGCTAGGTGTGCAAAAGAGGTGATGTCAGCCTCGGTGGCACAATAGCAACACTTCAGGTTTTCGGTCGGGACCCAATAAATGAACCTGAATGACGATCTCAATTTGATTGATGGAGAAGATTCTTCGCGGGCTTGACGCACGCGAAAGAAGGAAGACTTAGATTTAGAAGATAGACACAACCCTTTGTTCATCGAATTACAAAGGCGATCTTGCCTAAAAAGTTCAAAACATCATCGTTTACTTTATACAATAGAAAGTCAGACCCCACGGATCACGTTCGTCATTACAAGCAAGCAATGACACTACATGCAAGCAACGAGGCACTTATGTGCCAAATATTCCCCAACAATTTGGGACTACTCGTTGTCAGATGGTATTACAAGCTTGAGCCGGCTTCGATTGAAAGTTTTCATCAACTCCAAAAATCTTTCAGGGCTATATTCATCACTAATGAGACTCAGCCGAAACAAGCCGACCTTTTGTGGGCAATGAAAATCAAGCCAAACGAGACTTTCCACAAGTACTCAGTGCTATTGGGAATGCTTTAATTTGGTAGATGACGATTGCAACGACTCCATAGCAATCAATGCCTTCAAGATGGAATTGGATCCTGATAGCTCGCTTAGGAGTTCATTGACTTGAAAGTCTCTAAAGACAGTCCGGGCCTTCATGAAGAGGGTCGAAGAGTATTGCAAAGTGGAAGATGATGCAATCCGAGTTAAAGCCAGACTGCAAGCTGTAGAAACGATAGCACCTATCCTAGTATAGCCATTGACTATTGCACTACCAGATAGAATCCCACTAAGGAGTAGCCTAGAGCCAAGAAGCCAATCAAGAAAGGAGAACTGCTGAGAATTCACACTGACAAAACTAACAATACCAGGTAGAAAATAGGTGCTCTAGGCGGTTAGATAAGAAATACACAGAATTTCTTGAGCCAATCAATAAGATTCTGTCAAAAATTCAACATCTAACTTCCTTTAAATGGCCCACCAAGATGGCCGGGGCCCCTGATATGAGACGGTGAGACCTGAAATATGAGTATCACAAAGACCATAGGCACGTAATCAACAATTGTTATGCCTTAAAGGATCATTTAGAAGACCAGGTCCAAGATGGTCGACTAACTAAATACCTCTAAAAAATGGTTGACCTACCAAGTTTACTTGCAGTACGCCGTGATTCACCTTCACTCGGCGTAATCCACATGATATACAACTTACCCCCACCAAACATAGTGAATACAATCCAGTCGTAACAATCCTCCCAACCTAGTTCTGAGGTCAGTGTATTAGCCAAACGACCACGGTTGTCGAATGAAATTAGCTTCTCCGATGCCGATCTTAAAGGGGTCACTGTGCCTCATGATGATGCCCTCGTGATCAAGTTGCGAGTAAATAAGTTCGCGTTAGGCATATCCTGATCGATCAAGGGAGTACCTCTGAGATGATGTACTACAAAATGTTTCTTAAGCTCGGCCTTAAGGATATGGATCTCATGCTGGCCGACTACCCTCTTTTCGGCTTTAACGCCAATTAGGAATACCTCCTAGGTAAGATCATATTACCAGTGCATGCAAGCACCAAGACGCTGGAGGTTGAATTCCTAGTCGTTAAGCTTCCATCACCTTATAATATAATCATGGGTTGAACATGGCTCCACGCAATGCAAGCCATATTAGGTACTTACCATTAGCTCCTTCGATATCTGACTCAATATGGCATCGAGCAAATTCGCAATTCACAGTTCACAAAAGTCAGTGAAGGATTGTTATCTCACAACCGTAGAGAATAAACAAAAGGAACTAGAGGTAAATTCAATTGAAATTTCGAATTAGGAGAGTCTTGAGGATGTTGGAAAGATCTCGACTGAAAAAGTAACAAAAGATTTGGACCAAGTGCTAATTAATGATGATCTTGAGAAATTCTTTTTAGTCGGCATAAGTCTTAGTGTCGCCGAGCGATAAGAGCTGGTGTTCTTTCTCCTTAACAACATCGTCGTTTTTGCATGGTCACTTTACAACATGCTAGGGGTAGGTCCCGCCATAGCTATGCATAGCCTGAATGTTGACCCTAAAGCTAAGCCAGTCGTTTAGAGAAGCCGTCGTTCAGCTGCCGAATATACCGCACCTGTAGTTAACAAAATTGACAAGTTGTTGAAAGCTGGGGCAATTCGGGAAGTTACCTATCCCACGTGGTTGTCCAATACTGTCGTGGTAAAGAAAAAGACATGGTTGTGGCGTATCTGCATAGACTTTACAGATTTGAACAAAGTTTGCCCTAAGGATTATTTTTTTTACCCAGAATTGATCAACTTGTGGACGTAATCACCCAACATCAACATATGAGCTTTCTAGATGCTTATAGGGTGTATCATCAAATTGCCATGGATCTGACTAACTAAGACAAAATGATATTTCTCATTCCAAGGGGAACCTATTGTTACATGGTCATGCCTTTTAGACTAAAAAATGTCGGGGCAACATATTAAAGATTGGTCACTACTATGTTCAAAGATCAAATTGGTAAAACCATGGAAGTCTACATCAATGATATGGTGGTGAAGTCTAGAGAAAATGGTGCATACTTAGCCGATCTTGCCACAACTTTTGATATTCTCTAGAAATTCAAAATGAAACTCAACGTCTCCAAATGTGCATTCATCATTGGATTAGGAAAATTCCTTAGCTATATTGTAAATCATCGTGGAATCGAAGCTAATCCAAAACAAATCAAGGCCATCTTAGAACTTGACTCACTAGGGTCGGCCAAAAAAGTTCAGAAGTTAATGGGTATGGCTGCAGCACTTAACAGATTTATCAGTCGGTCCTTAAATTGGTGCAAGCCATTCTTTCAAACACTTCAGTAGGGAAAATTATTTAAATAGACCCTAGAATGCCAAACCGCTCTAGAAGGGTTGAAAACCTATCTCAGTTTCGTCCCATTTTTGGCTATCCCCTCTCCAAGCGACACTCTTATCTTATATCTGGCAGTATTCGATCGGGTAGTAAGCGCCGTCTTGCTTAAGGAGGAACTCGGCGAGTAGAAGCCTATCTTTTATGTTAGCAAGGCAATGGTTGACAATGAAACCCTGTATTTACCCTTGGAGAAGTTAATTCTAGCTTTTGTAGTGGCTGTCAAAAAATTGATGCACTACTTTCAAGCCTATACCATTAAGGTATTAACAGATCCTCCCATCTGTTCGAATAAGTTTCCAAATGGGCATTGGAACTCGACCAATATGACCTCTAGTTTTCACCAAGGACGGCTATCAAGGGGCAAGTCTTGGATGACTTTGTTGCCGAGTTTAGTATGCTTACTTCACATACTAAGTTAAACCTTTAGGACCAGCCGACTCCCCAATCACATCTGGAATGGAGAATATATGTTGGGGATATTTAACAGTTGTATTGTGACAGGTCATCTAACTAGCGTGGCAGTGGGGCATGAGTAGTTATTATGACCCTCGAAGGAGCAGTGGCAAAACAATCGGTTAAACTTGGCTTTGATGCCTTAAACAACGAGGCCGAATACGAAACCCTACTAGTCGGCCTTAGAAACTCGCTTCAAATGAATGAAAACTAGACAGTTGCGAATCTTTTGTGACTCGAAATTGGTCATAAACCAGTTAAAGAGTGAATATGCAACTAAAAATGATCGCATGATGGCCTATATAAGGGTAGCCAACTCATTGCTCTTGAAATTTGATAGCCATGAACTGAATCAGATTATTCGCGATCAAAATACACACACCGATGCTCTTGCCTGTTTAGCTTCGACTGTAAACTTAAAAGTTAAGCACACCATCAAAATGGGTTTCATTCCAGAGCTGAGTATCAGTATCCTTAAATATCCTGTTGTAAACACCATCCAAAGGGGGCTGAGTTTGGATATATCCTATTTCTGCATTCCTCGCTTTAGAACAATTGCCAAAGGATAAGAAGGAAGCTCACAAGCTGTAGAATAAGGCTTTGAGATATTATTTGGATCTTCAAGGAAAACTTTATGAAAAATCTTTCTCTAGGCCTTACTTGGAATGTGTCCATCCGGACAAGATGGAGGATTTTTTGGTTTAGATGCATAAAGGCAGTTGTGGCGCTCACTTAGGAGGAAGATCATTGGCTCATCGAGCCGTTACGCAAGAGTATTGGTGGCTAATTATGCATGCTGATGTTGAGGATTATGTTAAGAAATGAGAATAATGTCAGAAGTTTTCTCTACTAACACATCTACCCGTCGAAGAATTGAACTCCATGACCAGTCCTTAGCTTTTTGCTCAATAGGGCTTGGGCATAGTTGGGCCACTAGCGAAAGCTCCAGGCAATAAGCGGTTCCTAATTGTTGCTACTGATTATTTCACGAAGTGGGTTGAAGTAGAACCATTGGCACATATACGGGATACAGATATCAAGCGCTTTGTTTGGAAGAATATCATCACTCGATTCGGCATACCCGGGGCGCTTATTTCCAATAATGGCACTTAGTTTGATTACGGCGTCTATAAGAAGTTGTGCGACATGTATGTCATTTGACCTTATTTTTGTTTACCAGCCTATCTACAGTGTAACGGGCAGGCGAAAGTTTCCAACAAAGTAGTCTTGGATGGTATCAAGAAACGTTTGGAAAAATCCAAGGGTAAGTGGGTTAAGGAATTAGAGAGTGTATTGTGGGCCCATTGCACTATGCCAAGACATTCTATGAGGGAGACACCATTCGCCTTGTGTTTTGGCCATGAAGCTATTATCCCCTAGAGATTGGCCTACCAACCCTTTGATGAATGGCTTTTGATATAGGCTGAGATGATATAATGTTAGCCTTGGATATGGATTTAATTAAAGAGCACCAAGATTGGGCCCTTGTGACTATGGCGCAATATCAACATCAACTTGCTAAGTTATGCAATCAACGAGTGCATCTACGCTGGTATACTCTTGGAGAGTTGGTCCTTAAAAAAGTACTCCATGTTGCTAAGAATCCTGCGGACGGTAAACTCAGCCCCAATTGGGATGGCCCATACCAGATCGATTCCATTATCAAGGCAGGGGCATATCGACTCTCAGACATGAATGACAAAAAGTTACCCTAGCCCTGGAATTCTACTCATCTCTGCAAATTTTATCATTAGTATTAATGGTTATGTTAATTTCTTCAACCCTCATAATAATGTTCATCGGCTTTTGTGTATATTACTACCTTGTATACATACAATCAATCAATGATACAAGACATTATTTTACTTCATTTTTATTTATCTTTGATTGCCCTACTTTTATTTAGCTTTTGAATTCGGAGGGAGATCTCTTCGTGCTTGGCATGAAGTGCCATCATTAAAGCCTCCGAATTCGAAGCGCTCTTTGTACTCGGCACGAAGCGCTATCATTAAAGCCTCCGAATTCGGAGCACTCTTCATGCTCGGCATAAAGCGCCATCACTTAAACTTTCAAATTCGAAGTGCTCTTCGTGCTTGGCACGAAGTGCCATCATTAAAGCCTCCGAATTCGGAGCATCATGCAAGGCATCATTTTTTAGTATAATTTAGAGACATAATTAGCCTAATGAATGCAAACAAACGTAATTGAATTTTTATTAAGAAAACATCATGACAAATCCGCATTACATTACGGGTACATTTATTCTAAGGTCGATTGGCATCCTAGTTACAGGAGTTGAACACAAAAATCAAATTGGGATTTATTACACCGATTAGCTTTACTTAGGGTTCGTGGTATCTTCCTTATCATCCATTTTTTGTCATTGTAGGCTTCAAACGGCATTACATAGCTCTGGTATAACAGCGAAACAGAATCCACACCCAAAGCTTGAAGAGCCTTTGTCCATCCATGCTTGAAACCATAATTTTCGCATCAGCAGATGTCATCGGCCAATTGCTCCCTTGTCTTCTCAATGCCAATCTTCCTTCCCTCAAAGAAGCCTTTTTTGTAGGCTCGACTATCTATCGTTTCACTGACAAATACGTTTGCCGTATCTTGATCGGCTATTGCTTGATCCATAGGGCGTTGGGTTACTCTGTCTTTTGACATTGTTGAATCCACTGCCTCCGCCGCCTTAAGCTTTGATACCCTGGCCTTTCGAGCCTCATTCTCTACTTACTCTTAAGTTTCTTGAAGTTGGTGCTCTAAATTTCAGATCCGCCTATCTTTATGATTAATTTCCTTCTAGACGACGTGAAGGCGCATGCCGACTTCATATAAATTGTATAGTCCTTTGATAGCGTTGTGGACTCCTTCCTTGAAAACCTCATAGTCGCCTTGATTAGTCATTGATTAATCCACTTCAGGGGGAAGATTTGCTGTGTAAATTCCACTGCCATATGTAGGTTGTGGATGATTGAATCGGCTTCGGTCATGGTTTGTTCCCAATGAAAACGGAGAAGCTCAACGGATGTGGCGGTCTACTCGGCTCATTTTTCACTGAGGCTTGGGTACCAGTAGTTCTAGTGTTTCATTTCTTTTAGATCCCACTTCTAGGAGATCTGCTTTGTTCATTCATTTTGGGAGATCTGCTTGGTCGCCTAAGCGATTGATGCCTATTCTGCTTATCTCGTTCAATGGTGTTTTTGCGCACAGAGTTGCTTGGCGCTTGATGACTCATTTCTACATTCAATTGTGCTAGAGTCTTCTCTTCCCCTCTAATGTTGAAAAATAGTCTACCTGACATACATGAGCTTCTGAGTTTTGCCGGAGGTGAGTTTCCCCGCTACGCTTTATGCTTCATCAGCGATAGAATTTTAGGTGCGATGAACCGTTGGTAACACAAACGTCTTTTCGCAGTAACAACCCTCCTAAGACAAACACACTAATTATAGGAGGACACCCTTTCAATGTACAATTTTAAATTACTCACGGAGGTGCCACTTTCAATGTTGCCTAACGATTCTACGTGTCCATTGGCCTATTAATAATTAGAGCACATGTCACCGATTGCATTCTATGTAGTCGGCCCATGTTTGCTTTTATTCCAGGCAGGGTAGGGGCAGATATATGAATCTACTTGGTGTACACATTGTCCCGCTTGTAACTCGGTAGGATTCATTATGTCAATCTCTATGAATTCATTTCTAACTAGGGCAGGGATAGATATATGAATCTATTCGGCACGTGATATATCCTGCCTGAGCAATGGAAACACGTGTAATCGGCTTACAGTTAGATGTAGATAAACATTTACTCGATTCACAGGTTGCCTTTGTTTCTAACTGGGGCAGAGACAGATATATGAATCTATTCAGAGTACACATTGCCTCACCTGTAACTCGACATGATTCATTGTGCCGATCTCAATGCATTTATTTCTAACCGAGGTAGGGGCAGATATATAAATCTGTCTGGTATGTGATATACCCCGCTTGAGAAACAGAAATACATTTAATCAGACTGATTCATTACTAGGGATGATTATGAATATATTCGGTAGTTAAGTCTACAATTGCATCAATATACATTGTGCCAATTGTACGAGCATCAATTCAGAAATGATTAAGTATAGTTCAATTACACCCATTCAATAAGACAATTTTGATGTACAAAAGAATGTTTTCATTTATAAATTGACTTGTTACATGAGTTGGTAACTTTACATATGAAAACGACTTTAGCACATCTATTACAAAAACAAACACTAAAAAACAAAACAAAAATGAAGCATTACAATTAAAGCATTTAATCTAAAATATTTGGCATCTGAGCTCTCTAGGTTTGACTCTAACGGCTCAACGTCTTCTACCTGGAAAGGAATCGCCACGTCGAGCGAAACCTGAGCGGCAGTAAGGGCCTTTTGCCAGCCATGTTTAAAACGTCTATTTTCGAAGGCCAAAACCTGGTTGGCATATTTTTCAGTGACAACCATCTCTCTTAGCTCAAAGGCCTTCGTCGTTACTGCTTGAGCCTCCGTTAACAGTCTCTGTGTCTCAAGCAACTCGGCTCTCAATTTCCCCAGCTCGTCCTTGGCTGTTTTCAGGGCCTTCTTAGAAAGTTTCGCTCTCTCTTCAGTAGAGTGTGATGAAAGTCGGCATGCTTCACTTTCTCCTCTTTGGCAGAAGCTTTCTGTTATTTTTTTGTAAATTTTTGTTGTGCGGTCTCTAGTTTTTGCGTTGCAACTGCCAGCTTAGCCATTGTCGACTTCGCTTTATGCCAGCCAGTTGTAATTTTTGCCTGAAGCTGATTGCTTAACTCCACTGCATCATGGAGACGGTGGCTAATGTCGGCAATTTGTTTGGCAGCCTGCGAAACAAGTTTCTTAAGACACTAGACATTTAAAATGCTAGATATAACCAAGGGATTGAAGTAATGAAACTTGCCAAAATTGTCGATTGCATAGCCATTGCAACAGACAAAGCATCAGGTTCAGCACGGAACATCACCTTGTTCAATGGCAATGTAATAAAGGTTGCCATGCCTAGTGCGACCCCAGGCTCCTTGACGGCTGAAGCACCTGTCGGAATCAGAACACCTTTGATTTTAGGCAATATTTGGAATGGCACTGTCAAGTCAAGACTAGATGTAACTTTAGCTCATTTTTCAACAGGCTGCTCCATCAACTAGGAAGATTCGGCAAGATGCTTAGAGCCAGTCACATTAGCGGCTTCTACCGATGCCAACGAAGGGGCTTCAACCGACGCCAACAGTAGTGGTTGGGCCGATACTTCGATTACGGCTTGCTTGGTGGCCCCTTCCGTCTGGATAACCGGAGTATCGACTACTTGGTTGGTAGTATCAACAGATGCCTTTTTGGACTTAACTCTTTCAACGTTCCTTTTCCTGGAAAACTAAGCAAGGGAAAAGGATTCACCTACCATTTCTTCCGACCTGGATCCAAGCAAATCTCCTAAATCGATAAAGATATCTTTCTCTCGAGGACTCTTGATATTTATTTAGTTAGGAAAAGCTGCAAGCTCTGAGCCACTAACTCTTTCCTTGGAGCCGACTTGATCAAAAGCTATGTCATGTTTCCTATCTAGATCTTGCTCTTCTACCTGACGGACGTCTTGTTCGGTGGCAACGTTTAGCTTTGCTTGATCTTGCTTAATGATTAGGCCAACTTTCTGCTCAACGTCTTGTCCTACGCCTTGTTCAGCATCCTGACTATCGTTTCCATCACATTGTTCACTGATTGATGAATATCCAACCCCAACATCTCTAAAATTAATGAAGTTGCGAAATACAAGAGCCAAGAGTTATTTCTCACATCTGGGAATCGGTATGTGGTCAGCCGCTGTGAAGGATGAATAAGAAGGATCATATCTTAGAAGAATATGGGTAGTGTGTCCTTGTCCTTGGAGATTAGGGCGACCAGCAAAATCAAGAACGACCTTTACTTGAGTGAGAATGGCTTCGTCTCTTGAAGTGAGAGGCTTTTTAAGATCATTGCCTGTAAGAAAAAAAACATGGTTAGCCTACAGAGGAGCTAATTAACAAAAAAAACTGACAAAAGAACTACTCGACCACCTGGTTCACCCTTTTGCCTAGGCACAAGATTTAGGTGATCTTCTCATTTGCCAAATCCCTAATTACCTCGAACGGCAACCAATACGTCATCTACCCTTTTGCCAGAGCTGGTAAGCAGGGCGTAGTAATGCCAAATGGAAGGAATCCGTAAGTTAAGTCAGAGTTGACGGTTTAACTTTACTATGCCCATTATTATTCGGTAGAAATTCACGTTGGGTTGTGAAGGAATAAGGCCCCAATAGTGAAGAACAGTTCTAAGTAAGGTGTGGAGAGGGAAACGAACTCCACCTTCGGCAATCACCGGTAAAAGAAAGACGATGGTATTGATGTTAGCCCATGACAACCTCTACGTCTCTAACGAGGGTCAGTTGAACGTCGTTAGGGATCGAGAAGTGACGACAAAAAGGTGACGACTCTATCATCAAATAGGAGGGCTTTTAAGTGATTAGCCATAAGAAGATCGAAACAGAATCCAAAAAGGAGAAATAGCAGATAATGAACCGAAATTATGAAAATGAAATAAAGAGTGAGACTAAGAGGACTTATAGGTTGAAGTGAAGGATTCACGAATGATCAAAAGAGACGAGCAGTCACAAATGAGGTCTTGAAGGTGGAAAGTTGCGAGAATGCAAAGATAAAGTCTTTTAAAAAACGGAAGGGCGAAGAGTTTTCAAATCGCATTAAATGAATGGAAATTATGAAGAGGCGGGAAACTACAATCATTTCATATCGTCCCATCTGACGTATCGACAATGGGATAGCGTGTTCATTACGCGCCTGAATTTCTAGGCATGAAGTATAATTAGTTTTGAAGTTTGTGAATACAGTCTAGCAGGAGTCGAGCACGTAACCCACTCAGCATATAAGTTAACCCGGTGCTCGGGGGGGCAATTGTGGGAGCCGAAAAGAAGTATACCCAAAACGGCAAACAGAGTGCATCCAAGCCCATCTGAGATAGGTCGAATGAAGCCAAAGTTCACTGGAGTGAAAATCATTGCCAAATAGATATGTAAGACAATGAAAAAGAACGTTGAGTTAAGGGTACTTGTGTCGTACGTTAGAGACAATTATATTAATTAAGTTGGCATGGATCTATTACGTGGGACCAGATTGTCTCTTTCGAAAAAGTATAGTAGGGAGATGGGCTCTGACAGAGTGATGATGAAGGGCTAAGCGGCATGGAGAAAAATATCAAGGAGAATGACTCTACAAAAAAGATGAGGGAGGTTGAAGGAGCAGGTAGGTGCTAAAAAACTTGTACCTTAAGAAACCAAAGAAAAAATACTAATCTTTCTATAGAGACTAACTTGCTCATCAGAGTGCTAATTCTAGCACCACCGACCGGAGCTTTATTTATGTTTCAGGTGACAGCTTAGAAGATCGTATAAGGACTTGTTTGGATTGAAGGAGTATTCTAAAATCCCTCTCCACAATTTCTTACGGAATGATTTTAAATAGTTCTTCACATTGTTTTGTTCACAGCATCTCTACTCTTGGTTGTTTGTATATACATGTATATGTAAAGAGAGAGAGAGAGAGAGAGAAAGAGAGAGAGAGAGAGAGAGAGAGAGAGGGGAGAGAGAGAGTTGTAGGGAGGGACAGATGGAGGGAATCACACACTTAAACCCTCTCGATAGAGCTACTTGTCGCCTTAATCTTCCAAACTGAGATCGAGATCTATAAACCCTAACTTTCTCTGGCGGAATGCATGAAATGATGATATGATAATGGATTGATCTATGGCACCTAAAGAGAGAGAGGCGCGTTCGGCAGATCTTGAGATCATCGGAGATCTAACACTGAAGCATCTGAGATATATGACAACGTTGATCTGAGATAGACGAAGGCACCGAAGAAGACGTCGGAGACGAAGGCCGAAACAGGAAGTTCAGGCGGCTGCCATGTTCTTGCAGGTAAAGAAGGTATGAAGGCAGTGATGAAACCCATTGGTGGGTGATGAAGAAGTGAAACGATGATCGCCTAGATGCAAAGTGCTTGAAAGTTCTTCACGCATCGTCCGCTGATGGTGACAACTGATGTCCATCGTAGTAGCCAAATCTAAGAGAGAGAGAGAGAGAGAGAGAGAGAGAGAGATGGTTACCAAAGCACTTGGAGTTCTATTGATGCCCAACATAAGAGTCCAGATTTGTACAGGTAAAGAGAGAATGAAACAGGTAGAGAGAGAGAAAGAGAGAGGCGCTGGTTTAAGAGGCTTTTGACTAGGGTTTGATATGGAAAACAATATATATATATATATAATATATGCATGGGTAGTTTGGTCATTGCGCAAAAGCATACCCTTATGGACAAAGAAAATCAGCGCTGGGACCTTTGGAGAAAGAAAATTCAATTTTGGACTTTTGGCTCGAGTGCTATTTTTTTAATATATTTTTTTTGACTAAAATATAAAGTGAAAAAAATTAATATATTTAGACTTTTTTTATTTTTTGAAAAAAAAAAAGTGTAAAAAATAAAGTGAATGAAAATAATATTTTTAACTTTTTTGTATGAGTTGAATTATTTTTAGTATTTGTTTGACTAAAATAACCAGTTGTCAATGAGCCCTTTTTTTTTTTTTTTTTTGGAATTACTGAGATGTTTGAAATAGCTTTTGGTGAAAAAATTTCATTCACCAATTGTGCCCCGTTTGGGTAGTGGGTTGGGGCTAAAATAGCCATAAAAGACAAAACAGGCTATTTTAGCCCCCAAAAAAACAAAACATCACATCCAACCCATAATCATTACACTATTCTCTCACAAAAAAACTCAAAAAAGCCAAAAAGTCAAAAAGTCTTTCCCAAACCAAGCTTTTAAGCCCAGGCTAAAATAGCCAAAAAAGCCAAAAAGCCAAAAAGCCAACTCACTTCCCAAACCCACCCATTAACATATCAAATTTTAAATATTTAAGTGGAGATACTGTTATAATTTATATATCAACTGTTGTTTTAGGAAATAGGTTAGAAGTTAATTTTTTTTTGACTTTTTAAAAAAATATATAAAAAAATAGAAATGTGATATGATCTAAAAGATGTTAAAAGTCAAAAAAAAAAAAAAAAAAAAAAAAAAAAAAAAAAAAAAAAAAACTACTTTTAACATCTTTTCCCAAAAAAAAAGAAGAAGGGATTATAAGAACGTAATGTAAAAATAACTCATTACATGTAAGGTGGAATTGTCAAAACATAGCTATTTTTCTTGGCAAGAATTATTATAGTGGAATAATGGTTAACGCAATTTAAAAAGTGACGATTTTCAAAATTTAACCACTACTTTGCTTAGGACCCCCACTACTCGTCATATTAGTTTGGTTGCGCACATGACTCTCGAAGTCATGATGATATTATTAAAGAATGTCTTTATCAGAATAATTTTACTTGCCACTTTGGATAGTTAGTAATAATTTTTCTATGGACTTTCCAAAAATCTGTTTCGTGTTGTTTGGTAAGAAAATTTTGAATCATGGGTACGCAACCCTTTACATGTAAAGATGTTTGGATAGTTGGGTTGGTAGCTTTTAGTTAAAATAGTTAATAAAGAAAAAAATATGATAAAATTTATATGATATATTAAAAAAAAATGAGATTTTTAACTAAAGAGTCTTGTGAGAATTTTAAAGTATTATTATAAAATTATTAAATTTTCAATTTACAAAATAGATTAAAAAACAAACTATTGACTGATGTATTCAATTAATTATTAATTATTTTAGAAATAATAAATATTGTAACGCCCTAAAAATAAACTCATAAATCATACATTCTTGATATGCTTAGATATAAAAGAATAAAGCATAATTACATATCATCAGAGTATTCATTACAAAATGTATTACATGTTGACAACAAAAGTAAATGCCCTATAGGTCTACAACTTTCCAAGTCAACACTTGGTTACAAAAGAGAGTACTAACTCTTTACAAAATAAGCCCTTGGCTTGATGTATATGTAATATAACCAAAAATAACAAAATAAGAGTCCAACAGTCTCAAGCCTCCCAAGCTACGTCCTTGGAGGTGGCATGCTACTTGTGCCTGAAAATGATGTCCCGTATAGGATGAGCCAACGCCCAGTAGAGATATGCTAAACATAATATGAGCAATAACTAAAATATTAACATTTGACAGATGTTTAACTCACATGAATAAATTCATAACCCATTTCAATTATATGACAAATGTGTCCATATTTCATTTCATTTTCATTACTTAGGCCTCTTTTGTTCAGATTATTACCAACTTCCTCTCTCACAAAAAAGCTGCTTATAAGCAGCTTTTCACCAAAAAGCTGATTATAACTATCTTTCCAAAATAGCCCTTAACCAATTTCTCAATTCATAATCCTGGCTCAGAACCTGGCAATGTACTTTAAATGAGATTATATCTCATATCAATAATTCTTCCATTTCAACAATTCAAATGAGATAACAACTCATATCACAACACTTCCATAAGCCACAATAGATACACAGATTCGCTGTATCAAAAACACATAAAACACTTCCATACTTCACAAATGATACACAGATTTGCTGTATCAATAACTCAATAGATACACGTATTTGCTGTATCAATGGAGTCCATCCACTATCTCCTCCCACATAACATCCGGTTTAGGAGTCCATCCCCTATCTTCGTCTAAACCGTGGAGTACATCCCCTATCTCCTCCCACACAATACAATGTATATAAACACATATCATATACATAATCAATCAATACATCAATTCGATGTATTATTCCAACCGTCATATTCGATGATATACTCAATTGATTAGTTTTAGTTTGCCTAATCATCATGCATTGTCTACAACAATCAAGACTATCCTCCACCGATAGCCCAAAGCAGTTATTTCTAAACAGATAATAAATGCCGTAACAGATATAAAATCTTAACATTTTCAAAGTGAGCGATTAATTAATTCAACTCCACCATTCTAACTCATAATGAGCCAATTCCATTATTTCCAACTCAATTTCACATTTCCATAACAATTGTCATTAATTACACTAATGACCCAAATATACCCAAACATGGCATTTTTCCCCCTTTTTCACAATATTGACCCAAAGGTCCAAATATTATCAACAACTTCAATATTATTATTTTAAGATCCAAAATACACGTTTATGAGCCAAGATAACAAAACCCCTCTTTTGAAAATAACACATTTCAAAACTTAACTTTCCAAATCAACACATCTATACAAATAACTCAATGTCTATGTTAAAGCACATAAGAATGAGTAGGAATCCCTACCTCAAGAGAAGAACCGAAGGAAGAAGATGAAGAAAAATGAAATTGCTCCAAACTCCGAGATTTTCGAATCAAAATGTAGCTCTCGACGATCCCTACACTTTCTACAAAGGCCGAAGGGTAGGGAATCACTCCTACTAGATCAATCCCTAGAGAGAAGGGAGAAAGTAGTGAGAGAAGCTCTCAAAAATGGCTTTTCGGAAAAGTAAGAGAGAGAGTGGAAGTTGAAAAGTGGTTTAAAATCACCCAGCTGATATCTGATATACGTATGACCTGCTCGAGCGGAGAATAGGACGCTCGAGCGTCAAGCACAAAAACTGGACCCGCTCGTGCGTGAAGGGTACCCACTCGAGCGTCAAGACACAACTGTAAAACACACTCGCTCGAGCGCAAAGGAAAGCCGCTCGAGCGTAGATTTCTCCCTCCCAGTACTTTTACAGACAAAGAACTACTCGCTCGAGCGCTAGGTACCCGCTCGAGTGTGAAAAACCCACCTGCAGAAGTTTTGCAAAGGCACGAGATACTGAGAGCGTGTAAATCACGCTTGAGCGCAATAAGACATGCTCGAGCGGATAACAAAAAAAAAATCAAACTCCGCTCGAGCGCAAAGAGACCCGCTCGAGCGTACCACCAAAATTCTGGGCAACAAGGAATGGGACTAAAGCTCAACCAACCTGTTGGAAACACGCCCAACACAACCCAAGACTCAAATACAAAGAGTAAGGGAAGAAAATGAGAATGAGACAACAACACAATCACGGAACCAAGTCCGGAATACAATATACAAGGGAAAGGAAAACCGGAATCCTTATAACCTTCCCCCCTTAAAGAATTTCGTCCCCGAAATTAAGTACAAGTTTTCAAAAAACAAGTTTTTCTCAATTCTCAACAACATTGCTATTCATTTCCCAATAACTTGACCCATCACTGGTCATTCCATCTCTATTCAAGAGGCATTTCACAATATATACACAATATGCATCATTAGCATGTTTTCCTTTGAAATCTACCAATTTCAATACATTTTTCACAATTCTATATCATATTCAATATTCATGATATACTTCCCTTTCTACAATACATTCAACATATACAATGTTACATTAAACTTCCATTTCAAGGCAAGTTCCAAAATATTTCCATAAATCCAAAACATATACGATGTTTTACAACTCAAGACATATTTAACGCTCTTAAAGTTGATTAATATTACAAAATCCCAATACATGGTTAAACAATTACAAATAAGTCCGGATATTTCTCACGGACATCCACCTCACGTTCCCAAGTGGCTTCCTCCACTCCGTGATGTTTCCACAAAACTTTCACCAAGGGAATGGTCTTGCCTCGCAAGACTTGATCCCGCCTATCCAAGACCCGAACCGGCCTCTCCTCATACGAGATATCCTCGTCAACCTCTAAGTCGGTCCAATCCAACACATGGGATGGATCCGGCTCATACTTCCGAAGCATACTAACATAAAATACGTCATGTACCTCGGACAACTGCGGCGGTAAAGCTAAACGATAGGCAACCTCCCAAATCCTCTCAAGGATCTCAAAGGGACCAATGAACCGATGGGACAACTTCCCACTCTTCCCAAACCTCATCAAACCCCGTCTAGGTGATTTTTTCAAAAAAACATGATCACCCGTCTCAAATGCCAAAGGCCTCCTCCTACGGTCGGCATAACTCTTTTGGCGACTCTGGGCTGTAACAAGCCTCCCATGGATAAGCTCAACCTTCTCCGTCGTTTCCCTCACCAACTCCGGGCCTAACAAAGGCGCATCACCCACCTCGGCCCAACAAACTGGAGACCTATACGGTCGGCCATACAAGGCCTCAAATGGTGCCATATCGTTGCTCGACTGAAAACTGTTGCTGTAGACAAACTCCACCAAGGGCAAGTGCCTCTCCCATGACCCATTAAAATCAAGAACACAACCTCAAAGCATATCCTCAAGGATCTGAATAGTACGCTCGGACTGCCCGTCAGTCTGAGGATGATAAGCCGTGCTAAAGGTCAACCTATGCCTAAGGCACTCTGCAAACTCTGTTACAACCTAGCAGTAAAACGAGGGTCTCTATCTGAGACGATCGACATTGGGACCCCGTGCAACCTCATTATGTCCCGAATATACAAGTCGGCAAGATGATCTACCGAATCTCTCACGCGCATAGGGATAAAGTGCGCCGACTTAGTCAACCGATCTACAACCACCCAAATAGCATCACTACTCCGCTGAGTCCTCGGAAGACCTACTACGAAGTCCATAGTGACATGCTCCCACTTCCACTCGGCAATAGGCAAGGGTTGTAACAAACCCGCTGGCCTCTGATGCTCGACCTTCACTTGCTGACAAGTAAGGCACTTAGACACGAAAACTGCCACATCCCTTTTCATACCCCGCTACCAAAACTGGCGACCCAAATCACGATACATCTTGGTGCCTCCCGGATGCACCGCAAGGCGTGAATGGTGAAACGCTCGGAGTACTTCCTCTCGGCAAGACTCCGGTACAAACAAGCGGTCTCGGTATCTCACACTCAGGTCGGGATACACAGACAAACCCTTCTCAGCCTTCCCACTGGAGATTTTCTCTCGAAGGGACTCTACCTCAAGGTCACCTCTCTGTGTCTTTAACACTCGATTCACAAGTGTAGGCTGCGCAACAACAGAAAACAAGGCCGCAGCCTCAACGGACTCGCCCAGAAGCAAATCAAACTCCCCAAGTGCACCAAACATCTCCTACTCTCGGATGGCTATACAAGCGACATCACTAATGGATTTCCTACTAAGGGCATCGGCCACAACATTGGCCTTTCCCGGGTGATAGTGCAACTCAAAATCGTAGTCCTCTATGAACTCCATCCACCTTTTCTGCCTCAAATTCAAGTCCCTCTGTGTAAACAGATACTTCAAACTCTTATGGTCCGAGAACACCTCGAACCTCTCACCATAAAGGTAGTGCCTCCAAATCTTCAAGGCAAAAATTACAGCTGCTAGTTCTAGGTCATGTGTATGATAATTTCTCTCGTGTACTTTCAACTGACGTGAGCCATAGGCTACCACTTTCCCCTCTTGCATCAATACACAACCCAAACCCTCTCGTAAGGCATCGCAATAAACCACATAGCCCAAACCTCTCTCCGGAATAATCAAAACCGGAGCGGTGGTCAATCTAACCTTCAACTCTTGGAACGACTTTTCACAAGTCTCACTCCATACAAACTTGACCCCTTTCTGCGTCAATCTAGTCAACGGTGAAGCTAGCCTGGAGAAGTCTTTCATAAATCGGCGGTAATACCCAGCTAATTCCAGAAAACTGCGGATCTCAAAAACACTCTTAGGCTGTGTCCAATCTTGCACTGCCTCAATCTTGGATGTATCAACAGACACCCCTTTCCCGGAAACCACATGGCCTAAGAATTTGACCTCTCTCAGCCAGAACTCACACTTCCCAAACTTGGCGTACAGCCTATGGGCTCTAAGCAACTCAAGCACCACTCTCAAGTGTTCCTCGTGCTCCTCCTTCGAAGGTGAATAAATCAGAATGTCGTCCACGAAAACAACCACAAAGCGATCTAAGAATTCCCGGAATATTCGGTTAATCAAATCCATAAACACTGTCGGTGCATTGGTGAGCCCGAATGGCATCACCAGAAACTCGTAATGGCCATACCGCGTACGGAATGTCGTCTTCGGAATATCCTCCTCCCTGACCCTCAACTGATGGTAACCCGATCTCAAGTCTAACTTATAGAAACAACGGGAACCTTTCAACTGGTCAAACAAATCATCTATACGGGGCATAGGGTACTTATTCTTGATCGTAGCCCGATTCAATTTTTGGTAATCAATGTAAAGTCTCAAGGCACCATCTTTCTTTTTAGCAAAGAGGGCCGGTGCTCCCTACGGCGAAACACTAGGGCGAATGAAGCCCTTATCCAGCAATTCCTGGAGTTGAATCTTCAACTCACTCAACTTGGCTGGGGCAAAACGGTAAGGTGCCATAGAAATCGGCGCTGTGCCGGGCACTAAATCAATAGAGAACTCTATCTCTCGATGAGGTGGCAAACTGACAAGATCCTCGGGAATAACATCTGAATACTCGCAAACCACTCTCGGCAACTCAACCCCGGTCTCGTCACACTCACCACTCATAAGGCTAGCGAGAAGACCACTAAGCTCACTCCGCCGTCGCGGATCATACACTGGTGGCAACACACTACCAACCCGATCCCCCAAGAAATGGAAACAATCCCCGCTCAAGGTACATACTGTGACCCTCTGGCGATAACAATCAATAACAGCCCGGTATGACGATAGCCAGTCCATACCCAAGATAACATCAAAACCCGACATAGGCAGAACTACAAAAGGAAATGGAAGTCGGCGATTTGCTACCTCTATATCACAACCTCTACACCCTTGTTTCAAAATCAACTCACCTCCAACAGGTGATACAACACAGATAAGAGATGCTAACTGCGCCAACTCCAAACCCAAAACAGATGCAAATGCAGCAGATATAAAAGAATGGGATGCACCCGTATCTATCAACACATTGGTAACTGAGTTGCAAAACAAAAAGGTACCTCTCACAACCGATAGAGTCGGTACAAGATCCTGCGCGATAACAGCATACACGCGCCCTGTAGGCCCCTGATCTACCTGCTCACCCCTAGGAGCAAAAGACTGCTGCACAGACTGGGACGACGAAGCTCCCTGATTAGCCCTTGAGGCCTGAACTGACTGAGCTAGCTGAAAACTCTGCCTCTGCCCAGATGCACCAGAAGTGCCACTCAACTGCGGGCAAAACCTCTTCAGGTGGCTCGCCTGACCACACTGGTAACAAGAGAGTGACTGGCCTCTGCCTTGACTCTGGCTCTAAGGTCGAGCCGAAGATGAAGCTGCTCTCTGCCCTCCGCCCTTCTGCGGGCAAGTTAGAGACTTGTGGTCCAGCTGACTACATTTGTAACAAGTGATGTCTCCCTAATTGCCTCTCCCCGAGCCTGCACTCGGCACTGGAAGGGTCGATCTAGCAAAACCACCTTGAGACTGCTGAGGGTTAGAACCCCTTTGTCTCCTGCCATCACCCTGGCCATCCTGACTCCTCTTGGAGCCCCTCTGCCTTTCCTTCTTCTCCTGCATTATACTCTCTATATGGGCTGCAGCATCCACAAGACGCCCATAGTCTCGGGTCATAGAACCCCCAACTCTCATCTTGAGGCCATGCCTCAGCTTCCTCTCAAACTCGATGCAACGGCGCTCCTCAGGCGCCACAAGCTCAGGTGCGAACCTGGATAGACTGGTAAATGCGACTTCGAACTCGGCCACTGACAAACTCAGCTGCTTGAGCTGGCAAAACTAGTCTTTCAACTTCTCCCTAACAACTGGAGATAAATACTTCTCCTGGAAAGCATCCACAAAAGCCTCCCATGTGCCACCAATACGACCCTCATAAACTTCCACCCCTGACCCGCATCCCCCTTTAGCTGGAAAGATGCCAAGGTCACCTTCAATGCTCCGTCGTCGATGCCAAGTATCTCAAACGTCTTAGTCATCTGTTCCAACCACTCATCTGCCTTAAGTGGCTCCTTAGGATCCCTAACAAACTCATCCGGGTTAGACCGGAAAAACTCCCTCTTCAGAAAGGAAGGCCCTGCATCAACAACCTGGGCCTGGGCTTGATTCTTAGCCCTGAGAATGCCCATAGACTCCCTCAATGCTCCTGCCATCTCACGGGCTAAGGCGTTCATGGCCTACTGAGCTACTGGCTTGGCCACATTGGCCTGGCCAACACCCTCTTGCTGCTCCGGAATCTCATCCGGTATGGGCATCTCTTGTCTCCTTGGCCTACCTCGCCTACCACCACGTCCTCGTCCTGACATCCTAATAAAGGTAACGAAGAACATTAGCACATTCATAAATGTGCCGAAGCTAAAACATTCGTGTCCTAATGCACGGACAACTGTAATTCATTCCACGTAAGCACATAATCACGTAAGCACTTACAAATTTCATTTTCGGATAATGATAGTCCCGAGGCGTTACTAGAGTTCTGGTTAGAAACAACATTGATCAAGTGCTTTTCCAACAAGACTCACAGAAACCCAAGGATCCAATCAACATCCTAGAAATTAAATCCCATACCCAAATAATTATATAAACATGTTATCACATAAGCACAGAACATGACACCTAAGTCTCTAACAAGCGAGACAAACCCACTGTGTTGCTAAACACTTCCCACGTACCCAAAGTATTCAAACCCGGTACGCTCTGATACCAAGTTGTAACGCCCTAAAAATAAACCCATAAATCATACATTCTTGACATGCTTATATATAAAAGAATAAAGCATAATTACATATCATCAGAGTATTCATTACAAAATGTATTACATGTTGACAACAAAAGTAAATGCCCTATAGGCCTACAACTTTCCAAGTCAATACTTGGTTACAAAAGAGAGTACTAACTCTTTACAAAATAAGCCCTTGGCTTGATGTACATGTAATATAACCAAAAATAACAAAATAAGAGTCCAACAGTCTCAAGCCTCCCAAGCTACGTCCTTTGAGGTGGCATGCTACCTGTGCCTGCAAATGATGTCCCATATAGGGTGAGCCAACGCCCAGTAGATATATGCTAAACATAATATGAGCAATAACTAAAATATTAGCATTTGACAGATGTTTAACTCACATGAATAAATTCATAACCCATTTCAATTACATGACAAATGTGTCCATATTTCATTTCATTTTCATTACTTAACTAATTTCTCAATTCATAATCCTGGCTCAGAACCTGGCAATGTACTTTAAATGAGATTATATCTCATATCAATAATTCTTCCATTTCAACAATTCAAATGAGATAACAACTCATATCACAACACTTCCATAAGCCACAATAGATACACAGATTCGCTGTATCAAAAACACATAAAACACTTCCATACTTCACAAATGATACACAGATTTGCTGTATCAATAACTCAATAGATACACGTATTTGCTGTATCAATGGAGTCCGTCCCCTATCTCCTCCCACATAACATCCGGTTTAGGAGTCCATCCTCTATCTTCGTCTAAACCGTGGAGTACATCCCCTATCTCCTCCCACACAATACAATGTATATAAACACATATCATATACATAATCAATCAATATATAAATTCAATGTATTATTCCAACCGTCATATTCGATGATATACTCAATTGATTAGTTTTAGTTTGCCTAATCATCATGCATTATCTACAATAATCAAGACTATCCTCCACCGATAGCCCAAAGCAGTTATTTCCAAACAGATAATAAATGCCGTAACAGATATAAAATCTCAACATTTTCAAAGTGAGCGATTAATTAATTCAATTCCACCATTCTAACTCATAATGAGCCAATTCCATTATTTCCAACTCAATTTCACATTTCCATAACAATTGTTATTAATTACACTAATGACCCAAATACACCGAAACATGGCATTTTTTCCCCTTTTCACAATATTGACCCAAAGGTCCAAATATTATCAACAACTTCAATATTATCATTTTAAGACCCAAAATACACGTTTATGAACCAAGACAACAAAACCACTCTTTTGAAAATAACACATTTCAAAACCTAATTTTCCAAATCAACACATCTATACAAATAACTCAATGTCTATGTTAAAGCACATAAGAATGAGTAGGAATCCTACCTCAAGAGAAGAACCCAAGGAAGAAGATGAAGAAAAACGAAATTGTTCCAAACTCCATGATTTTCTGATCAAAATGTAGCCCTCGACGATCCCCACACTTTTTACAAAGGCCGAAGGGTAGGGAATCACTCATACTAAATCAATCCCTAGAGAGAAGGGAGAAAGTAGTGAGAGAAGCTCTCAAAAATGGCTTTTCGGAAAAGTAAGAGAGAGAGTGGAAGTTGAAAAGTGGTTTAAAATCACCCAGCTGATATCTGATATACGTATGATCCGTTCGAGCGGAGAATAGGACGCTCGAGCGTCAAGTACAAAAACTGGACCTGCTCGAGCGTGAAGGGTACCCGCTCGAGCGCCAAGACACAACTGCAAAACACACCCGTTCGAGCGCAAAGGAAAGCCGCTCGAGCGTAGATTTCCCCCTCCCAGTACTTTTACAGACAAAGTACTACCCGTTCGAGCGTGACCCGCTCGAGCGTGAAAAACCCACCTGCAGAAGTTTTGCAGAGGCACGAGATACTGAGAGTGTGTAAATCACGCTCGAGGGCAAGAAGACACGCTCGAGCAGATAACAAAAAAAAATCAAACTCTGCTCGAGCGCAAAGAGACCCGCTTGAGCGTACCACCAAAATTTTGGGCAACAAGGAATGGAACTAAAGCTCAACCAACCTGTTGGAAACACGCCCAACACAACCCAAGACTCAAATACAAAGAGTAAGGGAAGAAAATGAGAATGAGACAACAACACAATCACGGAACCAAGTCCGGAATACAATATACAAGGGAAAGGAAAACCGGAATCGCTATAAATATCCATTGATTTTTGAATTTCAAATTCACATGGAAAGATAACAAAATATTCTATAATCTTCCCATCATAATCTCTGTCATCAATTTTGAAAAAATTAAAACATTTTTTTTTACTTTTTTTATTTTTATTTTTATTTATCAAAAAAACCCTAACTACCTTACCCAACTACATTTTTTTTTTTTATTATTTGTTAATGATATATGAAACTTGTTTATTCTTAAAGAGATTATATCATGCAAGAGAACACCGCACTTATTTTTTCTAAGGATGTTAAAGGTTAGTTAATATTTAATTTTTTTTAATCATTATATTTTTACTTTTCAACAGTAACATTTCTCCTATTATTTTACAGCACATTATTTTGAATCTCTTTTTTTGCTTGGAGATGATTGTATACGCATATATGCATCATATTTGTATGCTATAATGATTTATTTAGGAACATTAAGTAAAAAAGTTAATTAGAGAATACTTCTGTCTAAAAAAAAGTGATTAGTCAAATAGTAAAAATATTTGGTAATTATCATTTTAAACATTGGTTGTTTGAATAGGTTAGAATTGGATTAAATACTAACGCTCTGTTTGGTTGGGGGATTTGGGAAGGAATTTGAAAATGGAAAGAGAAAAGGTTTGTGAAATTAAGTAAAATATAGATATATTTTATTCATATTTCACTTATTTTTTTCCTTTCCCTTTCCAAATTTTTTCTTAAATCCTCCAACAAAATACAACGAAAAGGTCACACAAAAATAGGATCAAGTCGATCTCGATAATAACATGAATTATTGCTTCATTATATGTTCAATCCTAAGCCACTTGCTCCATTTTTTCCCCCCTTTTATTTCTTAAACAAAATTTTCTAATTTTTTATTTGTAAGAAATTTAAAAAAAAACAAAAAAAAAACACTTAATTGGCTTGCCCATCAATAAATAAAAATTTAAAATAATGAATACTATTCCATAATTTATGAATTTTAAAAAAGAGTATCACCCATATATGGAATAAGAAAACTTAAAATCATGCTTTTTATTTTTTATTTTATTTTATTTTTCATTTTTAACTTTTTAGAATTCTAACGGCAATTTCTCTAATATTGTCTTTTTATATTTGCAAACATCAAAAACTAGAATAGAGTTGCATACTGATTAGTGGAGACAAGGATGATGATAAGGTTGGTCAAGAGAATTGTTTGAGTGGGTTTTGAAAAAGTGAGTATTACTTAAAAAAAATAGTAAATAATTTGGGAGATGAATTAATTTAGAAAAGTAATGCATGGTTGAAATTTATTCAAAGTGTGAATTTTACTATATAAAAGTTGAATATCGATCATATATTATTTTTCTTCATATAATTTTGGGTACTATCAATTTTTTGTTCAAGTTTTAACTTGATCTGGTCTTAAATAGTTTTTTAAATATAAATATACGTTAATATATTAATACAATAAATATTTGACATAGTTTAAGTATCACTGTATAATTTCTTAATTATAAATATACCAAACAAATATGTACATATTTCTTATTTTTGATATAAAAATATTTTAAAAAATATTTACTAATTAAAATGTAAATAAATAAGTCACCAACTAACTAAAGGATTTGACATGAACTAATACAATTCTCGAAGCACCAAGTTTAAACCAAGAATTGTTGATAAAAAAATCGACTCGAATTAGATTTCAACTACTTTTTAGTGTTTAATTTAATATTAGAATCTCCAAACTAGCTTATAATGGTCATGACCTAATAAATTATGATATAGTTTAACAGAAAATTTAAATTTATTTTACTAATTAATCGATCAATTTTTTAGATTAAGTGTAAGATTAGGGCTAGAATATGCCCTATTAAATATATGTAACTATTCATTTAATAGTTTTAAACATAAATATATAATTTTTTTTAGCTAAGTTCAATTTTTTTAATAAATATGCTTAAAATATGTCCATATTTCTTATTTTTATTATAAAAATACTTATAAATATCTATTTACAATTTAATAAATAAATAGGTCAAATGATTCATAAGTTGAGCATATTTTAATAATTGGTTTAAGGTCAAGCTTGCGTAAAGATTGAGTCGACTACTTTCTAGGTTACTTATAATGTTAAGCTCAACTTTAACACCATAAGTTAATTCTAATCCATTTTTACATGAAAGTTATGACACAAGACAATCTATAATTTTAATGCATGAGTAGACAAAGGGGCCATTTGGGAAGAAAAATAAAAGCTGCATTTTGCAATTTTTTTAGCATCAAAACCATTTGGGAAGGTCGCTAAAAACTACCTGTGAAATTACAGTTATACCTTCCATGTTTACATTTGTAGGTAGGGCAAAATCCAGGAGGGTGGCGGTATTTTGGTCATTTGAATGTAATGTGATAACATAAACAAATATTAATCAAAAAAAGTTAAAAAATAATTTTTTACCAGCTTTCCAAATGACTTTATAAAAAAATCAAAAGATTAGTTAAAAACCAAAAGTCAACTTTTAATCATCTTCTTAAAACACTCCAAAGTTTTAGTCTTTACAAAACATAAAAAAAATTAGTATTTTGACAAATGTAATTTACTACTATCATATGATAAATTAAAATTTAAAAAATTCATGAGACAAAATGTATTTATATTTTATCAATTAAATTATATTCTTTAATTTTGACCAATTCAATTATGATATGTATTTTTTTTTTATTAAGAACTTAAAACATAAAATTAATGACATAAGAATAATAATAATAAAAAACTTCTCTTATGTATAACTCTAATAAAAATAAATAAAATTTAATTGATTTAAAATAATTTTTACTATATATTTTAGATAAATTCATATTATTATTTAATTTAAAAAATTATTTTTTGATTATTTATTTGTACTCGTGTATACCACGGGTGTTGCTAGTAGCCAGTAAGACAAACTATCACATCTAAATCATAATCATTTGATTTTTTTTTTTCACAACTATCAGATCAACTACAAAAAGAAAAGTCGACTATTATCCTAAATACAACTTTTTTAGCCAAACTAAAGTAATCAAAAAAATCAACTAAATAGCTAAATTCTCAAATGAACCCAATATTTGATGATTAGGCCCAACATATATAAAGTAAAAAAACGATAACAATTATACTTCACTCAGTGGCGGAGCCACATGAGGACTAGGGGGGTCATGTGCCCTCCTTGGATTTTTCTCTCTTTTTTTAATTTTTTTTTATACATATGTATATAAATAAAATTTTAAACAAAATAATATTTAGAATAAAATGTGAAGGATATTTTAAATTTATGAAAACAATAGTGATTGTTTTATTGAAAATGAAGTGATTACAATAAATTATAGTTTTATGTATGAAAATTTTGTGAAAAAATCTCAATATAAAGGTAATATCCATCATTATTGATATGCAAATATAATTATCTCACTATATATATGTAAAAATTACTAGAGTGTTAGTTATATTTACACGTGGAGTTCATCCTTCATTTGTTGTTTTACTATTGGTTGGTAATATCATATGTCAATAATGATATGATATCACTATTATATGAAATTTTTACTCAAATTTTGTAAAAATTTAATTTATCTTACCATTATATAATTCATTTTACGATTTAAATATATGATTTTTTTACATTGTTCATGATACACTAGTTACATGCAATACTTTCTTTTCGGATTTGCTCGAAATTAATTGTAAATTTTTTTTGTGAAATATTTTTGTAACAATTTATTTAATTTTTTGTACTTAATATTAATTCAAAAATTATTATTATCTTCTTATTGTTGGTTGTGAAAAAAAAAATTAAAGTTGTAATTAATAAGTGTCCCTCCTGATTTAGTATCCTGACTTCGCCACTGACTTCACTTATTATATTTTGTTTAGCATGTGAGTTTTTTTTTATTTGTTGTCTTATTATCATGAGTAATGTTACATTTATTTAAATTCTTACGAACAATCTTATTAAAATATATGTCTAAATATCATTATATTTTGACAATTAATTACATTTAACCTATTATATTTTTAGTAAAATTATTAATATGTGCAAAGCTATTCTATTGTCACATGTTGTGATACACTTATATTAGTCAAATATTAATGACATTTGCATGGAACCTATTATATTAATAATTGCAAGTTTGACACATTAGAAAAGGCTATTTTTTGGCAAAGTCTGTTTTCTTGTTTTTTGGATTAAAATCCACAAAAAAAAAAAAAAAAAAAGGCTAAAATAATTAATAAGATAAAATGTCACATCAAATCCATAATCATTTCACTTTTTTTATCTTTATAAATATCACATCCAACTACAAAAAAATCTAATCATCTTCCCAAAATACAAATATTTTAGTTTACTAAAATAACTAAAAACTAAAATAACCTACTAAAATAGTCAACTTCTCAATCACCCACAATGATAAACAAAACATGGTTAAAAAAAATTATTTTCCCCCCATCAATCCACGACACATAGAACCATTCAATATATAAAAGCATGTATTTTATAATTCAACGTGAACATAAAAAATATACTTATTTATGTGTTGATAGGGACATATTCAGGGTTATTACTATGAGAGTGCGAAAATGTATTTAGAGATGCAAACCTTTATAATTTTATATTATTTTAAATTTTATAGTATAATATAGGATATCTTTCCATTTTTGGATGCAGTCATCCCATCCGCACCCGAGATCCATCCTTGTATTGATTTTTTTTTTTTTTTTTTTTCACTTTTTATATTAATAAAAATTGATGTTGCACACTTTCTATTCAGATATTTTATTAATGTGTACTCTAATACAGTGGCTCCTTAAATCAAACAATGGTGTAAAATCTAATAAAAATTTTAAACACAAGGTGCTGTTTTGAGGTGTCTCTAGACTAATTCTTTCTTGACACAAGGATTGTCGATGATACAAGTCCTTACTATTAGCAAGTTAAAAAGCTGATAATGGTGTAAAATCTAATAAAAATTGAGTAATACTACATCTACTTAAAATCTTACTAACAATCTTACAAAAACATATACGTCCAAACATCATTGAATGCTTAAATGTCATTATTTTTTTGACAACCAATCACATTTAACCTCTTTATTTCTAGTAAAATTGTTACTACGTGTAGAATTATTCATAAAAATTTTAAACACAAGAAAGGTGCCGGTTTGAGGTGTCTCTAGAATTCTTTCTTGACACAAGGATTGTCGATGATGGAAGTCCTTACTATTAGTGAGTTAAAAATTGATAATATAATGCATAAATTAAAACAACTTCTTTAATTTTTTAATTATTAAAATCATAACTTACTTAAGTCATTTTTTTCTTTCATAAAGGATAAGTTGAAACCGTACCAAATTCTTAGACACAAACTCCTAAAATAAAAAGCCACAAACACTAATGGTTGTATCAAACAAGGTCGTAGTAAAGGTGCATGAGTAAATGGGTCAAGCATCCTTCCAGTTTGGTCCTAATAATTATAGGCGTAACTTGACCGAGGGCCCAAACAGAGTCCAAATTAAATTCTAAGCCTAGGATAGCATAATATTAAACACGGGTTGAGTTTAGAAACCTAGGGCCAAGATTAAATTAAATTTGGGTTGGTCTTGAGCAATATTCTAAACAACTTGAAATTCAAATTCTATGTATCCCCCCCCCCCCCCCCCCCCAAAAAAAAAAGCAATGTAAAACAACCAATGAATCCGTCATCAACAAATCCAATATGGTAATCAAAATTTTAAATTCATATTTTTATCTTGTAAGGGATATACAAAAAGATCCACATGCATTACACATTCAAACTCTTTCAAGTTGAATCCATAGTATGTGTGATCATACAACAACCAGAAATAACAACAGAGAAATGCCTCAAGGGCTACAACTTTTAAGGCTCAAGCCTGATTACACAAAAGTGATTAATTAACCCATACAATTAAAGCCCTTGGATTGACAAAATAATCACAAAAGAAAAGAGCTCTTGCTTCCAAAAGACTTTCCATGTCCTTAGCTAGGTGGGATCAACACCTCATTTCCTGCACAAATCCACTAGGGATGAGTACAATGTCCAACAAAGATATCTTCACAAAGTATATACGCTTAAGCAGTCTATTAGATATATATATATATGCAATGTTATGTCATGCCACCATATCACAAGCTTTGTTTTAAAAAAAAAAAAAAAAAAAAAAAAGATTGCCATGATCTTTGAAAGAATTATCAAATCATTTCAATAATTTCTAAGATTTAAGACGAGATATTAAATACGACTCAGGCAAATTCTTAGGGCTAATGTCTGCAAGTAGGCGTATCAAGCACTACTAGATCCTACCTTACCGGCTTGTAACCTGAGGGCTTAGGTACCCACACGCGCATTTTCTGGTCTTATACCAAGAGCACTCAGGCCAACTTAATTCTCAACTACACCCTCTAACCAAATTTCCCATTGTAATTACCTCAAAACATTACAATAGTAACAATTGTTTTTCTCGAACAACATAACCATTTCCAAGGCATAACTAGAGTCAAATCATATTTTGAAACCATATATATGAATGAATTGAAATGCAATGGTTTAATTTAGTTCCGATATGCGTGATTTCTTCACAATTCCCAATATTTACTTAAGGAACAAAATAAGAAAATATTTATATATGTTCATACACCAACAATTTATATCAATACTATACCTATGTGACATATGATATTCTCTCATATTCACAAACAACATTCATTCTCATTTTCTAAACGAATGCACGAAATGTTACCATAATTTCTCAACCGCAACTCTTATCCCTTTCATGAGTATCTCAACAACACAACAACATGAGGAAGATTTCTCAAATTTCTCAAGGATTTAGCAACAATTTCATGTATATTTCACAAATTTCACTTTTCTCTAATTTGCCCCAAAACCTAGGGTTCAATCAAAAAAGGAGTTTTTCTTTATTTTCAAAATGTGTTCTTGCAAGCATTCCCAAATAGTTCATAAAATAATGTCTCTTGGACCAAAATCCTAAGAAGAAAATCATTTCTTTCACATTTCCTAGATTCAACATTTTAAAACTTAAAACCTAAGCTTGAATTTATAGTAAAATAGACAAGACATGCAAAAATTATATATATAACTCAAAGAAAACTCCCTACCTCAAGACTTAAGAAGAAAACATGAAAAGTCTACGAAATTAATGGTGTCAAAATCCGATCTTCACCGTACACAACGTAGCCCTTGATAAGCTCTCCAAAATTAAAGAAAGTACTAGGGTCAAAATCTCAATAAATATGGAGGGATCAAAGAAGTAATGAGGTGGTTGGAGGGTTTCTTAGAGAGAGATGAGAGAAATGAGAGTGAGAGTAATTGTAGAGAGAGAGAGAGAGTGAAGTGAAAAGTGAGAAAAAGTATGTAAGGGTCCAACTTTTAAGTGATTGGACACATCTTTTCGGAGTACACTCGAACAGATCGCTTGAGCGACCAAATCTGAGCTCGAGCGAACATGTTTTTCGGATGGACGATATGGATTTTTTCGAGATAGTTAATCATTTTTTTTTAACCGTGAGAGGGAGGTCATTCAGAACTTGCTGGCTCCAAAACAGGGGCGACTCCAGAGGTGCTTTCACAGGCTTTCAACACCGACGGAGGTTGCCCACTTCGTTCCTCATCAAAAATAATATGATAGAATATGGTGGATAAATTCGATTATGTAAGCTTCATTAGTGATTTTGCAGCTAAAAATGTGAGAAGAGTAATGTTTATGTGATAGTTGGTTCAATTGTAAACTGGATATTGCTAAACTATAAAGCAACAAAACCAGATTTTTAGTTTTTTGAGTATTTGTAATGATTGCTTTCTATCTTAATATATGAAAGTAAATTTTTGTTTATAATTTTAATGATTATATGTGCAAATAATTTTTTATCCATTTATCCATCAACTTTTTTTTTTTTTTTTTTTCAATGTAAGAAAGGCCCCATTTCCAAAGGTCGCCTTGGGCTCCCTAAATCTCAGGATCGGCCCTGCGTACACCGTGAATGGGAAGCTAGGTTGTGTGCTTCAACAACACCACCCCAACACTCATTTTGAAATATGAACCAAGCCCAAGAATTTTACCCGTGTAGGTAGCTTTGCTGACTCATGACGCTTCGGAGATAAGTTTGTAAGATTTTATTCTTAACTGGGTTGCCAATGGCTATGTTTTGTTTTATAGGGAGTGAAGGAAGTAGAGGCTAAGAGCATTGCTCAGTAAAATAAGAAGGGTCTTTTTTTCAGAAGTTAATATGTTTCAAGTGTTTGATGATTGTCCTCAGTGAAGGAATGGCAAAGGGAAGGCCGAGGAGGGGCGGGATGGGTGGGGGAGAGGCAGGGAAGGTGGTTGAGGATGGATCTGCTACCGTTGCAGCCTAGATCATTATTTATCTATCCCCTATCGACAATCAACACAACCTCTATCAAAACTAGCAGTATTAAAGAAGGGGAGGAATAGTTGAAGGCGATGGGAGCGAAATGTATTTTTTAGGACTTGATGAGTTAATTGTATTTGTTAAAAACCTTTAAGGATGTAATTATAATTTACCCAAATATTAGATGTACAAATAAATATTGGCCTATTATGTCATTTGTTCGTTTTTTTTTTTTTTTTTTCCCCAACATTCTTGGTAGTTAGATTTGTTAGTAAAGTTAATGTACAAAAATATACCACTTAAAGGGGTTGCCACTTATTCATCAGCTTGAACCCCTAAATTTTCCTCATTTGTTTTGTTACTCAATTATGTACCAATTTGCATGCTTGTGCTAAGTTTGGTTATACATGTAAAATTTTGTTTTGGTTAGAGAAGTTACATTTGCATGATTAAGTTTGTTTTTTGGTTGTACCATTGTAAGATCTTATAATGGTTTGACTATCCAATTAATTATAGACCATCTTTAAACCATCATTAAACATCTCTTAAACTAGCATTTTATAAGATAGATTATTGCAGAGAATCTTGATTTCATAATAATAGGTAAAAAAAAAAGTCAATATTGTCTAACTACAAAATAAAAATAAGAATACATATGCATAATACAAGTTCCATTTATTAAACTTGAGTTGATAAATTAAAGTTGAGAGATTTGATGTAGACAATTATCAACACAATTCGGGCTGGATTTGAGCTAACTCTCAACTTAACTTAACCCGTCCAAGTTACACTTTACTGACCATGCTCAAACCACAAATATATAATCTCATCATCATTGAATAAAAGTGTGAAGAGAAGAGAGGCAAACTGTACCACAGCAAGAGTTGAAGAAAATTGGGCTTCAAGAGCCGAAACTCATTTGGGCCAATCAAATTTATGTGGTTGGTAGGCTTAATTTGGATAGTTAAAAGTTGTGTTGAAATTGAAAGACCAATCTAGCTTGGTTTGGATGCAAATTAAACCAGCCCAAACCAAGTGCACATGGCTCTATGCAAAATTGGATCTTTTATCTATCTACTAGTGAGAAGGCCGCGTCTCACGCACATAACTTATTTCTAATACAATTAATTTTAATTTTTTTTATTTATTTTGTTTTATAAATAAAAATAATAAATATAAATAAAATATTTTAAATAGATTTCGTTGTTTAATATAATTAGTTTATACAATATATCTAATATTTATATTGTTGATTTGATGAAAAAATATATATAATTTATATTTTGGTCACGGTATCAATTTCTTTTAATCTTCAAATAATACTAAAAAACTTTATGATTTCAATATACATTTAACATATTTTCATATAATTATATATTTTTATTGTAAACATATTTTAATACATTAAAATTTTACTTTTTTTCTTAGAGATAAGTATAAGCAATGTTAAAGTGATTTAATTTTGTTATCACTTGTAATTTAAATTTAAACTTTGTTAGATATCCCATTTAGAATTTTCTCTACTTGTGCTGATCTAAATGTGCCTTTGTCTTTGTCTTTGTAGGATGGTGTAGTGTTTGAGACTGTTCTATTCTTTTTCATTCAAACCATATCCTCAGATAATTTTAGTACTGGTATAGATAATTAAATAGACAAAAATGAGGGTAGTAAATATTACCATAGGTAGTGTCCATATTAATTTTTTTTTCCACCCAACACTAAAAAATAATTATATATCTTTTTATTTCATCCTAAGCAGATATAATATCTCACTCAATCTGTTCAATTATTTATCCCGTCTATAATCATATCATTTTACAATCCTATATATGATCTTACAAATAATCTAATCTTATAGTATAACTTTATCACTCACAATTTTATCAAAAATTTCATCGTATCTAATCTTACAGTATAACTTTATCCCTCACAATCTTGTTAATAATTTCATCATATTTAATCCTATAATATAACTTGATTCCTCGCAATGTTATCAATAATCTTATCATATATAATCTGTATCTTATCTTATAAATAAAAAATAATACTATATATATATATCATATTTAAATTGGGAAAAAAATAATATACATATAATATTGAATCAATTTTAATAATTTTTCCCGCCATACGTGACAAAGGATGTGGTCCCTATGTCTGATGTATCAATCAAAATATGGTAATATTACACCTTGTTAGGTATTTTTATAATAAATATTATATACTTTTTTTTGTAAGTACTATGATTGTTTATGGTCTAGAAATAAAGTTTTCCATTTTATGTTAGTGTTATGCATTGTTTTTTTCAGTAATGTTATATATCTTTTAGGGCAAATATCAGTTTACTCTCCTGTGGTTTGGGTAGGATGCAGTTTACTCCCTTACATTTGAAAATCATCACATAACTCTCATGTGATTTATAGACCAAAGCGCATCGTCAGTTTTTCCATCTAAATTAACGGAATGTGAGGCTCACTCGTCTGTAAGGAGAGTAAGTTGATTTTTAAGACTAAATTACCCCTCATTCATCTTCAAATTTACAAAATATACCATTATCCTGAAAATCAATTACATGTCTACATATATCTATATATATACATACAAATAGAGAGTGACAGAAGAGGAGATGGAGAAATTGTACAAATCAAGCTTGCAGCCGCCGGCGGTGGGGGAGGGGGTTTCCGGCGGCCTCCGGCCTCCTCTTCCCCTCCCCGTACCCCTCCTTCCTCTTTCTTTTAGTTGCTTTGCTACAAATAACTTGGAAGCTCTAGCTTTCCACCTTCTCCCTCCTTTGTGAGGTGTTCTCCTCCCTCCCCTCCATCAACTCCGGGAGTGGCTTCACGGATCTGCCATACCACCGCCTCCACCTCCGCCGGTTTCTCAGCCCTCTTCCCCGCCGCCTTCACCTTGGTCGGAACCGACGCCACTGCTGATGGTATTTTGCTTGGATGTGGATTTGGGTCTTGTTTTGTTTTGTTTTTTTCTTCTGTGTGTTTGGGTTGGTGTTTTGGGTTTGTCTGGTTTGAAACCCTGTGGTTGGGGTTTGTTTGGCTGTTTTTTCTTTGAGTCCATCAGTGCAGATTTGTTTCAACTTTCTCCTTCTGTGGTTGGGATCTATGATATATCTTGAACACGCTCTATTGCCGAACTTTTATGATCGGCTCTGCTTTGCAGTACGAGCACAGACACGTAATGTGGGTTCAAATATTGTCATAGTTTTTCTTCCTCTGTGCTTCTCGCTGTATTTTCACTTTGTTTGGTGTAAGTTTGGGTTGGATGGACTCATGTAAATGTCGTTTGGCTTCTTGAATGAAATATTTCTTCCGATCAAAAAAAAAAAATCTCCTGACTATCCTAGAGCTGCCGCCACTCCATTTCCCTTCGTCATACCCTCGTAACAGACCAACATGTTCACGATCTAGAAAATATTCACAATTTGGAAGTTGTTTTTTGATTACTATGATCTGGAAGTTTGATTGACAATTTGTTTTAATTTTTTCATTTGCACTATATATATATATATAGATATGCCCTATATGTATAGATATGCATTGTTATATATAATATGAGATATAAATACATATATATATATACACACGCAGATATAAGTATAATTATTATTTTCTATAATGATATAAGTATAATTAGAAATTAACTTCTGCACTGTTTCCATATACATTGTGTATATAGTATAATTATATTATTTATTAGATAATATAATATGAAATTAAATTAGAAATGAAGTTAGTAAAAATGTTATAAAGATGTGATAATGGTTGAGGAAGAAAGATGCAGGGAGACAACCAATAGAGAAATGGAGGAAGAAGAAAGGTGCAAAGAGAAACAATAGAAAAATGAGGGTAGATTTTGGATTGATTTAGAGACCTGCTATTATTCATCTGTTACTGCCTAAATTATTCATCTCTCCCTCTCTAGGGTTTCGCAACTTCAAGGTAAACCATGGCGACTGCTTTAGGTTTGTTTTTGTTTTCCTGGAAAAAATAAGCTTATTTTTTACTTCCTCCAACATGTTAAATTTAATTTTTCATTTGTACAAACCTCTTAACAGTTCATTGATTTCAAATATATAACATTGGCTGAGGATGATACATCATGTTATTCAATAACAGATTGTTATCCTGACACAAACAAGATGCCAAGATAGCATCTAAATTATTAGCACATGACACTTTTATTCTTGCCCTGTGTTCCTTCTTGTAGTTGGTAATTTCTAATACTTTTGAATTTGTTCCTCTTGTGTACATGTACAATGCAGGTGATCTGGTTGAAGCTGTTGTCCATTTTATGGGTGAATCTATAAGTGATGGAACTCTGGCAAAATTCTTGAAGAGTAATAAGATTCATATTTCTTTCCCAAATTCTACCATTTAAATGCCTATTCTCTATGAATTTAAGTGCTTGATGGTGTTTTGTATCTGATATTTGGGAGCAGATCCTGGTGACAGGGTAGAAGTTGATGAACCAATTGCTCAAATTGAAACAGATAAGGTACTTGTTGTAATACAACATGATAATGTTGTAATTTAAGCTTCTAAAGTTCTTAACACGACTTATGCTTTCAATATTTGGATTGTCTATCTTCTACTAGGTGACAATTGATGTTGCAAGTCTTGAAGCAGGTGTAATCCAAAAGGTAGAATATCATTATTTTGGATTTGTTATCATTATTTTTATACAAGTTCACTACACTTCTCCCTATCTTTCCTTTGGAATGGTTCTGATTCTGAATTTGTATGTAAATTATTGATAGTATGTAGCCAAGGAAGGGGATACTGTGGAGCCAGGTACCAAGATTGCTGTCATTTCAAAGTCTGGTGAAGGTGTTGCCCATGTTGCTCTATCTGAGAAGACAACGGACAAAGCTGCTTCTCAGCCACCTCCTGTTGAACTAAGTAAAGAGGATAAGCAAAAGCCTAAAGTTGAAAGCACTCAGCCTAAGAGTATTTCTACTGATCCTCCTAAACGCTCTATTACAGAACCCCAACTTCCCCCTAAAGAAAAGGAAAGACGCGTAAGTCGCATAGTTCCATATCTATACTCATACACCAAAATACTTTTTACTAGAAAGTAGAAATGCATTAATCTAATTTTATGTTCTTGTGAATGTTTCAAAGAAAATATGCACCCTCCTGCTTGAGTATAAAATTTGAGTTTATAATGATTACAGGTTCCTATGACAAGGCTCAGAAAACGAGTTGCGACCCGCTTAAAAGATTCTCAAAACACATTTGCATTGTTGACAACATTTAATGAAGTTGATATGTAAGTGTAAATCCATATTTCTAGTACTTTGCTAGTTTATGATGGTGGCTTATGCCAGACTTCGTCAATTTTGTGGACTAGATTAGAGACTCCTTTTAATTCAGGTTTATCATTTGATGTTGCTTAAACAGAGTTGACTGACCAAGTTCAGTGTTCAGTTTATAATAAAAAAAATTTCACATTGCAATTAATAGATTTGGTTAAATCTAGCTAATTCAGGTTGGTTCTTGGTTTGGGAAGTCCAATGCTAACATTTCTAAAATTTTCGATTATATCTTTAGTTTTCTGCGTTAATGACCAGCATGGGTAAGTTAAAACAGAATGTTGACCATTGAATGCATGTGATTCTATACGCTTTAAAGAGTATTATAACATCTCAGGTTTTCTTCTAGGTTGGATTCATTGGTACAAATTATCAATCATATTTGGTTAAAAATTTAAGGCCACAAAAGCATTGGCCACTTTGGTCTGCTCTGCCCAAGTTATCAACCTGGGAATCAATAGAGATCCTTGGCTAGTGATTTAGTGCTCATTTCACAAATCTAAGACCAGATTGAGATGCATGAAGAACCTAACAAAACCAATCAAGAGTTCAGCATTTAAGTTACCAAGTTGTCTTAAAGACATAACCTTTATGGTATTCAACCAAATTGCTTTGCATATCTTAACATGGTTGACATGACACTCTTGTGAACATAGTTTTGTTATTATTTCCCCTGTTGATTTGCTGCTTCTTGTAGGACTAATTTGATGAAACTCCTATCTGACTACAAGGATTCCTTTGTTGAAAAGCATGGAGTCAAGTTGGGACTTATGTCTGGATTTGTGAAGGTAGGTAGTAAGTCTATGGCTTAATATTGATATTATTGAACATGGTCATAGATGTGCTCTCACATGTATGCTCATGCATCTAGCACATGTGCATGAGCATTCATTTGTTTTTTCTGTGTTTATAGTTCAATTTGAAGATATTTATGAATTCTTTTGTAAATTTCAAGCTGCTGTTAGTGGTCTCCAAAATCAACCTATTATCAATGCTGTAATTGATGGGGATGATATCATATATAGGGACTATATAGATATCAGTATAGCTGTTGGTACTCCAAAGGTTTGTGAAATTTTCTTTGTGGAACTATCTCTTGAAAATTAGAATAGCGTACCTTTCTGTTTCAACTTACACAATATTGAACATGCAGAACTATCTCTTGAAAAATTAATCTTAAAGGAATACTGGGTTTGTGAAATTCACCTTCTGCTGTTAGTTTGATGAATTGAAGTTGTATTAACTTTATACAACAAAGAACTCTGGTTTCTTCTTTTTCTTCCAGATACTTTTTTCCCTCTACTAATTACTGTCTCCGTCCCATTTTGTTTGTCCACCTTTCCCTTTTAATCTGTCCCAAAATGTTTGTCCACTTTCTATTTTGAGATACGGAGTTATGTTAGGTTTCCAAAACTGTCCCTATGAATCATTATAAATACATTTTAAAATTGAAGTAAAAGGGCAATGGTGAGAAAAACATTTCAAAATTTGAATTAAAATGTAATGATTGCATGTCTCCTGAATAAGTTGATGTTTTCCCCAATTTTTTCTTTTGTCCTTTTGAGATATACATATAAGTCGATTCTTACCTATCAAATTAATTGATTTCTTTGGTATTTATGATTATATGAACTCTCGATTTCATCATTTAATCTATTGGAATTGTTCAATTCTGCAGTTTTTTTAGTTCCTTCTCTTGATTATCTCTGTATATTTTTGGGTATTTGTTTTGAGTAACTCAAAAGTCAGCTCCTTCTACTAATTCAAATTAGCTTCTCCTCTGCTCTCCTCTGTCAGTGCTGGTGGTTGAAACATTTTTTTTTTCTTTTCTTTTTGGATAAAAATTAAGGATCTCTTTAATTGAATAATTGAATGTGGTGTGTGGAAATATTGTGTAATGCATGCTTAACTGTTGGAAACTGGACTACTACTGCTTGGAAGCTTAGAATCACCATGGGATTTGCTCCTTCTTGTAATTCCCCCTTTTGGAATTGGAATTTGGAGCTATATTATAAAAACTGAGGCTTATAATTCTGGGGATTTCAAAGATGCCTTAAAAAGGGCCTCTGTATATTAAAAACTTCAAAAGGCTCCAAAGAAAGAGCATTGACCCACAACTTTAAGCCATCACTCTCTCCATAAAGCAGAGTTAGCAACCATGTCAGAATTACATTTTCTTATTTATTTATTTATTTGTAGAAATAAATATAAAATGTTTTACATTTTCTGGAAGCTTAAAATTAATTATATTGTAAATGATTTTTTTTTTTTTGGGGTTTCTTTTTGCAAATGCAACCCTTTTGAGTATGTGATGATATCTTCACATATTAATATTAGAGTTTACAATCTTATTTATTTATTTATTTGTAAAAATAAATATCAAATGTTTTACATTTTCTGTAAGCTTGTAATTAATTATGTTGTAAATGATGATTTTTTTTTCTTTTTGCAAATGCAACCCTTTTGAGCACGTGATGATATCTTCGCATATCGATATTGGAGTTTACTATTGATATCAAAACAAGCTACAATATGTTTTTGTTTTTATTTGTATTGTCGATACTAAAAATTTGAGTTCTTAAATATCAAAAATCATTAGTTTTGTTGGAAGTTGTTTTATATATTTTTGTAAAGAATATTTGGTTGACAATTGTTACAGGGTACATATATATTATTCTTGGTATATAATTTTGTGAATGTGAATTTAGATGTGGATGCGAATGTGGATGTATTGTATTTTAGAAAATATTAATAATTTGTACATGGAATGAATTAATAAAATATAATTTTATGAAAATAATTTTATTGTGACAATAATAAACCGTCGTTAATGTAATCATCATTTCTTTACATTTTGTTAGCAACGGGTTAACCTGTCACATATACATATTAGTTCCAATATTTTGCGACGGCTCAAATACGGTATTAATTTAATTCTACTTTTTTGGTGATCTTTTAGACCGTCACTAATAATCACTGTGCTTGGTTACCAGTTTTCCAAAACACTTTTCAGAAAATTCTACTTTCTTATTTTTCGTGTTTTTTTTTGTTTTTACTGAATTTTTTTAATATTTAAGCAATTTTTTTACTTTTTAAACACACCTAACATAAATACACCTAAAAAGTAAAAAAATTGTAAAAAAAATCTTTTAAAAATTCACTAAATACCAAAAATACAAAAAAAAATACAAGAATTCAGTACATTTTTTGTATTTCTATGTATTTATTAATTTTTTAAAATATTTTTTTGACAAATTTTTTACTTTTTAGATACCTCTAACTAAGGTGCATCTAAAAAAGTAAAAAAAATGTTTAAAATTTAAAAAATATTCACTAAAAACAAAAGAATACGAAAATAAAAAAACTCAGTTTTCAAAAAACTTAATCTAGAAAACTCAAACCAAACACACTGAATACTTTTTGCGATGTCAAATACCATCGCAAAAAAGGTTTTTGGCGACGACAATCAACTTCGTCACTAAAAATGAAGTTTTTTCTCATTTTTTTGTGTCAGGTTAAACCGTCTCAAAAACCATTGATTAGCCGTCGCTAAAAGAAAGCGACGGTTTGTAACCGTCACAAATAGTTTTTGTCACACCTTCTTTCGCCACCCCCCATTTCCCGTTGCTACTACATCGCAAAAAGTCTTTTGCGATGCTATGTGAACCTTTTGCGACGTTTAAGACCGTCACAAAAGCTTCGATTTTTAGTGGTGTAACCCTAATTCCATGACCTTTGACAACACTCTCTCCTCTTTTCCATCCCTACATCGATGCCATCACCGCCCATCACCTACCGTCGCTGCCATCATTGCCGAAACCCTAACCCTAGATCTTGCACCATCTCTCTCAACTCACCATCACTAGCAGAGAGTGTGTGAGAGAGATAGAGAGATAGAGAGAGAGAGAGAGTCATAAAGAAAAATAAAAATAGGAAGAGAGAAAGAGAGATCGCAAGTTCGATGGAGGGAGATCGAGACATCTTCTTCTTTTTCTTCTATGTTTGCGACGGCAAGAGACAAGTAGGGGTGACGACAAGAGGTGACGATGAGAGGGCAACCAGAGAAAGAAGAAAAGAAGATGAATTGTGACTATGGGAGGTCGTTGTTAGAGGAAGGGGGTCATCGGCGGTGGTAGGAGTGAGGGGAGAAGAAGAAGAAGAAGAGAGAAAAAAGGAAAAAAAATGAGAGAATGGGGCATTGAAGGGCTGTGGCTTCGCCACCGACAATGGTTGCCAAAGTTGGTGGGAATGTGATTAGGATTAGGGTTTGGGTTTGGGTTTGGGTTTGGATTTGGGGTTAGGGATATAGTTGGTATTAAGGTGGAGGTTCAAAAAAAATAAAAAATAAAAAATAAAAATAGAAGGGTTTCATTTTGTTGGGTGGGGAAGCCAAAGTAAAAAAGTGGGAGCAAATAACAACCTCTTGATTTATACCATCTTCTATACTATCTTATAAAGTTAATTAGATGTCCTTGAACTTTATGTCATGTGAAATTTAGATAAGAAACATAAAATTTTAATTTTAAATCTCAAAATACATGTTAAGCACTTGCATTCTTTATGAGAATGAGAAGTTTAAATCCCTGGCTTTATTATCGTTTACCATACTAAAATTGATGAGAAGTGAAATATATTTCGTTGGAAATTTTGACCGAACAACAATTAGTGTTGCCTCCAACGTCGATGAATTGTGTAGATCATATTGTGGTCGACAATAAGGAGCAAGGAAGAGAAAATTGAGTGAAGGGAAATTACTTATTGCAATAATAATAATAAGAAAAGGTGTTCGATTTATTTTCGAGTGCTATTATTAGTATCCTATCAATTATTTTGAATCTTTCATTTTTTAATTTTTTTATTATTACAATAATAACCTCAAATGAAATTATTAAAAAGGATATTAATAATTTTAGGATACCTCATCTCACAATTAAGCCCACACACTTACTACATCATGCGTTAGGGTTTATGAGAATACCCACCTCCATCACCACCATCCATCCATCTTCTCCAAATCCCATCTTCAAAACCTTGAAAACTCTTTGGTGGCAATATTTCGGCGATAACGGTGGCAATTATTTAATATCTACATTTCTCTAGCAATGACAATGAGTGAAAGTTTTTCTGACAACCACAACTCCATAAGACGAGATGAGTACAGCAATAAAAGTTCAGAGGAAGTTCATAGTTTTGACAGTGTTCTTAGCTTGAAGGAGATTGGCCTTATAAGGGTAAACTTATTGAAAAAAATGGCAAAAATAATAAAAAAATTTCATCATTTTTTCGGGACTAAACTCCCGAACATATGACTGAAATTTGGGAATACAGGTTTGAACATTGTTTATTTGTTTGGGAACAGATAACCGAACATTTATTTTCTCAGGTCATGAACAAGTATGTGGAGATAAAGTAGTAATCACTTTCGTGAGTTTTGTTAGGGTTTTTGGGAGAGAGGTTTTTTGGGGTGTGGAGATGTGCATTCAATTGAATGGATGAAATATTTTCACAAGGATAATTTTGGTATTATTTGAGGGGAGAAATTTTTTTTTAAGAGTTCTAGAATTTATAAATAGAGGTCTAAAAAAATGGCAGATCCAAAATAATTGATGTGGTGCTAATAGTAGTACTCTTATTTTCTTAATTAAAGAAATTGACGCAAATTGGAACATTTATAGGTGAAATTGTCTAAATTAAAATTGTGTGGATAAAATTGAGAAATAGGATCAAAATATAATTTATCTAAAAAATATTAACATTGCTTTTAGATGGGGTGATTTGGTGATAAATGTTGAGAAATAATGAGAAATATAACTCTTTTCTCATATTTGCTTTATAAGTTGAGTGAGAAATTATAAGAAATTAAGGGAAATAGTGAGAAAGAGAACTCTCTGACTAAGCCTATTTTATTTTATTTTTCTTTACCAAAAGCAGTGAGATTTGGTAAGAAACAAATTGATTGACGGTAAAATATTTATAATACTAAGGTTGCTCCTCAAAATACAAAGGGAAAAAAGAAATCTCACTCATATTCTCTTTTACATGCTTTGTTTTCTTAGTTATCCAAACATGATGATGAGAAAATACTATCATTTCTTTTCTTTTCACAACTTAGGAGTGTAAAGCCTGATGTTATTTGGACCACGGGTCACAATGGAGCTTGAATTTAATCTGGACTTATCTGAGAAAAAACAATGAAATTATTATCAAATAGTATTGGTGTAATTGCCCACAAGAATCATGATTTAAATGAAACAAAATTCCCAATCTAAAAAAAATAACTAAAAAATGGAAAAAAATAGTAATAGAAAATTACAAAAAGTTGAATTTGGACTCTGGTCTTGTTGGGTTGGCCTTGTGGCGTAACGCGGCAAAAAGATGTGAATCCAATTAAACAAATACCAGAAGCTGCAGCCCACGAGGTGGCCTACCCACCAAGATCTTGAGCGTCTGCACTTAGAAGTTATTCAATTACAGTAAATTTTAGTAGTGTTTCAATATAATATTTATTGGTCTAAGTAATACAACTCACTACTTTTGTGTTAGAGTTTTAAAAAATAATTGATTAGGTGTAGCCTGTAAATAGAATAGAGTATTGTTCCAAGAATATCTTGGCATTGAGTTTTTATTTTTATTTTTTTACCTAGCTATAACTGAATTTTTACGATCATATATTAAAAAATTTAGTTTGAAGTCAGAATGATAAGTACTCATATATATATATATATAAGCGGGTGACACATGCAATGCATATGCAATTCAGATAATTAAGAATAAAAATAAATAATAAATAAATTAGTATTATAATGTGTATATTGTCAAAGTGGTAAAAGTGATCTTAATAAAATCTAAGGTCTTAGGCTCAAACTTTACTTACGTTTTTGAATAATAATTTTCTATTTTAGCTTAGATGAAGCTGGATACTACGTTCAACCTTCACTTAAAAATAATATAGAAAAATGATAGACATATTAGAACTGGTGTGCATATAATTTTTTCCCCCTAAATAAATAAGATTGTGAAGTGTATGATTGAATTCAAAATCTGAAAATTAAAACATTTTATGAATTTAAAAAGATCAATAGTTGAGAGATTAAAAAAAAAAATTACCTACCCAAAAAAGAGAGATTAAAAAAAAAAGAACGACTTGAATTTGTGGCATAAATGGCCATGGAACTTCTATTGGAGGTATTTTCGGAAATAAAGTGACAGTCATACTAACTTAAGTATTGACTTTATATAATAATATAATATAATATAATATATATAACAATTTTTAGTACTCACACAAACTTTGCTTGTTGTCAGATGTTCAATTCTCGTTTGTAGTAGCATTCTTGATTTTCATGGCCGTTCATTGGTGGATTTCCTTCATTTGTGGGGATATGAAGGTGTTTGTCTTTCCCATGCATAACCTGTTGTCAACTTCACACCAAATGAATATGTTACAAGGAAAATGATTTCCAAACAAATATTTCTATTAAAACATGAGGTAATTATATATTTGAAATAATAAATCACTTTGATAAGTTCTTAGTTTGAAGTGCATGAACATAAATTTGGCACATCACTGTGTGGATTTAAATTATTTCTATTAAAACATCAGGCAATTACATATTTGAAATAATAAACCACTTTGATAAGTTCTTAGTTTGAAATGTATGAACATAAATTTGGCATATCATTGGGTGGATTTAAATTATCTCGATTAAATGGTTAGAATAGAGATCTCCATTCTAATACATACATAGTTTTTTTTTTTTTTTTTTTTTTTTTTTTTTTTTTGAGTTATATTAATCTGGACGATTAATTATATAAGAAATATATATTTGCAAGCCTAATACTAAAGGCACTACATCAATACAAAAAAGAGTTCCATAACAAATATATATATATATATATATATGTGCACGCGCGTGTATTATTGTAGTTCTTGCACAATTGTTGATTATAAAATAGACATTTTTATTTTATTAAATGTAATGGAGGGGGTCCAAATTCACATGTCTCTAAAAATTATATATAATTTTATAATCAAGTTTTACCAATTAATATTTTTGTCATCAGTGGCGACTCTAGGAATTTTTATCAGTGATGTCAATCAAAAACTCAAATTCACATTAATCATTATATTACCTATGGAGAAAAAAATCAATAAATTAATTTAAACTCTAAAATTATAAACAAAAATATTTCAATATATTGATAATACTGTTTAAGCAAAAAGACATGCTAATATCTAATATGGGTTCAAAATTGATGGGTTCAAAAGAATAGGACTTAAAACTATGGGTTCAAAATTGTATTTTAGTGGGTTCAATTACTAATTTTTTTCTTAAAATCTAATATTTATATAATAAATAAAAAAAAAAATTCAGCCAAAGAGTTCAGGGGACACCCCTGATCAAGTCTTGGAACCGCCCTGTTTGTCATAGTTTGAAAAGAAAGGTGGTGTTTCAAGTCATGTTGAATGAAGAAGTCGACCTCTCTCTCTCTCTCTCTCTCTCTCTCTCTCTAACAAACATTGCTCTTCACTCTTTGTTTGAATCAAAGTCAATTCCAAATGTTTCCAGCTCAGATAAATTTGGTATTACAACCACCTAACTATTGAAGAAAGAGGGAATCTCATTTGACGATTCAATATTTTAATTTAAAAATTAAAAAATTATTAAAAAAATTAAAAAATTAACAACATAGATAAAAAATAAAAGATTCTTTTTTTTAAATATTTCTTACATATCTTTTCGTAAAAAATTTAAAAGTCACTTAAAACATATTAATTATTTTTTATTTCATATTTTAGTCAATAAGCCACAAAATTAATAAAATAACATATTTCCAAATTCAAATTCAAAGTTTGGTTTTGTGTTACCCAAATAAGCAAATGTTCATTATACATTCTATATTTGCTCAGATGTTCAAAACGCGACCGTGGAATGTCTTTATTGAGTGTTTCCACACTTGAAAATTGCTAAAATCAACTGTTAATTGTAATTTCCTTTCAACCACCTAAATTGATTTTTTGTTAGAAAAAATTTTTAGCCTGTAATTAACTTTAGATGTTAAGGTAAAAGAGATGTTCTTATTCCCAATGCCATTTGAATAAAAATTTGGAAATAAGAAAATTTTGAAGTGTGATTATGTGATTAAAAGAGTGCATTAAAATATAGAGGCTGATGATAGAGATATTGAAAATAAAAGGATAAATTACAAATATACTCATTAAGATTTGTTTAAAATATGAATTGTTTCTTGTGGTTTGGAAAATTACAAATACCTTCCTATTAGAATTTTTTATTTAATAAAATTAATTGAAAAAGTGAGATTTCTAACTATTCACCTATACAATAATAAAATTATCTAAATTATTAATTGAAATAAAATTTTAATATTATTAAAAACTATTAATTAACTTGATAATTTATTAATAAAAGAACCTATTTATTATGAAATTATAAACTTTAGAGACATAATTATAATTTCTAAAACTAAAAAAGATAATTTATAATTTAATTAAATCTTAAAAAGAGCATATTTATAATTTATCCAAAATAAAAATATCTAACTTTAAATCTCAATGGAAAAAGATTTGTACCTCGAAAGTCTGTTCCCCGAATGCCCCGAAAATATCAAACGACGTCGTTTTGAAATTGAATTTTTTTTTTTTTTTCTTCTTCTTCTTCCTCAGTCGTTTACAGGGTGAGGGAGAGGGAGAGAGAGAGAAAGAGAGGGAGAGGGAGAGGGAGATCACCGATCGCGTCGCCGATCGCGTCGCCTCCGCCTCCGCCGATCGCGTCGCCTCCGCCTCCGTCGCCGATCGCCATGCTCTGCCGCGCCTCCGCCTTCTCCTCCTCCTCCTCCTCCGCGCCTCCTCCTCCGTCGCCTTCTCCCCAATTTTTAGGCCCCCTCCAGTCCCCCTCCTTCCCCTCCCTCTCCCCCCTCCTCCCCCTCCCTCTCCCTCTCCTCCTTCGTCTTCGTCTGGTTCTGCTGAAAAAAAAAAAAAAAAAAAATTAAAACCACAAAACGACGTCATTTTGTGGTTCGGGACATTAGAGGCGGACGGATTCGAGGTCCGAATCACAGCTCAATCTCAATTGCATGACATAATTGAAATCTCAAAGCAATAAAAATCTCTCGCCATCATGACGTGGCTGATTGCATTGGGACAAGGGATAAGGATCTAAGGCAATCAATTTTTAATATCCTAATCAATTTTTTTTATAATTTATGTAACAATTTCTATTCGTAGCTCGAAAGAGTCTAGCTCGAGAAGTAGCTCGACACCAAACGACGTCATTTTGATATATATATATATTTTTCATTCTTTTTTTTCGCCATTTTCTGAAGCTGAAGAAGAAGAAAAAGAAGAGAAGAAGAAGAAGAAAAGTGCAGATAGCTCAAAGCAGCAAAAACATCAAAGCAGATTCACATCAAACACACGCCAAAGATATACAGATTCACAAACTGGGTTTCATCACCATTATCATCATCATCAACAATTTTTATTTATTTATTTATTTATTTTTCACATCCAAAACATCTAAATATATATATATATATATAGATTCAGATCTAGATCCAGAACAACTAAAAAAAAATATGTATATACAGAAAACAACATCAACATCATCATCATCATCAACAATTTTTTTATTTTTTTATTTTTTTTCAGATCCAAAACAAGTAAAAAATAAATAAATATTCATAAAACAGATCAGCATCATCATCTTCTTCAGATCATCATCTTCAGATCGGTGATGGCAGTCGCTAGTGATGGCGGTGATGGCGAGCGCCTCTGATGGCGGAGATGGTGCTCTTCCTCTTCTTTCTCTCTTCCTTTTTTCTCCTTCTCTTTCTCTTTTCTGTCTTCTGTCTCTCTATATTTTGATTCAAAAAGCAAGGAAAAAAAAAAAAAAAAAAACAGAGAAACCCAAAACAACGTCGTTTTGGGTTTCGGGCCGAATTTCGAGCCACTGAATTTCGAGCTACCAAGTATTAAAGTAATTCAAATACATTTAAAATATATGAAATTTATTTAAAAATCTTTTAAAAAGTTACTAAATACTAAAAACTAAAAAAATATATATTGAGTATATATATATATTGTATTTATTGAATTTTTAAAAAATTTCTTTACAAATGTTTTACATTTTAAATACATGTAAATTAGGTGTAAATGAACATAAAAAATAAAAATTGACTAAAATATTAAAAAAATTACTAAAAAAAAAAAATTACAAATTGAAAATTCAAAAAAATTGTATTGAAAACACAAGCCCAAACAATTTGATCTTTCTTTCTGTCTTCGGGACAAATATATTAATTTTTATTTTTGTTTTGTTTTATTTTATTTTTCTTGTTTTTGAAAAGGATTTACAGTAGTTGAACGTTCATGGATAGCAGTGGCCGCAAATTTGAAGTTTTTCTTCCAACCTCAACCATAGTTGCCCAACATGTTTTATAACTTGTGTTTCTGAATGAAATTGATAGTAATTTACTGATTAATATTTGCATTTAAGTAGATACTTTGGTGACTGTTCTTTTAGGACAATTAAATTCTATTCTACTATTTTTGGCCAATATGTTTATTAGTACTTACGCCCCTTAAGTAGGATTAAAAGATTAGAGTAAGAAGGATTTTTTAGAATGAATAGATGAGATCTTATAGGAGATACCCGTAAGAGAAAACCTAGTTATAGGTGGAGATTTCAATGACCGTGTAGGCATAGATAAATTAGGTTATGAAAGGGTGCATGGTGGATACGGGGTTTAGTGATAGAAATGAGGCTAGAGAGAGTATCTTAGATTTTGCGTTGGCTTCCGACCTAGTGGTGGCCAATACTATGTATGAAGAAGAGGGAGGAACATTTGATAACCTTTAAGAGTGTGTCAGTTAAGAGCCAAATATATTACTTTTTAGTGAGAAAAGTGGATCGCCTAAAATACAGTGATTGTAAGGTGATTCCTAGAGAGAGTCTGACCTCTCAACATAGAATTTTGGTACTAGATTTATGTTTTAAAGGGCAATACAAAGCTAGGAAGGATGGTGGGCATCGTAGGATGAGATGGCGGGACCTCAAAAAGGATAAATTAGAAATATTTAAAAATAGAATGGATAAAGAAGGTACTTAGGACTTAGAAGATGTTGCTAACACTATGTGGCACTTGATGGTCAATTGTATAAGGAGAATCTCAAGGGAAGTGTTTGGAGAGTCAAAAGGAACGAGACCCAACTGTAAGAAAACTTGGTGGTGGAGGGAAGAGGTTCAAGCGGTAGTTAAGGTAAAAAAAAGAGTGCTTTAAAAAGTGGCAGAAGGATAGTACTAAGGAAAATCTTAAGAGTTGTAGATTGACTAATAAAGTAGTGAGAGAGGTTAAGTTGAAAGTTTATGATGACCTATACACTAGACTAGATAGTAAGGAGGGAGAGAAGATGGTATACAAACTTACTAAGATACAGGAGAGGAAAATAAGAGATTTTAATCAAGTTAAGTGCATCAAGAGTAAAGATTCTAAAGTGTTGGTGAAGGATGAAGAGATTAAGGAGATATGGAAGAACTATTTTGATAAACTATTAAATGAGGAACTTAGAGGAACGTTAATATGGGAAGAAATAACCAGCAATACGATAAACCAAGATTATAGGTTCTATCGTAGGATTAGGAACTTGAAGTGGAAATGGCACTTAAGAAGATGAAATCAAATAAGACTTTAGGATTCGATGATATCCCTATTAAAGTTTGGAAGTGTTTGGGTAAAAAAGGGGTTGCTTGGTTGACTAGATTGTTTAGCAAAATTTTGTTGACTAGGAACATGCCAGATCAGTGGAGAAAGAGTATTTTAATACCAATCTATAAGAATAAAGGAGATGTCCAAAATTGCAACAACTATAGAGGAATCAAGCTAATGTATCATATAATGAAAGTGTGGGAGAGGGTGATAGAACGCCGATTGTGAGACATAATAGAGGTTTTAGAGAATCAATTTGGGTTTATGCATGACAGATCAACAATGGAAGCGATCTATCTTTTGAAGAGAGTAATAGAAAAGTATAGGGAAAAGAAAAGAGACATTCATATGGTATTTATCGACCTTGAGAAATCATATGATAGAGTGTCCCGTGATATAATATGGTGGGTGTTAGAGAAGAACAGGGTGACAAAATGTTACATAGATGTGATTAGGGACATACATGAATGAGTGGTGACCATTGTTAGATCACCTGCTGGAGAGACAAATTAATTTCCTATTACGGTGGGGTTATACCAATGATCTTCCTTAAGTCCTTATCTTTTTACTTTAGTTATGGATAAGTTGACAAGAAATATTCAAGATGATGTGCCATGGTGTATATTTTTTGCAGATGATATCGTGTTAGTGGATGAGGCTAGAGAAGGAGTTAACACAAAGTTGGAGATTTGGAGAAAAGCACTTGAATCTAAAGGATTCAAGATAAGCAGAATTTAGACAGAATACATGGAGTGTAAATTTAGTAACAGTAACAATGAAAGCAGAGGATGAGAAGTGAAGATTGAGAATCAAAAACTGCTTAAGAGTATACATTTTCGTTATTTAGGGTCGATTATTATAACAACGGTGGAGATTGATGCGGATGTGGCTCATAGGATTAAGGCGGGATGGCTTAAGTGGAAAAGTGCATCTAGGGTACTGTACGATAAATGAATACCCACTAGATTAAAAGAAAAGTTCTATAGAATGACTATTAGACCAGCGATGTTGTATGGGATGGAGTATTGGGCAACCAAGAAACAACATATAGATAAAATGAGTGTTACTGAGATGAACATGTTAAGATGGATGTGTGACAAGACTAGACAAGACAAGACAAGACAAAATTAAGAATGAGTATATTTAGGAATGGGTAAGAATAGTACTGATAGAAGATAAGTTGAGAGAGAATCGATTGAGATGGCTTGATCATATTCAATGGACACTAGTAAAGGCAGTAGTGAAGAGATGTAATGCAGTAATGGTAGATGGAAGTGTTAGGAGATTAGGTAGGCCTAGATTAACGTTAGCTAGCATTGTAAATAGAGATATGACTCTACTTAATTTGACCAACGAAATGGTTTTTGATAGAACCACGTGGAAAAGAAGAATTTATATAGTCGACCCCATTTGATGGGACTTAAAACTTAGTTTGGTTTGTATGTTTACACTCTCAAACTTGCACAGTAGCGTTCTAGGAATATTGAATAATTTTTCATGATAAAAGGATTAGACCTAATTATTTTAAGTTTAACTCTTACTAATGTAGCTTATTGAATATCTATAATTTATAAGTAGCTGCAGATGCTAAAATTTTTGAAGATGTGAATGTTACATTGGGTAAGAAAAGAAAATTGAGAAATTCAAGATGCCATTTGTACATGTTTGAACAGGTGTTTTGGTGTCGGGACTCTTGACCATTGTACGTGTTTTTTTTTTACAACTTTGGTGTTCGAATGACCTTACCCACACTTCAATTATGATAATTATATAAGCATGATTGTTATCAGTATTTGGTTTGAATTATTTGAATTAAGTTTTTTAAAAATTAAGTTTTTTGATTTTCGTATTTTTTTTTGTTTTTAGTGAATATTTTTTAAATTTTAAACATTTTTTTTTACTTTTAGATGCACCTTACTTATATGTATCTAAAAAGTAAAAAAATTGTGAAAAAATATTTTAAAAAATTAATAAATACATAAAAATAGAAAAACTATATTGAATTCTCGTATTTTTTTGTATTTTGGGTATTTAGTGAATTTTTAAAAATTTTTCTTCACAAATTTTTTACTTTTTAAATACATCTAAGTTAGGTATGTCTAAAAATTTTAAAAATTGCTTAAAATATTAAAAAAAATTAGTAAAAACAAAAAAACACGGAAAATAAGAAAATAAAATTTTCTGAAAAGTATTTTTTGAAAACTGAAACCAAGCATAGTGTATAATATTATTAAAATTATTTTGCTTTGTTGATAAAATATGACACCTACCTAATAAGTAAGATGAGTCTGCTGTTACCAAAATTCTTGCATCCATTTTTGAGTTTGTGTCATACGTTCTAATTATAATATGTGTGGTTTTTTTATTATTATATATTGTAGTGTTAGTTATGACTTAACTCTAAGAGATTTGTCTAATGGGTGTAACTTGGGACTTAGGGGTGTGTTTCATTTAAATTTCAGGTTCAACTCTCATTAGGAGCAATCCGTTCTTTGAGGTCACACTCGCAGACTGTGCTTGAGATTTGCCCAATCCATGTGGGATGTTTTGTGTGAGTCATAAGATTAGTCAAGGTGCGTGTAAGCTGACCCAAACACCAGATCATTAAAAAAATGATTTAATTATTATTGTAATGTTAATTATGAGTTATTATGATTATTATTTTAGTTATGATCGAAAGATTTTGGTTATAGTTTATCTGGTGTTTGGTTATGACACATTATTTTTTTTTTAAATTATAACTAGAAAAATTTAATTATGACAAATATTATAACTTACATATGATACATATTTTTTAAAATATATATATATATATATATTCTAGAATGACCCACACTAATGAATCCATCCATTGCAGAATTTCATCTTTTATGTTACAACAAACGTTTGTCCATCGATCATCCACTTTTTTCAGCATGCCCTATAAAAGCCAGTATAAAAGCCAACACGACAACTGGTAAGAAATTATTTGCTATACACATTCAAAATTTACTATTCAATGTTATCAAGTTACTATCTTTTTGTTTTTTTCTTGATGATATCAAGTTACTACTTAGGGTAAATTACAAATATATCATCTAAGATTTTATTAAAATACGAATTGTTTCTTATAATTTTGAAAATTATATTCCACCCCTTGAAATTTCTAATTTCATAACAAATTGTCCATTTTATTAATAAATCATTAAGTCAATTAATAGTTTTTAATGATATTAAAAATATGTTTCAATTAATAATTTAGGTAATTTTATTATTGTATATGAGAGAAATTATGAATTTTATTTTTTCAGTTAATTCTGTTAAATAAAAAATTCTAATTTTTCAAATTACAGGAACTAATCTGTATTTTAAATAAATCTCGAAAAGTGTATTTGTAATTTACCCTACTACTTATTGTGGTTAGTTTTGTCGTATAACCATAAAATTACAACAAAATATCGGTAACCATAATATATATTATAATTCAATTAAATTTAATCACATAAAGTAATAAATTTTAATCATAATGAGAGTTACACATTATATACTGACTCTAACAACGCAGTATTGTGACCGCCGCCCCTAACTCTCCACGGCCACTTCATTTGGGTGTGTTTATATATATATATATGGTGTACGCAATCTTTGTCTGTTAGTAAGCCCCAAAAAAAATAAATAAAATAAAAGCATTAGAAGTAAGTGATTAAGATTTAGAGTTGACTTTTGGACTAATTAAATCCAAATAATTAGTTATAAATTCCGAACATGTGCATGCAGGAGCAAGTTAGTTCCAGTATTCATTCCTATGTAACTAGATTTTGTATGACGTAATGACATCTCAAAGAAGTGGTACCTAAATTCAACGGTATTATCATTAAATCAGGAGCAATACTAGGTATCATGAAAAAACTTTCATGAAAATGATCATGAAAGATTTATGACCCTTGGATTACACTTAAAACAAAGCACCACATACTAATTAAGGTAATCCAAAGATCATAATTCTTTCATGATCACTTTCATGAAAGTTTTTTCATAATCCTTACCTTTTCTCTTAAATCAGTGAAAAATTTGGAGTATTGAATAAAACATTAATTGGTTGAATTCTTAAATGACTCGAAAGTCAAATGAGTCTTTTCTAAATTGAACAAACGCTCGTCAGAATTTGGCATTAGATGTCAAAAATGGTGAGTTTTTACAACGTTGTAGACAGTTTCAACAGGTAGAAAATTTTCCACACTTTAAAGGATTAGATTGAGATCCCCTTAATTTACCGTCATTATTCATAGAAGACCTGAAAATCATGCTTATGTTTGCAAAAGACTACAACGGGTCTGAAGCCTTTTCATTACATGGATAAAATAGACTTATATTCATTCGATGATCAAAGGTTGAGAAGGACCCGCATCAAAATATCCTTAAAATTGATGTAATAACTATACACTCTTGATTTCAAATTTAATAAAATTTCGTAACTTTATTCAGTCGAATAAATATCTCTATTTTAACCATGCAACGGAGATAATCTAAATCTAGACAATTTGATACTCTTATAATGACCTAATCCAAACAACATGACATTGTGCCTGTTTGGTGTAGTTTAAAAGCTGCTTATTTCAGCTTTCAGCTTAATTTAAGCTATTTTGATGTGTTTGGTTTACCTTATAGCTTTTTGGAAGTCAGAAATCAGCTTATGCTTTGAGTGGGGTAGGAGATGCTTAATTTATAAGTCAGAAATCAACTTATGTTCATAGTTATAAGCTATAAGCTGTTTATGTATAAGCTATAAGCATTTTCCCACAGCTCTACCAAACAGGGCTGATATATATATTTGTATGATGAAATAATAAGTTGCTGATATTCGAATTTAGACATCATGGTGGCTGACCCGGATAATCTCCTCTCCATACATTTATCTCTCCATACTCAAATGTCTCAATTTGGGTCATATCAATAATTTGAACCGTCTACGTCATAGCTTTCGCAGTAAAGGTCATTCATGTGAAAAATTAGTTTCATTGAATATTTATAAACACATGAATAAATTGGTAAAAAATCTAATCACAAATTAAGCTAATTGATAATTAAAAAACACAATAATTTATTTTTTAAAAAACATAGTAAGTTAAAAAGATCAATTATATTTTTTTTTTTCAAAATACAATTTAATCATCATCAACAATGAGTACTTTATGTGAACCTAATGAATACAATTTAATTGTAAAAAAAAAAAAAAAACACAGTGAGTTAAAAATCAAATCACAAATTAAGTCAATTGATAGTTAAAAAACACAATATTTTTTTTTCAAAATCACAGTGAGTTAAAAAAATCAATTCCATTTTTTTTTCTTTTCAAAATATAATCTAATCATCATCAATCATGGATACTTTATGTGAATCTAATGAATACAATCCATTTCCCCCCCTCCCCCCCCCCCCAAAAAAAAACACAGTAAGTTAAAAATTAAATTACAAATCAAGTTAATTGATAGGTAAAAAACACAACAATTTATTTTTTTTAAAAAAAACACTGTGAGTTAAAAAAAATCAAATTATAAATTTTTTTTTTTTGCTAAACAAAATACAAATCACAATTTGTCTTTTGGGTGTAGATATGCGAACACTTGGAAAGAATGGTTGAATATTTGGGTTTCAGTTTGGTTGTTTTACAGTTGTTATGCTATCTTTATGAGTGTTTAGGGGTGGTTTGAGATGATCTAAATAAGTGCATTTTTTGACTTTTTATAAAATATGGGTTGGGTATGGGTTGGGTTGGAAGTGATGTGTTAGAGATGTGATGTGACTTAAATAAGATAATGTAACTTAAATAGAATAGTGACTTTTTAACTTTTGACTTTTTTAAATTATGCCAAACAAGGCCTTATATTTATCTAACTACAATCACAGTTTTCTCATAATAAAAAAAATAAATGAAAAAAAAATATTGAACTAACTACAATACAATCACATTAAAAAAAAAAAAACTATTAAACTAACTACAGTCACATTAAAAAAAAGAACTATTAAACTAACTACAATCACAATTTTCTCTTTGTGACTATGCATGTTTATCTAACTACAACACATTAAAAAATCAAATTATAAATTTTTTTAGCTAGACAAATACAAATCACAAATTTTATTATTATTATTTTTTTTTTGGTGTAGATATGCCGAATACTTGGAAAGAATGGTTGAGTATTTGGGTTTAAATTAGATTATTTTACAACTGTTATGCTATCTTTGTGACTGTTCATATTTGTCTAACTACAATCACATTTTTCTCATATTAAAAAAAAAAAAAGAACCATTGACAAATAAATGAAAAGATTACTTACAGGCTTAAAACTTTCTTTTTATCTTGGTTTGTCCTGACTGATTTGTCCTTTTGATATAAAAAATAAGTGAAGAATTATGTGTTATAGATAGATAGATGTGCTGTTGGTAGGAGTGAAAAAGGCTGCAATAGGTATGGAAGAAATTGAAAGTGAGGATTCATGTGGTAGAAGTGAAAAAGACTGCAATAGGTATGAGAGAAGTTGAAAATAGTGTGTATGAGAGAAGTTAAAAAAGCTTGGAAAAAGCCAATAAGTGCTGATGATTTTTTTTTTTTAAAATCAAAAAATTAAAAAATTAAGATTGAGATATTGGAACTCCCATAAGCTTGGGGTTATAAACACATTTTTTTTTTTTTATATATAATATATAGATAGATTTAATAGTGTTTATATTATTATATTAACATGTAAATTCAAAATCAATTTTTAAAGATTCTTGATAATATTAAAAAATAACAAGTTTGCCTCCGTTTGGGAAGATCTATTTTGGCTATTTTGGCTATTTTAGTCACAAAAGACAAAATAAGCTATTTTAGCCACAACAAACAAAACATCAAATCTAATCAATAATCATTACACTCTTCTCTCACAAAAAAAACCAAAAAAGTTAAAAAGTCAAAAAGCTCTTTCCAAACCAAGTTTTTTAGCCCAGGCTAAAATAATAAAAAAAGTCAAAAAGCAAACCCACTTCCCAAACGAATTGGTTTCAGATTCTATCAACGCGGTTGTCTTATTCTATCAACGTTGTTGTCTTAGGGAGGTGAAAACAGAAGATTGAGACTTTTAGAATAAGAAAAAAAAAAAACCCTCAAATCATGAGGAAATCGACTCCCACGACAATTATGGGGTATGCATGCATTTATCATATCTTTGAAAAAATAAAATAAAACAAAATAAAATTAAACTTTGTGTTAGGTTTTTATAATTGACAATTCCGTTTGATAAAAAACTCTTTTTAATTGTAATTTTATTCACTTTTTTGTTTCAGTGAGACTACGAGTGTTTAGATGTGAATCTAACTTGAATTGTGTTTGTGTAGAGGAGTTTGTGTTGATATTCTATATCTTGAGCACTCTTTATTTGCCACTTTGCTAACTATGTACCGGGAAGTGGATCATCCAGAATGGCAAATTGAATTTTTGGAAAATATGTTTCACTGCTTGAGCGGTGGATGTTATGCTCGAGCGGTTGGCCTATATGTTTTGCACCGTCTTTATTCACAGTGCTTGAGTGATCTTCGCAACTCTATTTAGTATAAAGTGCACTGTTTGCTCGTTTTAGGGTCGAATCCATCCAGATTCTTAGAAAGGAGTAAAATTTAAAATATTCTATATTGGAAGATGTTTTTATATAAATTTCCTTAATGTATAGAAGGTGATTGATTGATCAACGAACTAAATAGTGAACCCGTGATTTTTTATTATAATTGGAGGTGCTTCAATTGTGATTTTTTTTTTATTGTTAAATCGTTGTGCCGATTTATTATTGATTGTGATTGATATTCCCTATTTAAAATTAAAATATAATCACGAATCAATATCTCGAGAGTTTTTAGATTTTTTACTTTGAGTAGCCTCATCTCTCCTGCCAAGGTACAAGATGTTTATTTATTTATTTTGGTAAATTAGATTGACCACCCTAATTTTTAGAAAAAATACTATAACACTTTAGATTTTTTTTTTCTTCTCTTCACTCGAGCGATGGATTGTTCGCTTGAGCGGTTTTGCAGGTCATCATACAGTACTTTTGCAAGACTGAGATTTTGGGAGATGTAGAAGTTCGCTCGAGCGCAATATTAGTGACTTGAGCAGTCTGCATTTGTTTAGTCTGAATGTCGAGGAGTTCGCATTTTGTGCTCGAGCGAAGGTTTCATCGCTTGAGTAGTCTGTTCAGGACCAGCCCGTATAAACCCACTTTTTTCTCATTTTCTCTCACTTTTCTCTCTCTTCTCTCTCTTACTCCTCAATGATCGAAAACCTTAGCCCTCAAACCCTTGATTTCATCTCTTTATACTTAGTATTAACCATAGATCTCACAAGAAGAGTGAAGGAGAATAGTAGATCGTGTTATTGACCGGTGGGATTACGATTTTGTCAGAGTTCGTGCTTGGTCCTTTGTTGTTGCTCACCTTCTTCAGGTAGGGAGTTCTCTTAACTCAAATCATTTATGATTTCATTCAATTATGTTGTATTATAGGAAGCATGGGTTGATTTGAGTTTGAAATTTTTGATTAAAAGATGTTTATATTCAAATATTGGGGTTTTCACTCAAACATTTCAAATATTTGGAATGTTTTGGTACATTGATGGATAATACTTAATGATTTAACAAAGAAATGAGAAAAACTCCCCAATTTTCTTGAAAACCCTAAATTTGGAATTTTTAAATTAAAAGAGAGTTTGGGCTAATTGATACCTTACATGTTGATAAGTGTATTGGATAAATTTATTATCTATGATGATATTATTGGTGATTTAAAGAAGTTGAATTGTGTGAATACTTGGAATGTTGGAAGAATGTAATGTAATGTTATGCATGGGGTGATGGTTAGTAAAGAGTAGGACTTGGAGTCTTGAAAATGAGAATAGTTCATTAGTTTTTATTTGTTGAATTCTTGTGTAATTAAAAGGAATTTTGGATGAAGAAGAATGTTTGGAAACTCATGCATTGCATTGTGGTCCCATGGTGTTGGATTAAGTATTGAATTATTTAAAGGCCTGTGTATGGTTTTGGAAATACGTTATGTGTGTTGAGGTGCCTAATTGCCCTTCCATGCTTGGTGGTTGGGAAATGTGGGGATGTCATTGGTATTTTGGTAAAGGTGCCCAATTGCCCTTCTGTGCTAAGCGCCGGTAAATGTGGGGGAAATGTTGAAATGAGTGATGGGTGTCCAATTGTCCTTTCGTGCTTGGTGGCCAAAAAATGTAGAGATGTTTCTAGAATGAAACGGGTGTCCAATTGTCTCTCCATGCTTAGTGGTCAATAAATGCGGAGGTTTTCAAAAAGTAAGAGATGCCCACTTGCTTTCTGTACTTGGTGGCCAATAAATGTGGGAAGTATTTGAGATATCTTACATGAAATTTATTGCAAAATGAAAGTTTTTGGATATGACAATGGTTAATGAGTTGGGTCAAACATGGGTTACAAACTATGCATTTTACAATTTAGTTTTCAAACAAAGTTAAGCTGTAAGCAAGGCATGGCATTGCATGAGCATACTTATGTTGCACATTCATACATGTTGTTAAGTTTACTTCCTACTGGGCATAAAAGTTCATTCCTTTTTTATGGGTTGGATATCCGAAAACTCTAGGTGATGGAGGTGACCCATGATATTGTTGAAAGGTGAATGAAATTCAGCATGGAGCACTGAAGCTTTTTTGATGTTGTTTGCCTATAGTTATTGAACTTATTTGTAGAGTTATGAATTTATTTGTTGAAATCAAGACCTTTAGTCTTGAAAGGTGTAAACCCTTATGGCAATTTTGGTGTATTTATTTTTTCTTTCTTTTCGTATTTATGTTTCTATGTATTGTAAATTATAAAGAACTTGAAGAGGAATTTTTGAGAGTGTGACAGATTCCAATTTATAAAATTATTTACTTTTATTTATTGTTCATATGAGTGCCCAGAAAATGGAGAATTAATAATGGATTAGTAACAAATGATGTGTAACGCCTCGAAATAGTAACCATAATTCATCCCATGACAATTATTAAATAACAATGCAATTCTAAATATAGTATCGTTCTATTCATATGATTCCGTTATACAAAAGATAGCACATACCGTTATGCATTCATAAGCCCTAATCCTAAATCTATAGCATGTGCCACAAGTTAAAGATATGAAATAAAAATTAAATAAATAAATAAATATCTTAATGGCTACAATTTTCTAAGACGATGCTTGGTTATAACAAAAGTGAGTTTTAACTCAATATAGTATAAAAATAATTACAACAATAACAAAAGAAACTCTTGTCTCCGAGTCCTCCCAATCTACGACCTTGGCGAAGACATATCATCAGCACCTAAAAATAGTTTTCCACATAGAGTGAGCCAAAACCCAGTAGAGATACTCTAATACATTATATGAATCTTAACAAACTTATAAGGTGAATGCATATGCAATGCTCATGCCAAAACATTTTATATTTCTTTCCAAAGCCATGCAATGCCAAGTTTATAGCACAATTTATAAAAAAATTTCCTTTGCAATAGAAAACAAGGCAGTGGATACAAGCACTGGAAATCTCTAGGTATGTGTCTGCTAGTAGGCTATACAAGCATTACCAATTGTCATTTTTATCGGTACTAACCGGAAAGCTCGGTACCTAACCGTGCGGATTTTTGGATTTTCACCAAGAACACATAGGCCAACATAATACCACAACCATACCCTCTTCCCAGAAACACCAAGGTATTCACATATATTTCTCAAAGCAATATATGTTTTCAATATGTGAAGTATGGAACAATACTCAATGCAAATGGATGAGAAATCAATTTCAATTCTCTTAATTCTTATGCAATTTCTACAACAATCATAACTATCCTCTACCGATAGCCCAAAACAGATATCTCTAAATAGATAGATAATTTCCAACAAAGGTAAACTTTCCAAAATTTGAAGATAGGGGTGATAATGAATATCCAACTCCACCATCATCATCATCATCATTCTAATTTCATAAAACCCAACATCATTTTCATTTCCTCATTATAAAATCAAATATTTACATTTTTGGGAAAAATTCTCATTTCTTTATAAATCAATTCCAAGGATAAAATCCACTATGTTATCACAACTCAACCACATTTACAAATTCACAATCATATTCAAGAACCCATTTGAAAATCCCTCTTTTGATTTTCAAAGCAAAACCCTAGATTTTGTTCAAAAATCCCTAAATCACAACATTGTTTAGAAAAGTAAATAACCAAGTTAAAAACCATACAAAAGTGTAGAGAAATCCCAACCTCAAAGCTAGAAGGCAAGAGAGAGAGAGAGAGAGAGAGAGAGAGAGAGTGAAGAAATGTCAACGAAGTCGAAAATCAACTTTGCTCCAATTAGAATGAAGCTCTAGGTGAGCTTTATCTTTTTATCAAATGGACTAGGGTGTAGAGATCAATGGATGATAGTGTATTTAAAGGTAAAGGATGAGAGAGAGAGAGAGAGAGAGAGAGAGAGAGAGAGAGAGAGAGAGAGAATCTAGGTTTTTGGAATGTAGAGAGAGAGTGAGATGAGAAAATGACTCAAAAAGTGAACTTTTCAGACTAATATACGCACAGATCGCTCGAGCGACCAGACATAATAAGTGAGACCGCTCGAGCACACAATGACACTCTCTTAGAAGTTTTGTAGACAAAGGATAATAGCTCGAGTGCAAGAAGGACCGCTCGAGCCAAGGCCGCTCGAGCGCAAGAAAGACCGTTCGAGCTAAAAACACCACTCTCCTAGTAGTTTTATAGGCCTGCAAAAGCACTGAGAGTTTCCAAAGATCGCTCGAGCGAACTGATCAAAATCTGGACAAAGACTTTTTTGAAAAACGGACTCCCAACCTGTTCCAAATTCAACAACGACATCCAAATAACCAAACTCAATTAAGAATAAGATGTATAAGGGCATGAACAACTATTTAAGACAATGAATACCGGATCCAAAATAAGAAACGGGTCGGGTCTAAACCAGAATCGTTATATGATGTGATATAAATATCGAGGCATTATAAATATAATAAATTTTACAAATTTGATATAATTAAATTAGATGTCTTAAAATTTTTAATTCACAAAGCACTTGGTCTTATTTTTTACTTTGAGTAACCTCACCTCTCCTGCCCATGTACAATATATTTATTTGTTTATTTTCGTAAATTAGATTGACTATCCTGTTTTTTAGATAAAATACAATAAATTTTACAAATTTGATATAATTAAATTGGCTGTCCTAAAATTTTTAATTCACATAGCACTTGTTCCTATTTTTATTTATAATTCGTCAGTCATAGAAAAGAGAAAATGATATTGTCATTTTTTTACATTAAAATATATATTTTACTTTATTTATATTTGTATTTTCATACTATCTATATTTTACTTTGTGTCTTTTGCCTTAATTAATTATAACTTTTGATGGCATCTAGGATATTTACCCAACAAAAAAGTTATGTAACAATTTATTTAAACATATCAATTTTTTTTTTTTATTTTTTAATTTTCAAATCATGAAAAGTTGCATCAAACCATTTATAAATTATTTTAATTCTTTTAAGCTAATAATGTAAAAAACTTTAATGATAAAAATAAATTTATAAGTACTATCAAACATGCCTATGTATTGTTGGGATCACTTATTTTTACATGCATTAGGAAGAGGTCATCAATCTAGTAGGGAATTTTATTTATTTATTTATTTATTTTAAATTGTGTTTGTATTAAAAATTTTGGCAAGAATTTGAAAAGGAAAAGGAAAAAGAAAAAAATAGATAAAATATAATTATATATAATTCACAATTCACATATTTTTTTCCCTTTTTTATATTCTTGGTGAATTTATGATTTAAATATAGCCTAAACTGTTTTGTATGTTTGATACTAACTTTGGATTACAAATTAATTTCACATTTATATGGTCCTACATTCATCTAATTCCTAACGAAAGTCTTATGGAAATACTAGGAAGAATATATGCATGTTTTTTTTTTTTGGTCAACATTTTAGAAAGTTAGAGTTGGTAGTTTGTTAGTAAAGTTAGGGCATGTTTAATTGACAGGATTAGAGTATGAGATTGTGATTATTAATCCATGGGCTTAATAATCTTATGTTTGTTTTGAAATTTTGTTTTAGGATTATTAATCTAATGGATAATTAATCCAACAAATTTGTAGAATTGTAAGTAATGGGATAGGGGTGGGATTATATATCCCTAACTGGGAAATAAAATAAAAAGAAACTTTTACCCTTGACTAAAAATTAAAACACTTATTATTTTTATATAATTTTATATTTTAGAAGGCTAAAAATAATTTTGAAAATTTTAAAAATATTTTTCGATATTTGTTTCATCCAATTAGTTTATATTTAAAAAAATAAAAAATAAAAAACAAACCAAACATATCCTCTATATTTTGTATTTTTATTTTGCTTTTATTTATTTATTTACAATTTTTTTCAAAACCACGTTTATGACAAAGTTTTGATAAAGTAAAGATTGTGAAAAAACATTAATGGAAAATAAAATTGGAAAACAAGATAAATATTATTGTAATCCTATATTTATATGTTTTTTTATCCATTGCAAATCAAACAATGGATAATGGGATAATTTATCCTACTAATCCAATTGAATACACTAATTTAATGGGATTATTAATACCTTTATTATTAATCTTGTGAATCAAACATAACCTTAGTATACAAAAATGTATCACCTAAAAAGACCGCCGCAAATCCGTTAGCTCAAACTTCTGACATTTTCTTACTGCACTCACGCCAACTTACCACGAGAACATTGGCAAGAATATATGCTTATTAGTAGTTACTATATATGAAAAATGTCATTTCAATTAATAACGAGTCTCCTGAATCCCCTATAGCTGCATACTCTTTCAACTCTTTGATTTATTAGCATGTTGCTGTCAAACCAAAAGTCTAGCTAAGCATGAGATTATTTCATACGAAATTTCAAAGATTATTAATAATGACTTTTAGTTAGCATCCTAGGACTGGTAATTTCTTACGAAAAATTCCAAGTCCACATAATCCAGTAACATGATTGAACACAACTCTTTGGTATGGATGAATGTGTCTAGAAGCAGAGAAGTTATTCCATGGGTCTAAAATTTCATGCCCAATCAATGGGAATAATACATAGAGGAAAAAAATCACAATACATGAAGTAATTTTAGGAACTTTGTCAATGTGTTATTAATTAGAAAAAGGGTAAATTACACTCTGCACCCTAACATTTTGTATCAAATCTCACTTTGACCTTTACATATAAAATCATGATAGTTAACCTTTTGCATTTCTGGTTAAATCCCACTTTGGTCTCTGCACATAAAATTATGACAATCTACCCCTTGCATTTTAGGTCAAATCTCATTTTGGTCCCTATATAAGTGTCAATGTACTCCTTCTGTTACTCCATTATTTAAATCTTTAATAGAATGCAGTCATACAACAAGAATGTGATTACGAAAGGAGGATAAAGAGAAAAATTATCTCCATTTTTCACCAATATACACTTTGTCTCAAAATTTATATCAAATTATGACTGTATTATGCTAAAACAAGTGCATATTATGAATGATTAAGAAGATAAACTAGGGTGCAAAACTAGGGTTTTGCATCAATTGGAATCACATAATTTTGTTTTTCAAAATAACACACTTCTATTCCTCTTTTTTACAAACATAAAAGTACAAGGGTACCTCTTTGATTTCTCTGTTGCCTTTTTTGATTTCAAAAGCCCTATTCTTGGCTCCTCATCCCAATTTTCAACATACGAACATATGTATATTGTGTTATATAACTCTCACGTGTTTATCATGTTGGACAAAATATGTGCTGGTGGGAAATAGGGATGATTTTCGTCTCGTACTCTTATTTCGTAGTCGTATTCTTATAACATAATAGGATTCAGTTCAAGATTTAAACAATGAAGTAATAAAAGGAGGACATTGATACTTGTGTAGAGACCAAAATGAGATTTGACTAAAAGTGCACGGGGTTGGCTGTCACAATTTTATGTTTAGGAACCAAAAGGGGATTTGACCATAAATGCATGGCGTTGACTATCATGATTTTATGTATAGGGCCCAAAGTGAGATTCAGTGTAAAGTACAGATGTGCAAAGTATAATTTATCCTTAAAAAAAAATTATTGCATGTTTTAAAATTTATTGGTTGGGCACTTCACATCAACATGATAACATGTGTACCTAACCTATTTCTCCAAGAATTGGCTTTTAAGTATTTTTTTTATTATTTTTTTATTTTTTTACATCTTTAATGATATTTTTTTTTGTAATATTTTAAAAATATTTATACTTTTAGGTTCTACTTGGTTAGATAGACCAGAAAAATAAAAGAAATTAGAAGAAAAAAGATTTGACAAAAAAGTTATTGAAGATAAAAGATTTGGGAAAAAAATATCACTTTTTTAGTTTGTTGCGAAATTCGTAATATGTGAGTGTTACTCATGTAAGAGGATTATATTTGATTTTGTGATGAAATTTTATATAGGTTTAGGGGATCTCAATTATTAAACATTGTTTGACCGTTTCAAACAAACCCAATAGAGATAGAGAGTAGCGTATTTGTTTATTGGTTTTTTAATTTTTAAGTTTGATAAGATTAACCCCACTCTTGCCGAGTAAGCAAGCACATATCTACTCTATCTATAAAGCTAACACCTCACTCGCTGAGCATGTCATTTTATTATTTTTTATTTTTTTATAACATGATTATTGTTTTAAACTGTCATAATTCAGATTTAATAGTGTCAAAATATCAAATAACTATTACCCTTATCAAATTGAATTATTTCAAATAACTGTGATGACACATGTAGTTTGTGTGCCTACTAATCAATTTTCAAATCCTATGAATGGCTTACTAATCGAGTATGGAGTGTTTTGGGAAGATTGTTAAAATTTTTTTGATTTTTTTTAGTTTTTTTTACTATTTTATATGAGATGTAATGTGACCAAAAATGAATTAAAAGTTGAAAGATGGTTAAAAACTGGTTTTTTTGACTTTTTAAACTTTTTTTTTATTATTTTATGTAAAAGGTGATGTGATTCAAAATGAGTTAAAAACTGACTTTTAATTTTTAATCTATGTTTCCAAATGGCCCCTATGTGTGTGACTGATTATTAAGAATTTATGCCCAGTTTGTCAAAGTTGGATTTTTTTTTTCTCTATGACGTTGTTAATGTTGTGGAATGTTCTATACATTTTTTATTATGATTATGAATTTTAGAAAAATTTGTTTGAAATTTTGGTTTTATAAGTTTATTTTGGGCCATCTTTGATCTCAAATTTAAGTAGGGCTCACACATCTTTTGAGGTAAGTCCAAGTTGTGATGTGTTCCTTACCATATGGCAAGTTATACGGTTAAGACGGATCGTCAAAATCGTTTATGAATGAATAGAAAGTTGGCATCGTTTTCGGTTTCATAAAATGAGAAGTTGAAGAGTCAAATGTGGGTTACTTTGTTTTGGGTGTCCCACATAGAAACACGTTGTTTGGCAAGGTGGTTTGTGGCTAAAATAGCCACAAAAGACAAAATAGGCTATTTTAGTCACAACAAACAAAACATCACATCCAACCCATAATCATTACACTCTTCTCTCACAAAAAAAGTCAAAAAATGCAAAAAGCTAAAAAGTCCTTCCCAAACCAAACTTTTTAGCCCAGGCTAAAATAGCTAAAAAAGCCAAAAAGCTAACCCACTTCCCAAACGGAGGCTAAGAGAGCTTATTTAGGTTGACGTACTTGGGATGGGCACCAAGGGACACCCCAAGTTTTGTAAGGAGGGGAGTTATGGACAAAGTGGGTTTTACCCAAATCCACCACACACGTGCACCGTTGCCATCCGTCCGACCGGGCCGGGTCCTAGCTTTATTTTTTTAGACAAAATCCGTTTGAATTTTTTTCAAATTCTTGCTGGGAATATTTGAAATTCTAACGGATTAATTCAAACTTTTGCGCCAAAATTTGAATTTGAATTCGAATTTTTGCTTCCCAGAACAATGCCTCTCCGATCGCCTGTTTTCATTTCCGACGATTCCAGGTTTCACACCTGTTCGAAGGGTTTTCTACCCTTTTGAACAGACACCTCTTGGCCTATAAATACAGGATTCTCCAGTAGATTCAATTCATTCCATTTTTTTCTTTCCCATTTTTTTTCTGTGCTGCATTTATTCTTCATACTAGTTCTTAGAGTTTTAAGAGAGTTTCAGAACTTAGGTTCTAGTTCGCCAGAACAGATTGTTTGTAGTGTTACTACAACCTGTGTGAGTGATTATTATATCTTGGGAGATAGAGGCCAATAATCTGTAAGCACCTGTGCAACGGCAAATTTTTCTTAAGAACAGAGTGTCACTCACTCGACTTGATTGTGATTTTGCTGTTCTAACTTCCCGGTGATTTTGCTGTTCTAATTTTTCGGTACAAGAACTTCTTGTAAGCAATTTATTTACTTGTTTCAATTTTATTATTTTTTTTTTTTTTAACACAAAAGATTGTTCCAACAATCTTAAGACATATTCAAATTATTCTGTTTATATAGATGTAGACATCCCATTTTGATCGGCTTTAAGACTTGGACGCTTTCTTTTGATTATCCGATGATGAAAATCAGAATATGTTTCTTACAAAATTCTCAAAAAAAAAAAAAAAAAAAAAAGAAATTTAAGCTTTACTTTTTGACCTGAGCCAAGTTTAGAGAAGTTTTTTAGACCCCTAGGCCGAACTGGAGCGAACCTAGGCCGAACCGGAGCAAACCTGGGCTGAATGGAGCAAACCAACCAAACTTCCCTTGGCCAGTCGACCACCCCAAGTCAGTCAGCTTCAGTTTTGTTTGTTTGGTTCATATGGGCATTCCATTATACCATTTTCTAATATATTCAGGTCTCAAAATGCGTACACACTCAGCCTCCATTGCCAAAAGAACTTGACCTTTCAAAAAAGATAGAGTTAAAACAAAGAGAGTGCATGCTCCATTAACACAATAGTGCTTCACTTTCTATTCCACCTTTGTTTGCCTCCACTGATAGACTCCATTCACGTTGCTTATATACATAGAGGTCTGAAATGAATGAAGGGGGAATTAATGAGGATGAAGAATGGATAAAGAAATAGTAGAGTGATAAGAGAGTGACTAAGCTTTGAGAAGTCTAAGCAAGAATTTTCATTACACTGTTATACTTCTTATACATTGTTATTGGATTTCAAGAGCTCTAGAACACTGATATATCATATCTATACACTGTTGTTGGTTCCAAAAATTCTTTCATAGCCAACTTGTGAAGCTTTGATCAAGGAGTGTTCAGATTGTGTCACAAGGGAGAAAACTAGAGTGATTGTGAAATTTGGGTTTTCACCATCTTCCCCACACATATTGTTAAACAACCCAAAATTGTCATTCTAGCTAAAAATTCAAATTTTCGAATGGAGGATTGAGAACATAATTCATTACCCTGAGGGTGATAAAAAAGAAGTTTGAAAATTAAGAAGTTCATTCTTTCTTTGGAAAATGAATTTTCAAATTTTCTCATTTTCTAGTATTTTCTATCTTATATTTGTTTTCTTGTTTTGATTTTATATTGGTTTTGTTGTACGCTAACTGAAAGTGGTTAGTTGAGCCACATACATATTTCGTATTTGTTCATTTTCTCGGTTTTGCAATAAGACAAGTTTTGCTAGGCCTAGTTGGCCGGCCAGCCTATATGGTCTGCCGGTTAGCTTTTTTTGGACAAGACGATGTAATCTTCCGATGTTGACCAATTTCTGGTAGTTTCTAAGGCACATGAAGCTTCTATTTTGTTGTTGTTGTTGTTGTTTTTTATTTATTTATTTATTATTATTATTATTATTATTTTTTATTTGAGTATTTTGTAAGGTTTTTATTTTGTTGTAATACTTTTTTTCTCCCTCTTGTAGACATCCCATTTTTGACCGACCTTAAGACTCAGACGTCACCGATTGAGCGCTCGGTGATGATGCATATTGTGCTCGTTCTGAGGTTGCAGAGTCTCGGCTGCGAGCCTTGCCTCCGGACTTTGGGGCTCTTTTGTGCTTTGCCTCGGTTTGCGAACCAGGTCTTGTTTTCTCTGTTTTCTCTTCCCGAAGGGAGGGAGAGGTCTCATAGACCATCTCTCAGTGGCCGTAGGCTACGTTTCGTGGTCGTAGGCCATTTTTCCCGTTTGGAGACCCGTTTCCGATTTTCAGAGCCGTCGGCCGTGTGCCTCGGTTCGGGACCGCTTAACTACCTCCGTTTGCTCCGGTTTTTGATACACACCTTGTTTCCTCCCTTTTGAGGGACATTATGGCCCAGGAGACCACCTTCGTGGTCATACGCCGCTTCCGGTGCCTAACAGCCTGTTTTCAGGGCCCCGGACTGCGCGTTTTGGCCCTTGAACCCTCGTTTTGCATCGGTTAGGGTTCATTTTTGGTATGGACCCTATTTTCATTGCTAGGAAGGTGGTAGGAAGGTGGGAGACCGGCAATTCTTTCAAAAACCATTTTCTCTCTCCTCCAGCCGGTTTTCTTGACAGAAAGCTGATTTTTCTCACTTTTGAGCCACAATTTCTGGTTTTTCATACCACTATTGTGTTGTACTCATCTGGGAGGCCACCAATATGGGTAAGCCGACCAGTATTTCTTCTTGACCCTTTTGACCCTTGCTAAAAAGCTGATTTTTCTCTCTCTTGGGTCGCATTTTCTGGTTTCCCACCATACAACTGTATTCTACTCATCTGGGAGGCCACTTTTTTGGGTAGGCCGACCACCTTTTGTGGTTGAACCTTTTGACCCCTGGTCGGCCGACCACCTTAACTGGTCGACCAGCCATCTGCTTTTTGCCCTTCCTGAATGCATTACAGCTGTGCCAACTGGGGGCCATTTGGTGCATCCTCCATACACGTGTATGGAGGATATTTGAGGCTTCTTAGAGAAGCTTTAGAGCCTTTCCTTTATAAAGGAGAGGCTGATCTTCATTTGCAAGGGTTCAACAATTTTGAAGGCTTATACACCTCTCTCTCTTTACATCTTTACACTTGAGCTCCAAAACCCTAATATTCTTGCACCATTTGCACACCAACCCTTAGCACAACACCTCTGCCATCCATCCAAGCATCTTGGAGCTGATTTTCAGAGGTTGAAGGCTCACCATCTTGGTCCAAAAGTTGCTGGAGGTCTTCTCTACAAGGGTAAGTCATCATTTCCCCCATTCTTGCATTATTTTGCTCCATTGTTTAGCCTTATTTGAAAGCATTTATGGGTTTTGTCATAAACTGAAAAGTGTCTTATTTTGAGCCCCTCTTGAAGTTTGATTGAGGACACTTTTCTGTTTGAGGTCATCTACCTCTTTGTATGCTCCATCCCTCTTTGTAGGCTTATTTTGCTTCCTATATTAGCCTTAATTGCAAGAATTTAAGAGATTTGTCATAAACTAAAAAGTATCTTATTTTGAGCCCCTCTTGAAGTTTGATTAAGGGCATTTTTCTGTTGGGGGTCATCTACCCCCTTGTATGCTTGTTTGCATCATGTTTTGAGCCTTGCATCTAGGCCTTTGTTGCATGCTTTGTTTGGCCTTCTAGCCACTGGCACACTATTTTGAGAGCCAAAATCAGAGGGGGGTGACCCCCTCTCTCCTTGTCTTGTTTGTTGGCCCTTTTGGCCTTCCAAAGGACCCCCTTTTTGTATGCTTTGAAGTCTTGTTTCAGGCCATGATTTGTGAGTTTTTAGGTCTGCCTTGGCTCTATCCGGAGCCCTTCTGGCCATATTTTGTGTCTTTGATGCATGTGTAGAACAATCCTCCTCAAGGCCTTTCAAGGGGACCTTTCATTGCATGCTTCATTGACTAATTTCAGGGCCTTTTTGGTGGGTTTTAGGACTGTCATAAGTCATTTCCAGAGCTGGTTTTGCCATGTTGATTGTCCTTGTTTCATGTGTAGAGTAACCTCTCTTGTAGCTTATCAAAGGAGCACCTCATTCTAGCATGTGTGGACTTTTTTTTAGTGGGTTTTTGGGGTTTATTTGACATGCCATGTTTCTGTTTTTGGCTGGTTTGGTGACCTCTCTTTTGCTTCATATACATGTAGTGAAAACCATGCTTACTAGCCTATGTTGCATGTTGTTTTGCCCCTTCATGTTAGCTCTTTTTGGCCATGCCTTAAACTGATATTGTGCTTATTTTGGACTGCCGTAGCTCTGTTTTTGGGTCCCATGGTTGAATGATGTTGGTTTTGCATGCTTGTAGTTCAATACCCATGCTTAACTTTGAGTTTTGAGGTCCATTCCATGCATATACTGAGGTGTGTTCATGTTTTGGGCTCATTATACATCATATTTCAGAGCTTGTTTGAATGCCATGTCGCCATGTTTTGTACTCTTTAAATGTGTTTGAGAGTCGGACTTGTATGCCTTGTTTTCGGACCATTGAATGAGCTCCATTTCGTTGCATTCCGAGCCATCATTTTAGGCCATTTCCCCACTGTTTCAGACCTTCCTAGGGTCTGTTTGGGGTTGGTTTTGCCTTTGGTGCATTGCTTTGGGTACCTATAACGTAACGCACTTCACTAGTTTCGGTACCCGGGCCCCTTAGCTTGCATTGTGTGCCATACTTGCATGTTTCGGGACCATATTTTATGCCATTTCAGAGCTGTATCATGTGTCATCTTATGCCATATTTCATTCCTTGCCATGTTTTGGTAGAGTGGCATTTGTGCCTTAGGATCGGTCCATTGCATCCGTGCATGTTTGCATGAGTTTCGGTCGTCTCATTTCCATCATATGGCCACTGATGTGAGTGTGGCTGAGGTCTACTCATGTTGGTGTAAGTCCATCGTGCATTGTGTATGCCATTTCAGTCCATAGCATTGCGTATGCTAGGTTGCATATTAGAGCATCGTGTATGCCATGTGGTTCGTATGCATTGAGTATGCCATTTTAGTCCATAGTATTGTGTATGCTAGGTCACATGTTAGTCGCATTGTGTATGCCATCTCATTTGCATTGTGTTTGGGATAGGAGTTAGCCCAAGCATAGGAAACGAGGGACGTTTCGTACCCAAAGTGACGGAACGTGTCTCAATTCCCGGTCGCCGACACTCCCGATTATCCATGATGGAGTCTAGGCCTTGTTATGTTTTCATGTGCATTCATATCACATCGAGTCGTGCATTTCGACTCCTCGGCCATCATGCATCGAGATGCGTGATTGGTGGCACGAGGATCGAGGTCGTGCATACATGTGTGAAAATGCTTTGCCATGCCCCTTTCTTGCTCTCTGTTGCAGCAAATCAGAAATCAACAGCCTTCCAGAGCTTTGCACAGCATTCCGGCATTAATTGCAAACAGAGCCGAATCGGGGCATCGCAATGGATTTCTGCGCCAGGCAACTCAAGCATGCATCATTCATCATTCGGAACAGAGCTGAGGCGGTCCATGGATTTGCATGCTAATTTACTTGCTTTGCTAGTTAATTTGTTAATTAATTAGGGTTTTGTATTTATTCGGACTGTATTATTTATTCGGACCCTTCGAGCGAGGGTGCAATTGTAATAAGCGTGCGTGTGTGTAATGTATGTCTTCCAACCCCACGTCTTTCTCCCTTTTATTTACCAGCTTATGATGGTTAGATTAGGGCATGTTTCAATTAGCATACTTATGCTCGCATGTTTGCATCCATTCATCTGTCTCGCATGCACCGGGCTCGGCGCATCATACTAACTGCATTGTACTTCAATTCCGAGTTGAATACGTGTTAGCTATAGCATCATCATATGCCATCTTAGAATAGCCGAGCCTATTGTAGTTGCATTCCTACATGTGTTGCATTAGGCATTTTAGCATAGTTAGGATCATGCATGGATTTCTAATTAGCTTCTTTCTTTGGCTTGGAGTACTTCGGTAAGTGTTTATGCTTTAGCATCCTTGCATGTGTGTGAGTGACTGCCATGATAGCATGATTACCATAAGGCTATGTGCGTATGTGATATAACTGCCTGAATGCCTGTGGGTGAAGGTTGGGTTATTTGAATTGGAACAATTCATCGACTGTGAGTTTTAAGCCCACTTGAGAGTGGCAAACCATCACGTTTTCTAAACCCACCCAAGGGTGGCAAATTCACGTCTTAGCCTACTTGCATGTAGCACCATCAAACCATTTTCAAAATAAACAAACATGAAATATGTTGTTCCAATTCAGGCGATCCAGTCTATACTTGTATGCTGTGCGCATCACGTAGTAAATCTAGGCTAATAACCAGAATAAGAATGCATAATGTTTTCAAAACTCGATATCATGGTTAGTAGAGGCCGATTTTTGATCGGGCGAGCGGGGGTGCTCACGAAGTGACCTTCCCCAATCGTATCCAAGTTCCCGAGCCGACGCAACTTTGGTGATGACGGACACGTGGCCTTAGGCAACGAGTCAGGTTTCCTAAATTTCCCAAAATAAAATATTTAGGTGGCGACTCTGTATCTGGCAAAACAGTCCATGTTTGGCACTTCCTTAAAAAAAAATCTGTTTTCAAAAACGATTTGCTGAATTTGGACTCTTTGATGATTCATCGGTCTTGTATTGCACTGTGTGAGATTAGATACAGGACTGTGACATTGAGTCCTGAACTGTAGTGAGCCCAATGAACAAAACGGGGGATTCCCTCCCGGGACGTTCGGGGACGTCTACAGTTTCTGGCGACTCTGCTGGGGGACTTAGAGAACTTGACTCGAACTCATGATATCTTGTTTTGACTACACTTATGTGTTTCTTTGCATTGCATTTGCATTGGTGCGCCTAGAACACCGTGTTTGCCGTATGTTATTCCTGAACAGTTTGCCGGAGGCTCGCTTCGAGAAGCGTGCCATAAGGTTGACCAGTTGCGGGCTCTGCCACAACGGGAACACAAACCCGGTTTTGCCGGGGCACTCTTTTTGACCATTCGACCTAGTGCATATTCGGAATTCACAGTGACCATTCCAAGCTAGGACAGGTTGCTTACCCGATTATAGGTTGTTTGAAGCCGCTGCGTGCGTAGTGAAACTCTAGTTCCTGACAAAATAGGACAGGGAAACCCTCCCCTAACATAGGGGTGTTTTGGCTCTCACTTGTTTGCTATGTGCTTTTAGAGTGTGTCTCTACAGGAATGCATGTATCAGTTCACAAGTTTGGGTATCAGGTCTGCGGGCACCAGTTCAGTATTTTGGGAATCGGTTATCTGCGGGTATCAGATTCAGTTTCGGGGACTGTAATCTGGGAATAATGATAAGTGTTTGAGAACAGTGTATTCAGCTTATCAACTGCGTGTTGATTATACCCAACTGTGTGTTGTTTTTATTTACGCTGTTACGCTGTCCGTTTATCTGGTTGTCTTTTTCCTTATTATTGCTTTATTAATCTTTTTGCTAGGTAGTTTAGCACAATTGATTCAGACCAAGCAGATATTCCCCAAGCACTCTGGACAAGAGGTCGCCGACTCAATCGATCTGAGGATCTGGTCGACGGACAACCAGTGTATCATTCCCTACCCCCGGTTATCAGACGGAGGTCGAGAAGACGCGGTGTATCCGAGCAGAGGTTGCCAGAGCAGTGGTTTACCCCATCAGTGGACAGTCGGACTGAGATCCCAATTGTTGCCATAGAGATAGACCTACCAGTAGTTCAGACAGATCAGGACAGTATGGCAGGAATGACAGGAGTTGAGGAAATGATGCGTCAGATGCAGGAAACCATGAGAGCCATGCAGCAGGACGTTGTTCATCGAGATGAGTTTGCCAAGCAACAGGCCGAGATCATGGCCCAGCAGGCAGAGGTAATTGCCAGGCTGCAACAACAAACTGGGGCATCTGCTTCCCATCAAGCTCCTCCCCCACCAGGAGTTCCGACACCCGGGGAGGCACCAAATGTCCAGAGAGATACGGACATCCCGATGGGGCCGGCTCCGCCTCCAATTCTACCTCAATTATCCAAGGCACCTACGCCTGTCAATCAACTGGACTCTCCTTTTGAGTTCGAGGTGGACCATACAGCGTTAAAGTTAAGCAAGCTTGAGAAGTTGTTCAAGAAATCCCAAGGGGTAAAGTCCATCCTAGACATTGAGGACGGATATACTGACGTGGCTGTGACATTGCCAGATAGGTTGAAAATGCCGCAAATCGACCGCTTTGACGGATCCGGGGATCCCATGGTGCATCTCCGGTTGTTCTTAGATATATTGCGACCGATGGGCCTCATCAGACTGCAGAAGCTTTCACTATTCGGCCGAACCCTGTCGGGTGTCGCCGCTATCTGGTACGCAAAGTTAGAAGATGATGTTAAGCGGAACTGGGATGAGATAGCCAAGGCTTTCATTGCACAGTACTCTTATAACACTCAAATCGAGATTACAACCCGTGATCTTGAAACAACAAGGCAGGAGCCTAAGGAGAGCTTTTCGGAGTTCGTGGCCAGGTGGAGGGCGAAGGCCTCAATGATGACCCTAAGGTCTACTGATAAAGATCAAATCAGGATGATTGTGTGCAATCTCCAGCCAAAACTGATGTAGAAAATGATTGTGCTCCCCTTCCCTACCTTTTCAGATTTGCACGAGATGGGGGTACAAATTGAGGATGCTATAAAACAAGGTCTGATTGACCAAGACAGAGAGCAACCCAAAAGAACCTTCAACCGCAACAACAATACAAGCACCAGCAATGCCGCAAATGCTAGAGCTTCAGAAGTAAGTATGGTCACCACCATCCCCCCTCCAAGACCCATGGCAGCTACGCCTTTCTCCGGTGCGTCCGGAAGTAACACACAAGCCACCAAATTCCAACCCAGAGGCCAAAGAATCTTCACGCCTTTATATATGCCCCTGTCCAAGGCTCTGGGGGTATTAATCAGGAAAGGGCACTTAAAGCCCCTAGAGCCGAGGCCATTGCCAAATCCACTCCCACCCTCTCACAACCCGACAAAATATTGTGCATATCACCAACAATATGGTCACGACACTGACCAATGTTTTAGATTGCGTCACGAGATTCAGGATCTCGTTGACAAGTAGGTGATTGTGCCTCCAGAAAAACCCAATGTCACAACAAACCCTCTCCCACCGCACAACCAAGCTCCACCTCCCAAAAGAATCAACTTTATCCAGACTGGGGTTGTGTCTTATGATCCTAGCATCTATATCACTCCTTCTCACCTACCTAAGCCGGAGGTGCTCCTTCCTGACTGCACTGACTTGTGCATGTTGGACATCTCCAGAACCTAACCCGAACCATTGGTGGTGACTGTTGAAGACAGAACAGGGGAGATTTCAGGGGAGAATAAGATTGTTGAGACAGAATCTGAGGAATCTGGGAGTTTTGCTGAGGAGGTATACAGTCCAAGTGACTACATTCTACCAGTAGGCCAGGTTAGGCCAAATATGGAATTGCCGGCAGGGGCAGAGCTTTGTGTGATACAGGGGGAGGAATCTGGTCAGAGGACAGATGACTTGGCAGCTGTGGAAGGGGACTTTGCTAACCTCCAGTTTTTCAGTGAACAAGATCCAGGGGACATGGCAGTCAACTGGTCTGATTTTGAGGAGTCAGTAGAGGTCGCCGGGTGGCTTGATGACCTACCAGATGTCGTCGACGAAACTCAGTTGGAACAGGGCCTGGTAGGGGCAAGAACATCAGTTGTGGCCGGAAGGGCCGAAAATCAGAATGCATCGCCGGAGAGTGCCGGTGCTAAGAATTTTGCTTAGGATTCGGGCATTGTGAATGCGGGAAGTGTTGAACAGCCAGCTGTACTGACGTAGTTAGAACAAGAAAGGTTTGAGGATTCTGAGAGAATCAAGAAAGCTAAGGGCTCTGAGGGGACTGAAAGTGCTGTGTGTGTGAAGATAGAAAATGCTGCGAGCATGTGGACGGAAAGTACTGCGAGTACAATTGTACCAGAGCCGGACAAGTGTCTGTTGCTTGCCGACGAAATGTGGTGGGAATACGATGATCTATGTCTTGCCCACACGGATGAGGATTGGGCGAGCAACTAGCCAGACGACACCTGGTACATCGGCGAAGTCGATCATATGACTAGAAGCGGGCGGTATTTCAAGCCCCCACATCTAGATCAGCTAGAGGCGTCTGGGAAAGATAAGGAGGTGGAGAAACAGAAAGAGAAGCAACTCGAAAAAGAGGCTGTACTGAAGCAGTTGAAAAAGATACAGGCAGACATCTCCATCTGGGGACTGCTTATGGCATTGCGAGTGCATCGACAAGCTGTCTTATCGGCCATGGACAAGGCCAAGCTCTCAATAGACACCACGCCCGAACAGCTGGTGGGCTTAGTTTTTCCGGGAGGGGCTACCCCGATGTTAACTTTCTCCGACAAAGAATTGCCACCTGAGGGTGCGAACCATAACAAGCCACTCTACATCTCTGTGGAGTGCAGAAACAAATGGATACCCGTGGTGCTTATCGACACAAGGTCCGCCATCAATGTGTGCCCGGCAAGGACTGCATATGCAATCGGTTTAAAGACCACGGACTTTGTGCCGACAGCCCAGGTGATTCGGGCATATGATAACACAAGCAGAGAAGTAATGGAGACAGTGAAAATTCAGACCAAGGTTGGGCTGGGACAGCATGAGGTAGACTTTCACGTCTTAGAGGTTCCTGCGACCTTTAATCTACTTTTGGGGCGGCTGTGGTTGCACCAAGTAAAGGCAGTTTCGTCCACCTTGCATCAGATGGTGAAATACCCCCATGGGAAGGGAGTAGCCATCGTTTTTGGAAATTCGTCGATCTATCCACCGCCAGAAGTATCTACGCCAGTTTTGGAAATTGAGCACGATATGGAGGATGTGTTCATGTCGGGTTTTACCTTGGCTGAGGCCCGGGTCGTGCAGAACATCTTAGCTATTAATGAGGAGGTGTATGTTAGCGCACAATCAGTATACCTCATGAACAAGCTTCAACATATCCCCGGGATGGGATTGGGAAAGAGCGGCCGGAAGGGCGTTGCAGCGTTGGCCGAGGTGCCACACAACCCGCACACCTTTGGCTTGGGTTATTTGCCCACCAAAGAGGATTAGATAAGGAAAGGTAAGGAGATGGCTGCGAGAGCCAGAGCAAAAAGGGCCGGGAAGCCTTTTGAGTTGATGCATCGACCCATCTAGGGTACCCTAAACGGATGCTTCGTCCGGGAGGGGGAGGACTTTCCGTTTTGTGGCTTCCCAGAGCCGTGGCTGAACACGGAGAGGAAGCGCCTGCTGGGGTTTGAGATTTTCTTTGAACCACAGTTATCCGGGGATGACGTTGCCGAAGAGTAGACGGACCCATTAGCTGAGGCTGAGCAGAGCAAGAAAGTGGAGTCTGAGGACGCCGAAAGTGAAATGGGGGGTAGCGCTAGCGTGTCTACTTTTAGATCCTCCGATCGAACAGAAGTGCTTGGGGGATAACTTCTCGGTATGCGTGATCAGGAATGAAATAGCTGCGGGCCTACTAGCAAACATTTTGGATGCATCTATCGCACCCTCTCTCATTTGGCAGTATGAAGAGGGATTTTTGTCAAGTAGCACCGGGTCAGGTAGTGAGCTGGAATCTGATTCCTCCGAATCTGTTGAGTCGGAATCAGGTTCCAGCTCGACTGAGTCTGAGTCCGCTATTCCTGGGGGTGATAACCCGGATACCACAGTCCTGTCCAGGTCGTCTTTTTCTTTCTCTTTTGAGTCTGTTGTAACCGAAGAATCGGACGATTTGGATGTGCTTAATGAGAATGATGTGGCTGTGGTTTCTGAGTACTTTTCTGTGCCCTTGATTTATTGCATTAACTCAGACTTTCAAAATTTTGATAAAAACGACGAGGAAGAAATTCCTCCGGTTTTGCAACGCTTAATTGAACAAGAGCAGGAAAGATTTGTTAAGCCCTTAATGGATGAAATCACTACTGTGAATATTGGTACTGAGGAGGACCCGCGGCTGGTCCAGATCGGGTCCACGTTGTCTTCGGAGGAACGCGAGCGCTTAGTCGCTTTATTAAAAGATTTCAAAGATGTTTTCGCGTGGTCCTACGAAGACAGGCTTGGAATCGATCCTGAGATCGTACAGCACCGGATCCCTCTTGACCCCGAGGCCCGACCCATTAAACAAAAACTCAGAAGGATCCGCTCGGACTGGGCCCTCAAGATTAAGGAAGAGGTCACCAAACAAATTGATGTAGGGTTCCTGCTTGTATCCGAATACTCGACTTGGTTGGCCAACATTGGTCCGGTGCCGAAGAAGGATTGCAGGATCCGAGTATGCGTGGATTTTAGGGATTTGAATAGAGCTAGTCCGAAGGACGACTTTCCCTTGCCGCATATTGATGAGTTAGTGGACTTCACAGCGGGGCATGCTTTGCTTTCGTTTATGGATGGATTCTCGGGCTACAATCAGATAGTGATGGCACCTGAAGACCGAGAGAAGACTGCTTTCACCACCCCGTGGGGGACTTACTGCTACAGGGTGATGCCATTTGGGATAAAGAATGCTGGAGCTACATATCAACGGGCCGCGACCACAATATTGCACGACATGATCCACAAAGAGGTTGAGGTGTACGTGGACGACATGATTGTCAAGTCCAAAAAAAGAGAGGGCCACTACACTGCCTTGTAAAAATTCTTCCAAAGGATCAGAGAATTTCGGTTGCGGCTGAATCCTCAGAAGTATACGTTCAGTGTTACAGCAGGGAAAATGCTGGGGTTTCTGATTACACAGAGAGGTATCGAAGTCGACCCTTCCAAAATCAAGGCCATCTTAGAAATGCTACCACCAAGGACTGAAAAGGAGGTGCGAGGCTTTCTGGGTAAAGTGCAATTCATAAGACGGTTTATCTCAAAATTAACCTTGACTTGTGAACCACTTTTTGGTCTCCTGAAGAAAGGAAAGAAATTCCAATGGGATGGCCGATGCCAAGCTGCTTTTGAACAGATCAAGGAATACTTACAGAACCCGCCCGTGTTGTCACTGCCAGAGGCAGGGAGACCGTTGATTTTGTATCTTTCAGTAACTGAGACTACAATGGGCTGCATGCTCGCGCAAGAATCAGAAGACAAAGTGGAGAGAGCCATCTACTACCTGAGCAAGAAGATGCTAGAGTATGAGACTCGCTACACACCGTTGGAAAAGGCTTGCTTAGCCTTGGTATGGGCTACCAGGAAGCTGTGGCACTACCTGTTAGCTCACTCTGTAATGTTGGTTTCAAGATTAGACCCCATCAAATATCTTTTCGAGAAACCGGCGCTTACGGGTAGGCTAGCTCGTTGGTTGCTGTTGCTTTCCGAATTCGATCTAAAATATGTGACGCGCAAGTTAGTCAAGGGAAGAGCAGTAGCAGAATTCTTAGCCAATCATCCAGTGGAAGGAGGTGAAACAGTTGAGTACTTATTCCCAGATGAGGCCATTTTGCATATCGACGATGAGTTTTGGATGATGTACTTTGATGGAGCGTCAAACCAGTACGGGTATGGGATAGGAGTGTTGCTGATAGCACCCGACAATTCCTGTATCCCTCTAGCATTCAAACTCTAGTTCAAAGTCTCGAACAACGAAGTAGAATATGAGGCATGTATTGCCGGTCTAGAAGCAGCCCCTGAGGCATGTATTGCCGGTCTAGAAGCAGCCCCGGAATTAGGGGCAAAACGGTTGGACGTCATCGGGGACTCGAACCTTGTTGTATCTCAAGCGAAAGGAGATTGGAAAGTCAAAGAGGAAAAGATGATTATGTATCACCAGACCTTGGATTTGTTAATTCCTCGGTTTGAGAAGTTAAATTTTGCTCATCTGTTAAGAGAGAACAACAGGTTCGCAGATTCACTAGCAACTCTATCTTCCATGATAGACATTCCGTTTGGAGTCCGGATGCGTCCAGTCATTATCGACCAAAAATTTGTGTCGGCTTACGAGTCGATTGCTGCTATAGATGAGGTTCAAGATGAGAACCCCTGGTTTTACGATATTTGGAATTTTTTGGAGAAGGAAGCATATCCACCAAGGGTAAATGCTAAGGACAAAAGGGCAATCAGAAGAATGGCCGTTCAGTTCATCATCTACGGAGGTAAATTGTATAAGAGAGGTCATCTGGGAATGCATAAGCTGTGTGTTGAAGTTGAAGAATCAAAACGCTTGATGGAGGCCATCCATGGAGGGGAATGTGGGGCACATATGAACGGGGTAATGTCAGCTCGGAAGATCCTCAGACAGGGTTATTATTGGTCCACCATGAAGGAGGATTGTATCGACTTTGTTCGACGATGCCACAAATGTCAGATCCATGCAAACCGCATGAACATTCCGCCGTCGAAGTTGTACAATATGACTTCGCCATGGCCATTTTCAGTTTGGGGAATCGATGTGATCGGGGCCGTCACTCCAAAGGGGTCTAATGGGCATGAGTTCATTCTAGTCGCGATAGATTATTTCACAAAGTGGGTTGAGGCCCAATCCTATGCAGTGTTGAAGGCTTCACATGTTGTGAAGTTTATTAGAAACAACATCATCTGTCGTTATGGGGTCCCAAACGAGGTCATTTCAGATAATGGTTCCCACTTCAAGAAGGAAGTGATTGACTTGTTGGAAAAGTACAATGTGGCTTTTCATAAGTTATCCACCTATCGGCCGCAGACCAATGGAGCGGTCGAGGCCGCCAACAAGAATATCAAACACATACTGCAGAAGATGGTGGAAACCTACTGGGATTGGCCATATAAGTTACCATTTGCTCTGTGGGGCTACCGGACTTCAATTAGAACGTCTACTGGGGCGACTCCGTATTTATTAGTTTATGGGATGGAGGCCGTTCTACCTATCGAGATTGAAGTTCCGTCTTTGAGAGTACTGGCCGAGTGTCAGATAGCCGAAGCAGATTGGCAGCAGAGCAGATTTGAAGAACTCATGCTCTTTGACGAGCGCAGGCTGAAAGCACTGTACCATGTTCAAGGTTATCAGCACAGAATTGCCAGGGCTTTCAACAAGAAAGTTAAGTCCAGGAATTTAAAAGAAGGAGATTTGGTGCTCAAGGACAACCGAGCTCCTATCCACGACCCAAGGGGCAAGTTCAGACCCAATTGGACTGGTCCCTACATCATTAAGTCTATCTGGTTAGGTGGAGCTGTGGTTCTGACGGACCTAGATGGCCTAGAGTTCTCCCAACCAATCAATATGGACAAGTTGAAGAAATATTACCCTTGAGAGACTCGCTAGGCCGAAAACCCGAGAGGGTGACCTAGGCAAAAGTCAGAGCACAAAAAATTTGAAATTATAAAAACTGAACTCGCAAGGTTGAAAACCCGCAAAGGGCGGCCTTGGCAAAAGTTAGGACGTAAAAGGAGAGTGAAAATACTCGAGTGAACCTGAGCCTGAACTACGTAAGGCTTGATTCCCATCTTCGGAATACGTAGACAGCTTCATCTTAAAGTTCAGCCATAAACTTTTCCCCGATCAAATTTGTCCATTTGATCATCTTGGCCATCTTTGTCTAATCAGCATTCAAGAATTCGGTTATGATCTCCGGTGTAGTGCTTTTCAGACTAGGGGCAACTTTCCGTTGCTGTGCAGTGCCGCGGTACTATTCAGACTAGGGGAAACTTTCCAGTTGCTAGGATCCGAGGTTGTGCATCTCAGTGATAGATTTCAGGCGTGTCCAGTTCTGATCCATATTGAAAATGGTTTTGAAAAGTTTTAATAAAAGTTGACTTTGTTCAAAATTAATCTTTTTACAACTTAGACCATTTTTGGACCAAAGCGGAAAATTTTCAGTACCCACAACCTTCAATTTCATTGATTTCAATACAGAGTTCTCCTACTCTTGCATACAAATTAAAGTTGCTTTTGGCTACAATCATAAAGAAAACTTGAAAGTACTAATAAAGCAATAAATCCGGGGCGTAGATAAGTCAGGTGTTCCTGCGCCCCCTCCCAGAGCTAGTTGAAGCCTCTGATGCCAAAGTGGGCCTTTCCTATGCCTCTTCATTGAGCCAATCTAAGTACTCATCAGACAAAGTGCAACTGAAAGTGGGAGTGGGGGCCAGGAGCTCTCTAGTCCTCCATGTTGTCGCATATCGAGCAAGCTGTGCACCTCGGGCTGGGAATGTAGCAGGGTATTCTATCCCCTCTGGTGGGCAAGTCTGGTCATGTCTGAACTGGTGCTGGAACCGGAACGGAAAATAGAAGACACAGTGTGTCATGCCAATCAATTGAATCCCAGGCTGACGGGTCATGTTGTAACTCATTGCCGGTCGATTAAGCCAAGGGCAGCGCCAAGCAATACGGTCTGCGGACAAACCGCATATCCAGTTGTACCACCACCCCTCATCCAGGGCATCGATCAAACGTTGTCGGAAAAAGTAGCCGCGAGCTGAGTATGGTGGGCAAGACTCCACAATCTGTAACTTGTCCATTAACCACACCTGGGGAGGGATGAAAAATGAGAGAATAAAGAATAGAGAGATGTATGATGAGAGAAAAGTAAGAAAAGGGTTTTGTGAGAAAAATCGAGCCTGAAGGCCGAGTGATGTGAGCAATACATATGTGAGATTGGGTGGGAAACATTACCTGCAATAGTAGTGGGCTCCCCGCGAGCCTAGCCGTCTCCCAACAATGAAAAGCGTCTAAGCCCATCAATGTCTCAGCCAATGTCATGGCAATGCAGCTCTTGCCCTCATTCAAACCTTGAGCAACCTCGATCAACCGGACACTGAATCCATCGGAGCCCAGGACAAGCAAGAAATGAGATAGCAAGCATAGGCAAAGCGCGTATCGCCGATAGCCCTGCCAATGATGGTCGCCGCGGTCGCCAGCATCAGAAAACCAGCAAACTAAGCTTGGGATGTCCAATTCCCCGTCGTGAACCAATGATCGAGCATCATGCAAAGTGAGGCCGCATATTTGTCCTAAGGCTTGGACGTGGCCGAATCGGAGTTGAGGCAAGATTTCTTCATTACGCTCGGACTCCATCAAAGCTTGGAAATCCTCGAAAGTAGGACACATCTCTTGCCCGCTAAAGCTAAAGACGTGTGTTACCGGATTCCAGAACCTTGTCGCGGCATGGAGGAAAGGAAGATGCAGCGGAGTACGGCCCAGCGTGAATAGTGCATTCAAGCCGAAGCCCCGAAAGTTCAACTTTTTCGAGCCATCCAGAGAAGCAATCCAAGCTGTGAGATTTTGGATGAGGAACGTCTCCATTTTGATGCAAAACTGAGATAAAATGAATGAACCACGAGGCTGGAACTTTTAAAGAGGATAAGGCACTGTTCAGGGGACACGTGTCGAAAAACTGGTGGTTGCCAAACCAGGTGGTCGGTTGACCACCTTTTCTGGTAGACCGACCACCCCTTTGTTCTCCAATGGAAAAAGCTGGTCAGCCAGCTCCCTCTGATGGTCGGCCATGGAGAGAAGTGTGGCTTTGGTCTTATCCTAGTCTCTAGAAGAAAGTTCCTAGCATTTCCATGCATTGGGAGTGTTGAAGGTGCGAGTTTTCCTCTGTTTCGGATGCGTTCTGTCACTCCGATCGTTCGAGATACGTCTGCTTATCAAGTTGTTGTTGAGTTTTGATTATCGAGTTGTTGTTGAGTTTTGCTTATCAAGTCGAGTTGTTAAGTTTTATCGAGTTGTCGAGTTTTGTCCGTTGAAATTGTTGTTCTTTGTTTATCAACATTTTCGGGATTTGCTTATCGAGTTGTAAACTTGCTAAGGTTTTGTTGTTTCGTAGTAAGTTAGGTTGTTTAGTTTGTTGCGTCAGTTCACTACCTGACTTGGCAATTTTCAATGCACAATTTCATTCAATCTCATTTTTGTGCAAAATGATGCGATGCGATGTTAAGAACATAAAATACAACACTTTTTGAACAAAAGCTGTTTCATTCCATCATGCTTCCTTTGTTACAATATTTTACAACAAGGGTACAAGTTTTACAGAAAATAAAACTGCCTAATAATGTACAATGTGCTACAACTACTAGTAAAAAGGCAAATAAAGCAGGAACATCTGCATCAATGCTCTCAAGTGCAAGAATAAGAGGCCTTCTTCGTCCTCTTCAACTGAGAAGTCCCTGCACCATCTCCACCGGCACCACCATCTGAATCAGTGCTGCTGTCCTCGGAACCCTTCTCGGTATCACCTTCGCCCTCAGAACCGGACTCAGAGTCATCCTCTCTGCCTGCAGATGTCTCTGACTGAGGATGTGCAGACTCCTCCTCCTCGCTGGACTCCTCCTCTATGATATGTGCTCTGCGCCTGCCTCATCTGCGAGACGAGTCCCCTCTTCCAGCTCCCTGAGAAGGCCTAGATGGCTCGGCCTGTGGCCCAGTATGTAGCGGAGGCATCTGAAAATGAAAGAGCGCAATTTGAATACATCAGCCAAAGCATGTATATCAGATGCAGATGCAAGAAAACTACATAGAGTGGGTGAATGCAGATACAGTACATGAATGTGGTGTGTGTCAGATGTGCTCTACACATACAGTCAATCAATGTAGTGAAATGTTCAAGTTCAGCATGTCATCAGAAGTATGATAAATGCAAGAAAACTAAACTGTACTGGGACACTGACGATGGACAACTGCGTCTTTCTCCGTAGGACCATGCCCTCGAGTGAGGCCACCAACCCGAGCAACCCCTCAGTATACTTCGTGGTAGGTTGTAGATGCAAGTGCAAGTCATCAGTGAATGAATAAATGTCCAAATATCTGAGTGATAAATCAAAACTGTAAAGCATACCGGTGGCGAGTCAGGGTCTCTGACGTATGGGTGACCAGGCATAGGAGGCTCTATCGGAATCGGGTAAGAAGTCCCGTATCGCCATCCTGTCAACTCAGTTGGAATATCTGGCCATCCAGCGTGATGGTAAGTCGGGGGAATCGGGGGGACCAGTCCAGCCCCACCTCTCGATGTGCCGGCCCTGCTAGTAGAAGGGGCACCTGCAGCCCGAGCTCGACTCGACGATGGCATGCCAGCAGACCTCCGCGTGGGAGTACGGACACCGGTGAATGGAGGCATCAAGTATGTATGGCGGTAGGTCGCGTACTCCCCTTCCTCCAAATGTAGCAATACGTCGGTGCCCAACATGGCGCTAGTGACATCCTGAGGAGTGAGCCTATCAGCGGATCGCATGTCGTCCGGAGGTGCTGAGGGAACACTCTGCTCGGGGAAGCCCATAGACTGGTGCAAGAAGTGGTCCCCTAGGAACCAGGCTTTACCAGCTGGCCCCTCAAATAGGATCCTATACCGAGAAGAGGCCCATGCCCCAGCAAACTGGAATCGGGCATCTCCACCCAAAGACACCCAGGGCTGCCATGGGATCTACGGATGACCAATGCATAAGCTGATTAGAAATCGTAAGTGTGCAAGATAGATCAAAGATGAAAACATGGAGAACTAAGAGTTCTGAATTACCTCTGTCGGCCGCACTGTGTCAAAAAACTGCTGTAGGTAGAGGAGAGTCTCTCGAGTTCTGGGCCGATACTGGCCCTCGAATACGAGTGAGTAGGGGATCGTGAGAGGCACCTCCACCTCAAGCTCCGGGGCTAGCGTCGGGAAGTACGCAAAAACCCATAGCTGTGGAAAACAGGGCAATATCCATCAGTATACAGAATGCTGAGTGCAGAATGTGAATACAGAATATACAGAGAATACAGAATGCTGAGTGCAGAATGTGAATACAGAATGTACAGAGAATGCAGAATGCTGAGAGCGGAGTGCAAAGTGAAGAATGTAAAGTGTGCCGTGTGTGCAATGTACAGATAATGAAAAGCAGAAATGTAAATCAAGAGGGCAGAAAGTACCTCCCAGGCTCTCCAATAGCTGCCGACTATGTTCCCCCGTCCACGGGAGGTCACGCTCATGTAGCAGTAGAGGGTAGCCAAGCCGGCGCCACCCCAGTCATACTGGCTGACTCGCAATAGGTCCACCAAAGCACTCAGCAGATATAGCCCAACGGTGTTCCCCCTATCGGCGAACAGAGTGGTCCCGAAAAGGAACATCAAAAACCCCCGAGTGTACTGCGCTATCTCCTCGGGAGTCTCAGGCACCCTCTCTCTAAAATGTGAAGAAAACCAGGTATACCGGACTCTGCCTGAGGATCTGTCAACCGGTGGGCAAGCTCCCAATAGATAGATCCAGGCGGCCTCCCACTCACCCATATCCTCATCATAAGGGATCGCCCAGCCTCCCACATCAAGGCCTGTCAGCACAGCAAAGTCGAACGGGGTCATAGTCATGTCCCTGGTAGCCGAGAAATGGAAGGAGTTGGTGGTGTCCCACCATCTCTCTACAAGGGCACCCATCAATGTCTTGCTAGCAGGATAGTGAGATATCCCTGTGCAGAAGGGTCCGAACCCTGCCTGGTCAACCCAATCACGAACGGCCTCCGAGAGCTCTGCGTACCACTCCCTCGCAACAATGGAGCCATATCCTCGTATAACACGGGAAGACACCTGCATTCATAATGAACACATGTATTCAGTTTTAGAATGAAATGAATAAGCTACGTGCAAATGAAATGTATGAGCTGTGTACAAATCAAATCAGATACAACGCTGTGGACTGCGTGTTCAGTATAAGCTGCGTGCAAATGCAATGTATGAGCTGCGTGTTCAGAAATTCAAAGTTTGGGCTGCGTGTTCAACTTTCAACAAGTGTGTGCTGCGTGTTCACAATCAAAATATGAGCTGCGTGTTCAGAAATTCAAAGTTTGGACTGCGTGTTTAACTTTCAACGAGTGTGTGCTACGTGTTCACAATCAAATATGGGCTGCGTGTTCAGAAATTCAAAGTTTGGGCTACGTGTTCAACTTTCAACAAGTGTGTGTTGCGTGTTCACAATCAAAATATGAGCTACGTGTTCAGAAATTCAAAGTTTGGGCTGCGTGTTCAACTTTCAACAAGTGTGTGCTGCGTGTTCACAATCAAAATATGGGCTGCGTGTTCAGAAATTCAAAGTTTGGGCTGCGTGTTCAACTTTCAACAAGTGTGTGCTGTGTGTTCACAATCAAATATGGGCTGCGTGTTCAGAAATTCAAAGTTTGGGCTGCGTGTTTAACTTTCAACAAGTGTGTGCTGTGTGTTCAGAAATTCAAAGTTTGGGCTGCGTGTTCAGAAATTCAAAGTTTGGGCTGCGTGTTCAACTTTCAACAAGTGTGTGCTGCGTGTTCACAATCAAAATATGGGCTGCGTGTTCAGAAATTCAAAGTTTGGGCTGCGTGTTCAACTTTCAACAAGTGTGTGTTGCGTGTTCACAATCAAATATGGGCTGCGTGTTCAGAAATTCAAAGTTTGGGCTACGTGTTCAACTTTCAACAAGTGTGTGCTGTGTGTTCACAATATGGGCTGCGTGTTCAGAAATTCAAAGTTTGGGCTGCGTGTTCAACTCTCAACAAGTGTGTGCTGCGTGTTCACAATCAAATATGAGCTGCGTGTTCAGAAATTCAAAGATTGGGCTGCGTGTTCAACTCTTAACAAGGGTGTGCTGCATGTTCACAATCAAATATGAGTTGCGTGTTCAGAAATTCAAAGTTTGGGCTGCGTGTTCAACTCTCAACAAGTGTGTGCTGCGTGTTCACAATCAAATATGGGCTGCGGGTTCAGAAATTCAAGTGATTGAGCTGTGTGTTCAAGATGCAAAATAGAATACTGTGTTATAGACTAAGTATTCAGAACGAGCTGTGTGCTAGAATGAGCAAAAATATGGTGTGTGAGTCCGTTCAGAACGAGCAGATAAGCATGCATAGCGAAAGCGGGAAATGCACAGAAAATGCAGAATATATTGCAGAAAATGTAAAAAGAGAAGTACATACCTCCCGTGCCTGATAGAAGAGGTGGGACTTCGGCTCCCGCAATAGCAGATCCACAGGTGCTCGAGCATCAAAATCGGTGAAATAATAGAAAACTACCCGAGGGAGGATGTGTGTCGGAGGGTCGTACCTCTCGAGAATGAACGGCCGAATCCTCAGAGGTAGAGACATGATGTCTGGATCACCTCCGGTACCTGGAGAACCTCCACTATGGGGAAAATGACCCGCCATCTCAAGAAATCTGCAAAAAGGAGCAAAAATGAGCAAAATGAGCCAAAACTTGAAAAAGTCAATAAAAGTCAACTCTTGGGAAATGAAAAAGTCAACAAAAGTCAACTCCCGAGAAAATGTTCCAAATATTGAGACAAACTTACCTCAAGTGGTGAAAGTGAGAAAAGAAGCTCCGGAATCAAATTTTAATCAGTCCAAAGTGAAGAGAACTGAAAGTTTTTGCGAAACAATTTTGCGTGGGGCGTTGGAAAACGCGTATAAAGCGCAGATCTGAGAGAGAAAATGGTCTAGGAAGGAAGAGGAGGCAATTTCGGATATGAAGTTATGAGGAAAAGAACTTTAGACATGTGCATTTAAAGAAACAAGGGTGAAAAGTCAAAACTGCCCCTGATTTGGGCTAGGTGGTCGGCCGGCCCTTTTCTGGTAGGCCGACCACCCCCTGCACTCAAACCTGGTCGGTGGCTCTCTAACCTAGTCGGTGGTGTTCCCAAGGTGGTCTCCCATGTCCTTTGAGCTCCCTGCAAAATTTGGTAGTCATCGGAGTCCCCGGCACCCGAAAAATTACAAGAAAAGTGCACTTTTCGTCACGAAATCCCTCCGCGGGAACTTGAACTCCAACTTTCGATGCGTGTTTCATCATCACTCGCCGAGAGCAAGATGTATCCTTTTTGACCCTTTCGGGAGGTAGACTAGAGGTCACGATTGAGTCGCACTCGTCGAAACTTGCATTTCTTTGCTCGTTGTTTCGTGTCGAACATGCATTCGAGTTTGCACTTATCTTGCTTTGCTATGCACGTCACTTGTATTCTCATGCACATTGCTTGCATTGTTGTGCACGTTTCATTGGTATTGACATGCCTCCGTGCTTAACTTGCGTTGTCACGCACATTTCTTCTTGCATTGTGATGCGCTTTCCCACCGGCACCATGTTTTTCTGCGTTCGATATAGCATTGAACATATGTTGCTAACTATGTTGTGCTTGTTAAGTTTCTCTCTTTTGCAGGCACGATATTGTATGCACGGTTCATTTGAAGCTGGTGCGACCAGACGAATCGCACAGGTATTGTATCTTCTCCGTGTGAGACGTGGCGAGAATTGAATAATTCTCCGCATTCTTACTACATAAAATGTAGTTGTTACTTTGCATTCTTGTTTAAAACTGTTGCATCTATTTGTGAATACTTGCTTCATTACAGCTTGCTGCTTTGCATGATCATGAGTTACGTTCGGCTTTGTGCATATCGTTTTACATTTTGCCCCTGCCTGCGGGCATGCCTGCGGGCACATCTCTTTGTTTATCTCGCCTGTTCGTATAAGTCTTCGGCCTTGTCAAAAATGGGTCGTCTCTGGGCTTTGACATTCACTCCCGTCACGTATGACTTTCGAGTTCTGTTAAAGAGGGGCAACAGTAGACACCCCATTTTTGACCGACCGTAAGACTCAGACGTCACCGATTGAGCGCTCGGTGCTGATGCATATTGTGCTCGTTCTGAGGTTGCGGAGTCTCGGTTGCGAGCCTTGCTTCCGGACTTCGGGGCTCTTTTGTGTTTTGCCTCGGTTTGTGAACCAAGTCCTGTTTTCTCTGTTTTCTCTTCCTGAAGGGAGGGAGAGGTCTCGTAGACCATCTCTCAGTGGCTGTAGGCTACGTTTCGTGGTCGTAGGCCATTTTTCCCGTTTGGAGACCCGTTTCCGATTTTCGGAGCCGTCGGCTGTGTGCCTCGGTTCGGGCCCGCTTAACTACCTCTGTTTGCTTCGGTTTTTGGCACACTCCTTGTTTCCTCCCTTTTGAGGGACACTGTGGCCCGGGAGACCACCTTCGTGGTCATACGCCACTTCCGGTGCCTAACAGCCTGTTTTCGGGGCCCCAGATTGCGCGTTTTTGCCCCCAAACCCTCGTTTTGCATCGGTTAGGGTTCATTTTTGGTATGGACCCTATTTTCATTGCTAGGAAGGTGGTAGGATGGTGGGAGACCAGCAATTCTTTCAAAACCCATTTTCTCTCTTCTCCAGCCGGTTTTCTTAACAGAAAGCTGGTTTTTCTCACTTTTGAGCCACAATTTCTGGTTTTTCATACCACCATTGTGTTGTACTCATCTGGGAGGCCACCAATATGGGTAGGCCGACCAGTATTTCTTCTTGACCCTTTTGAACCTTGCTAAAAAGCTAGTTTTTCTCTCTCCTGGGTCACATTTTCTGGTTTTCCACCATACAGCTGTATTCTACTCATCTGGGAGGCCACCTTTCTAGGTAGGTCGACCACCTTTTGTGGTTGAACCTTTTGACCCCTGGTCGGCCGACCAGGGGGAGTGGCCGGCTGACCACCTTAACTGGTCGGCCAGCCATCTGCTTTTTGCCCTTCCTGAATGCATTACAGTTGTACCAGCTGGGGGCCATTTGGTGCATCCTCCATACACATGTATGGAGGATATTTGAGGCTTCTTAGAGAAGCTTTAGAGCCTCTCCTCAATAAAGGAGAGGCTGATCTACATTTTCAAGGGTTCAACAATTTTGAAGGCTTCTACACCTCTCTCTCTCTCTACATCTTTACACTTGAGCTCCAAAACCCTAATATTCTTGCACCATTTGCACACCAACCTTTAGCACAACACCTCCACCATCCATCCAAGCATCTTGGAGCTAATTTTCAGAGGTTGAAGGCTCACCATCTTTGTCCAAAAGTTGTTGGAGGTCTTCTCTACAAGGGTAAGTCATCATTTCCCGCATTCTTGCATTATTTTGCTCCATTGTTTAGCCTTATTTGCAAGCATTTATGGGTTTTGTCATAAACTAAAAAGTGTCTTATTTTGAGCCCCTCTTGAAGTTTGATTGAGGACACTTTTCTGTTTGAGGTCATCTACCTCCTTGTATGCTCCATCCTTCTTTGTAGGCTTATTTTGCTTCCTATCTTAGCCTTACTTGCAAGCATTTTAGAGATTTGTCATAAACTAAAAAGTATCTTATTTTGAGCCCCTCTTGAAGTTTGATTGAGGGCATTTTTCTGTTGGGGGTCATCTACCCCCTTGTATGCTTGTTTGCATCTTATTTTGAGCCTTGCATCTAGGCCTTTGTTGCATGCTTTGTTTGGCCTTCTAGCCACATAGGATTTCAGTGGCTAGCACACTGTTTTGAAAGCCAAAATCAGAGGGGGGTGACCCCCTCTCTCCTTGTCTTGTTTGTTGGCCCTTTTGGCCTTCCAAAGGACCCCCTTTTTGCATGCTTTGAAGTCTTGTTTCAGGCCATTATTTGTGAGTTTTTAGGTCTGCCTTGGCTCTGTCCGGAGCCCTTCTGGCCATATTTTGTGTCTTTGATGCATGTGTAGAACAATCCTCCTCAAGGCCTTTCAAGGGGACCTTTCATTGCATGCTTCATTGACTAATTTCAGGGCCTTTTTGGTGGGTTTTAGGGCTGTCATAAGTCATTTCCAAAGCTGGTTTTGCCATGTTGATTGTCTTTGTTTCATGTGTAGAGTAACCTCTCTTGTAGCTTATCAAAGGAGCACCCCATTCTAGCTTGTGTGGACTTTTTTTTAGTGGGTTTTTGGGGTTTATTTGACATGCCATGTTTCTGTTTTTGGCTGGTTTGGTGACCTCTCTTTTGCTTCATATACATGTATTGAAAACCATGCTTACTAGCCTATATTGCATGTTGTTTTGCCCCTTCATGTTAGCTCTTTTTGGCCATGCCTTAAACTGATATTATGCTTATTTTGGACTGCCCTAGCTCTGTTTTTGGGTCCCATGGTTGAATGATGTTGGTTTTGCATGCTTGTAGTTCAATACCCATGCTTAACTTTGAGTTTTGAGGTCCATTCCATGCATATACTAAGGTGTGTTCATATTTTGGGCTCATTATACATCATATTTCAGAGCTTGTTTGAATGCCATGTCGCCATGTTTTGTACTTTTTAAATGTGTTTGAGAGTCGGACTTGTATGCCTTGTTTTCGGACCATTGAATGAGCTCCATTTCGTTGCATTCCGAGCCATCATTTTAGGCCATTTCCCCATTGTTTCAGACCTTCCTAGGGTCTATTTGGGGTTGGTTTTGCCTTTGGTGCATTGCTTTGGGTACCTATAGTGTAACGCACTTCACTAGTTTCGGTACCCGGGCCCCCTAGCTTGCATTGTGTGCCATACTTGCATGTTTCGGGACCATATTTTATGCCATTTCAGAGCTGTATCATGTGTCATCTTATGCCATATTTCATTCCTTGCCATACTTTGGTAGAGTGGCATTTGTGCCTTAGGATCGGTCCATTGCATCCGTGCATGTTTGCATGAGTTTCAGTCGTCTCATTTCCATCATATGGCCACTGATATGAGTGTGGTTGAGGTCCACTCATATTGGTGTAAGTCCATCGTGCATTGTGTATGCCATTTCAGTCCATAGCATTGCGTATGCTAGGTTGCATGTTAGAGCATCGTGTATGCCATGTGGTTCGTATGCATTGAGTATGCCATTTTAGTCCATAGCATTGCGTATGCTAGGTCACATGTTAGTCGCATTGTGTATGCCATCTCATTTGCATTGTGTTTGGGATAGGAGTTAGCCCAAGCACAGGAAACGAGGGATGTTTCGTACTCAAAGTGACGGAACGTATCTCAATTCCCGGTCGCCGACACTCCGGATTATCCATGATGGAGTCTAGGCCTTGTCATGTTTTCATGTGCATTCATATCACATCGAGTCGTGCATTTCAACTCCTCGGCCATCATGCATCGAGATGCGTGATTGGTGGCATGAGAATCGAGGTCGTGTATACATGTGTGAAAATGCTTTGCCATGCCCCTCTCTTGCTCTCTGTTGCAGTAAATCAGAAATCAACAGCCTTCCAGAGCTTTGCACAGCATTCCAACATTAATTGCAAACAGAGGCGAATCGGGGCATCGCAATGGATTTCCGCGCCAGGCAACTCAAGCATGCATCATTCATCATTCGGAACAGAGCTGAGGCGGTCCATGGATTTGCATGCTAATTTACTTGCTTTCCTAGTTAATTTGTTAATTAATTAGGGTTTTGTATTTATTCGGACTGTATTATTTATTCGGACTCTCCGAGCGAGGGTGCAATTGTAATAAGTGTGCGTGTGTGTGATGTATGTCTTCCAACCCCACGTCTTTCTCCCTTTTATTTACCAGCTTATGATGGTTAGATTAGGGCATGTTTCAATTAGCATACTTATGCTCGCATGTTTGCATCCATTCATCTGTCTCGCATGCACCGGGCTCGGCGCATCATACTAACTGCATTGTACTTCAATTCCGAGTTGAATACGTGTTAGCTATAGCATCATCATATGCCATCTTAGAATAGCCAAGCCTATTGTAGTTCCATTCCTGCATGTGTTGCATTAGGCATTTCAGCATAGTTAGGATCATGCATGGATTTCTAATTAGCTTCTTTCTTTGGCTTGGAGTACTCGGTAAGTGTTTATGCTTTAGCATCCTTGCATGTGTGTGAGTGACTGCCATGATAGCATGCTTACCATGAGGCTATGTGCTTATGTGATATAACTGCCTGAATGCCTGTGGGTGAAGGTTGGGTTATTTGAATTGGAACAATTCATCGACTGTGAGTTTTAAGCTCACTTGAGAGTGGCAAACCATCACGTTTTCTAAACCCACCCGAGGGTGGCAAATCCACGTCTTAGCCTACTTGCGGGTAGCACCATCAAACCATTTTCAAAATAAACAAACATGAAATGTGTTGTTCCAATTCAAGCGATCCAGTCTATACTTGTATGCTGTGCGCATCACGTAGTATATCTAGGCTAATAACCGGAATAAGAATGCATAATGTTTTCAAAACTCGATATCATGGTTAGTAGAGGCCGATCTTTGATCGGGCAAGCGGGGGTGCTCACGAAGTGACCTTCCCCAATCGTACCCAAGTTCCCGAGCCGAGGCAACTTTGGTGATGACGGACACGTGGCCTTAGGCAACGAGTCAGGGTTTCCTAAATTCCCTAAAATAAAATATTTAGGTGGCGACTCTGTATCTGGTAAAGCAGTCCATGTTTGGCACTTCTTTCAAAAAAAATTTGTTTTCAAAAACGATTTGCCGGATTTGGACTCTTTGATGATTCATCAGTCTTGCATTGCACTGTGTGAGATTAGATACAGGACCGTGACATTGAGTCCTGAACTGTAGTGAGCCCAATGAACAAAACGGGGGATTCCCTCCCGGGACGTTTGGGGATGTCTACACCTCTCTTATTTGGTTTGTAATTATTCTTTCAAAGTATTGTAATAATTCCCCACGCCGCTTCTTTTCATCTCGTTCTTTTACTTGCTATTCTTATTTGTACATAAACATCATATTTTGATTTTTCATCATATCCATTCTTTGCATCCATGTTTCATGCATCTTGATTCGGCTAAGTTTGCATTTGTGGATTTAATCAATTCCCATGTGATTATGTGTGCTACCTCATGTTCTTGAGATGATTCACAAGTCATATCTTAGAGACTGAATCTTCAGTTGCATCTCATGTGTGAATTACATTAGGATTTTGTATATAAGATCATGCATATTTTGCTAACTTTCTTTTGTAACTATTTGCGGGACATCGGTAAACATGTAAGTTTTTATGCTTTAACATCCCGCTTGTGTGTGTTTTTCTTATTATGTTTTGCATCCTACCATAAGGCTACTTGCTTATTTGATACAACTATATAAATGCTGATGGATGGAGGTTGTGTCGTTTAATTTGGAATGATGTTGATTTTTCATGTACTCAATTTCTTTGGGTTCCCCATTTTCAAAACTCTTTCAAAATACATAAAATCACGTTACTCCAAAATGAATGATATAGTCTATACTTATATGCTTCACATAGTAATTTTTTTAAGATTTATTAAATAAATCAGAATATGAACATATAAAGTAAATGAAATTCATATCATGAACATCTTAATTACAACGAACAATGGCCTTGGCACGAGTCATGAGTTTCCTAATTTTTTTCAAAATATTAGATGACGACTCTAAGATCTGGTGATGTAGTCCATTTCTGGCAATGATTTTGCACTAAAATGGATTTTCTATAAAAGTTGTCAAATCTGGACTCTCATCGATGTTTTACATTGCACTCATAAGGCTAGACCAAAGAAATCGAGGGTCCGAACTGTTTAACGCGCACGAGTACTCCCCGGACATATTACAATAAATTTTTTCGTTTGTTTCTTTTTAGAATAAATTCTTTTTATTTTTTTTACAGAAATTATTTTCTGTGTGAAGTTTGTCAGAAATTAATTCTGAATTTTCAGAAATATATTTTGGGTTTTTATTAATTAAAATTTTGATTTTCAATATTTTAATTTTTGAAGTTTACAGAAATAATATTCTGTGTGAAATTAATTTGATTAAATAAAATTTTATTTTCAAATTATTTTGAAATAAAAGTTACAACTTTGTTTCTTTTATTTTTTTTAAAGAATTATGTTTTATGTTTTTTGGTTTAATTTTTTGTGTAGTATAAAATTTTAATTATAATTCTGTTTCATAATTTAGAATTCAATGGCTACTGAAATTGTTCAAACATCTAATTCTACCGGTGTTGTGACTGCCCCAATCCCTCTTGTTATTGTGACAATCTTGGTGAATCACCGGAAAAAGTCAGAAAAGTTCCTAGGAATTGACTTTAAAAGATGGCAGTAGAAAATGTTGTTCTATCTTACTACATTAAATCTGGCATGTTTCCTTCGTGAAGATGCTCCTATTTTGAAAGAGAATAAGACCGACCGACAGACAGACAAGTGGTTGCTGCGGTGGTCGGAATAGAGAATAAGTATTTTAAGCTTTTGTGGTCGGAATAGACATCAAACTTCTCACCATATAAATAATGTTTCTAAATTTTTAAGGCAAAGATTACTGGTGCTAGCTCTAAGTCATAAGTGGGGTAATTCTTCTCGTTGATTTTTAATTGTTGTAACCCTTAAGTTATAGCCTTTCCCTCTTGCATCAACACACAACCCAAAGCCCGTCCCAGGATGCATCACAATTCACGATATAATCCAAACCTCTTTCCAGAATTATCAAAACTGGAGCGGTAGTCAACCTAGTCTTAAGTTCTTGAAATGATTTCTCACAAGTCTCGTTCCACACATATTTGATACCCTTTCTGGTCACCCTGGTTAACGGTGTAGCTAATCTAGAGAAGTCCCTCACAAAACAACGGTAATACCCAACTAACCCCAAGAAACATCGGATTTCAAAAGCATTCTTAGGCTGTTCCCAATTCTACATGGCATCTATGGTTACCCCTTATCCTGATACAATATGTCCCAAAAATTTCACCTCTGTTTGCCAAAACTCACACTTCTCAAATTTAGCAAAAAATTTGTGCACCCTAAACAAGTCAAGCACTATTCGTAAGTGTTCCTCGTGTTTCTCCTTAGAGGGTGAATAAATCAAAATGTCGTCCACAAAGACAACTACGAACCGATCTAAGAACTCCCGGAAGACCCGATTCATCAAGTCCATGAATGAAGTCGGTGCATTGGTTAACCCAAATTCCATAAATAGAAACTCATAATGGCCATAACGCATACGAAAGACCATTTTTTGGATATCATCTTCTTTAACTCTCAACTGATGGTACCCTGATCTCAAGTCTATCTTTGAAAAATAACGGGACCCACTTAAATTGGTCAAATAAGTCATCTATTCTGGGTAAATGATACTTGTTCTTAATGGTAACTCAATTCAACTTACAGTAATCAATGCATAACCGCAATGACCTATCATTCTTCTTAGCAAAGAGAGCCGGTGTTTCCCAAGGTGACGTACTGGGGCGAATAAAGCCTTTATCTAGAAGTTCTTAGAGTTAGATTTTCAACTCATGCAACTCGACGGGTACAAATCTATATGGTGCCATGGAAATTAGTGTCATGCCAGCCATTTAATCAATATAGAATTCAATATCTCAGTGGGGTGGCAAACTAATGAGATCTTTTGAGAAAACATCCGGGTATTCACAAACTACCCTCAGCAAGTCACCACAGATCATATTACCCTCATTGGCCAAAGAAATGGCAAAAAGAAAACTAAATGCTCCGTAACCCTTAAGGAAAGGGTGCTCAGCGGATACACCGATCTGTCCAAACCAATCGAACCGAATTGATTAACTATATTTTGGAAGGATGCATGATGGCAAGCGAACAGATACGGATTAATTTTCTCCAATCCACCTAGTTTTTGATAGATGGCAGATTGGAGTTTCTCAGGCTGCAACTGAACCGTGAACACCCATAATTTGCAGCCATTGTTACCATAGAGGTTTGTTAGATTATTATCCATGTTTATAGTCATTATTGATGAGACGGATTGGATTGTTATCCAAAAAAAATAAATAAATTATGTTGACAGGTTTTATTATGTTGAAAATCTGTAAAATGTAAACCACCAAATCGATTCGCATCCATCCGCCAATCCGCTCAATCCGCATCTGCCAATTCAGCGGATGGTTACGGATTGATTTTTCTCTAATCTGCCTAGTTTTGGATGGATGATGAATTTGAGATTCCCAGGCCACAACTAAACCCTGAGCACCCATACCTTAAGGTCATACAAACGACGAAATTGAACCATCACCCCAGTCACATAGGAAATAAAAATAATTCTTGATAGGTGTGCATACAGACACTCGATGACATTGACAATTTATTGTGGCCCGAAAATGTGTCAACCCAATCTATATCCAATATAACACCAAAAGTGTGCATGAATAATATAATGAAATCAAAAAAGAGTCGGCGATCCACGACCTCAATCTCGCAAGAACGGCACACTCGCCCTAATGCCACTCTACCCCCAATCGATGACTCGACCCACAATGGAGATTCTAGTTGATCAATCTCTAACCCTCAAAGCAGAAGCAAAAGTAGTAGATATAAATGAATGCAACATACTTGTATTAATCACCACACTAGTTATAGAATTGAACACAACAAAATGACCTCTCACAACAGAGGATCCTAGCAATTGCTTTGGCGCTGTAACAGTGTATACATGCCCTTGTGCCCTCTAATCAACCTGCTCATTTCTTGGAGCATAGGCCTGCTACACTGATTGACGTCAAAGTGGCTCTCTGGATAGCTCATGAGGCTTGAATTGAAAGAGCCTATTGGTGGCTCTAAGTCTGCCTCGACCCTGATGCGTCAGATGCACCTCCCAATTGCGAGCATGCTCTCCTCATGTGCTCTGATTGACCATACTAAAAGCAACTAGGTCCATGCCCCCCTACTTTGGGACTGACTCTAGGATTGGTTAGATGGTGGTGGTGATGGCATCTGTTGTCCTTCTTTCTTTTGTGGACAAGTATTGGCCTTGTGACTCGATTGGCCATATTTGAAACAGGTAAAACTGCCTTAAGCACTCTTTCCTGGGCTTACGCTAGGCAATGGAAAAGTAGATCTAGTCTGTTGTGGTTGGTGTTGGAATGAAGTAGAGCCTGTATACTTCTTACTAGGCCTAAAATCCCTTTGTGAATCCTGACCTCTAGACCTCGAACCCTGAAGCCTCTCCTCCTCACCTTGAACAGTGATCTCTACATGCACCGCCGCTTCCACAAGGTGATCATAGTTTTGGATTATGTTCCGAGCAACCTTAAACATAATTTTGGTTCTCAACCTCTTTTCAAATTCTATGCGACGACGTTTTTCTATTGCCACCAACTCTAGTGCAAATTGGGACAAACTAGTGAATGCTGCCTCAAACTCGACCACAGACAGGTTTAATTGTTTGAGGTTTTGAAATTCTTGCCTTAGTCTCTCCCTAATAGTGGGAGATAGGTATTTGTCTTGGAAAGCAATGACAAAAGCTTCCCATATCAGCTCCACTCTGCATTTGGCGTACTTCCACCATTGGCCTGCATTCCCTTTCAGGTAGTAACTTGCTAGAGTCACCCTTAGTTCACTATCATTGATATGAAGTATCTCAAATGTCTTCACTGTTTTCTCCAACCATTCATTCGCCTTCTTGGGCTCTAGACCATCATGAAACTCATCTAGTTTAGCTCGTAAGAATTCTCGAGTAAGAAAACCCACCCTCGTCTCTACTGCATTCTCTTAGGCTTGATTCTTTGCCCTCAAGATGTTCATAGACTTTCTCAAAGCCCCCATCATCTCTCTGGCTAAGGCACCATAGCGGCTTGACCCGTTCGTTCCAGGACTTTTCCCGTTTCGATTTGCTCAGCCACATTAGCTTGGGCCACTTGTTCGGCCACATTAGCTTGACCGAATCCTTCTTCTTGTATTGAAACTGTCATGACCCAAACCCGCCCCTACGGGTTTAGCGTCATGACCGGCCAGCAATCATAGATTAGCTACGGCCTCCATACAAATTAATCTATTTAATATAACGTACGGGGCTTAGCGGAAGTATAAGTTAACATAACATTTATCGATTGAGCCGTGCGTATATGAAAAGAACTTCGCATTATAAGCAAAGATTCGTTCCAAAAGTACATTCATCACATTTGTACAAACATTCACGTCTTATAATTACAAAACCCCAACTATTCACAAATACGAAACCATTGAACAAGCAAAAAAAGGGGTCTAACTAGCATGGCTCTACCTGAGCCTGGTTTACTTCGCTTGGAAGCTCCTTAAAAGGTTGACCCGAGTAGACTCGAGGTGTTCTTAACTTTGATGTTTAGCTTGCCCACCTATATATATATAGTGAGCTAGGGCCCAAAGAGTAATAACAGAATAAAGAGGTTATGTGAATGAAGTTCAATAACATTGCCAAACTAGTTCTCATTTCAGTTCTCAATATTCAATAAATTTCATCACCGATAACCTTTAATATCAAATTAAGTGGCATATCCATGAAGCAAATGGACCATGAAGGTCAAGCTAATGGACCACGAAGGGTCAAACCCATGGACACGAAGGGCCTCGTGCTCTCAAGATGTTCCACACCTACAATTTTGTGGGATCACCATATCTTTTCCTATACAAATCCTCTAGGGGTGAGCACAAAGCATAGTAGAGATATCTTAATAACATATATATGTTTTAAACAATCTTATAAACATAAATGTAATGCCATGCCATGTTCAAATATCAAAATTTTCCATTTTTTTTGAAATACATGCAATGTTCCTTCAAAAAGTTCATTTTCTTCATGAAATTCAAATGATGACAATGGGATGGTAAATATGACTTAGGTAATCCCTAAGCTGGTGTATACAAGTAGGCATTACAAGTACTACAAATCCCCTACTTTACCGGCTCCTAACCAGAAGGCACAAGGTACCTCCTCTGTTGGCGAGCATAGTCACCAAGTGGTGATCAATGGGGTGGTAAATATGACCATAACGTCGTCAACCCTTTTGCTAGAGCTGGCGAGCATAGTCACCAAGTGGTGATCAATGTCTTTGACTCTCAAGAAGTAGCGGCCTTGCCGACCTGTTGATTTCGCCATGACGTAATAATGCCGAACAGTTGGGATCCCTAGGTTAAGACCTAGTCAGCGGTTCAATTCTACTAGACCCATGATTATTCGGTAAAAGTTCACGTTAGGTTGGCAGGGAATTAACCCCTAATAATGTAGGACAGTCCTAAGGAAAGGGTGAAGGGGGAATCGAACTCCACCCTCAGCGATTGTCAAAAGTGGGAAATTAATCATGTTCATGTCAGCCCTCTTTATATCTACCACATTGTCTGCGACAAGGGATAGGTGGACGTCGTCTACAATCGAAAAGTGACGACGAAAGGCTGCAACTCGATCTTCTGAGAGGAGAGCTTTCAAGTGCCTTGCCATTCGAGACGGAATGAAAACAAATTGTGTAAAAGAAAACAAAGCAAAAAAACACGCAGGGAACTGGAATGAAGAATAGAGCGAGAAGAGAGAGGGAGACTAATAAATACAATTTTTAGTGATATTTTTTAAATTTTAGTGATATTTTAGTGATACAATTTTTAAATTTTTTGAATTGAAGAGAGAGCTTTTTAGTGATATTTTTTAAATTTTAAATAATTTTTTATTTTTATTTTTAAATGCACCTTACTCAGATATATCTAAATAGTAAAATATTTGTAAAAAAATATTTTAAAAAATTAATAAATACACAAAAAATATATGAAAAATGTATTGAATTTTCATATATATATATATATATTTTGAATTTTTGGTATTTAATAAATCTTTAAAGATTTTTTTCATAAATATTATATTTTTTAAGTGTATTTATGTTAGGTGTGTCTAAAAATTTTAAAAAAAAATGTTTAAAATATTAAAAAATTTATTGAAAACAAAAAAATATAAAAAATTGAAAAATAAATTTTTTTGAAATGTATTTTCTAAAAACCAAAACTAAACAAGATTATTATTTTTTTTCATAATCTCTAAATATTTTGAGAAGATAATTAAAAATTAATTTTTTTAAATTTTTTTAACTTTTTATATTTTTATATAATAAATAATATGACCTAAAATAAATTAAAAATCACCTTCTGACTTTTTATTCAAGTTTCCAAATGGGCCGATATTAATTTTGCTTCATGTGTTCTGTCTTGTGCGAGAGTTGTGGCCCACACAGTAGCTAGGAGATGCTGCCGTGTAGGAATGGCAACGGGGCGGGGCGGGGCCGGGGACCACTCCCCCCGCCCCCGATCCCCGAAGATTACAAAATCCCCGCCCCCGCCCCCGATCCCCGGCGGGGGAGCCCATCACCCTCCCGTCCCCGTCCCCAACGGGGATCGGGTTTCCCCGACCCCGAAATATCCCCGAGCTTCTTTTTTTTTTTTTCGAATTTTGTTCAACAAACCACTGAATAATCAAAACATAGATCTGAAAAAAAAAATTGTTCAACAAACCACTGACTAATCAGACTGAGTACAGATCAACACAGATTAAAAAAAAAATTATTAACACAAATCAACATCAAATTATCAACACAGATCAACATATATAATTAACACAAATTAAAAAAAAATATTTTGAACAACACAGATCTGATCTGAGTACAGATCAACAACAACCACATCAGATCAGAGAGAGAGAGAAGACAGATCTAATAGATCTGCTCTGAGTACACCTTCATCATCTGGCTCGATGGCGAGATCGACGGTGACGGTGGCTGTGGCGGTGGTTCGGTGGTGGTGAGAGACGGCCCTTCTGCTCAAGAATGAGAGACGAAGTGGAGAGAGAGAAAGAGAAACCGAGGCGCGCAGAAGAGAGAGAGAGGGGGGTCGGGGCCAGCGAGCGGTGGTGGTGGTGATGTCGCCATGTGAGAGAGCTGTGAGAGAAAAACGAGTCGCCATGTGAGAGAGCTGTGAGAGAAAAACGAGAGGGTTGAGACAGAGAGGGTTGAGAGAGAGAGAGAGAGAGTGAGAGTTGAGATCGAGAGAGTGAAGAGAGAGAAGATAAGTCAGGGAGGGAGTTGAGAGAGAATATAAGATAAAAATAGATATTTATTTTATCTAATACAGCTAAGAGTTATAGAGGCGGGGATCATCGGGGAAATTTCGGGCCGGGTTCGGGGCCGGGGCGGGGCTGAGGAGTTTATCCCCGTCCCCGGCCCGAAAATTATCGGGGATGTATTTTTCAATACCGTCCCCGGCCCTATGGGGAATAATTTTCGGGGAAAACCCTATTTATCGGGATCGGGGTCGGGGATCCCCGTCGGTTCGGTTTTAAATTGCCATCCCTACTGCCGTGGGGAGAGAATTCAGTGGGCGGGGCCTACCCTATTCCCCTCTGTTTGGTTGGTCAGTCCTCTTCAAGGAGCAAAATTCTCCCCTTGGAACAGTTATCCGAACACGTATATCGTTTATCTTAAAGAGGATGGCTTCCCTATTCTTTATCTTTAGTCCATTAATGAAGATTTTATTTGAAATATACATAAGATTATTTTAGGAAGATGGTTAAAAATTAATTTTTAAATTTTTTAAAAATATATAAAAAAAATATAAGAAATGATATAATTTAAAATAAATTTAAAGTTGAAGGATAGAGGAGTGTCCGGAGTGAAAAACGGGTGGAGAATGAAGGTTACTGGAGGAAGAAGTGGAAGGGGTGAGAAAAGAAGATAAGTTTGAATAGGATAGGGTGAGTTTGTATATTTTTTTTGAAATTTGTAGTCCAAACATAATTTTTTTAACGCCTTCTATTTTAAATGTGACTATAGGAAGAAAATTGATACGATTTCAAATATTTTAGAAGCAAAATTGAAATCATTGTAAGTCTATAAATGTAATTGAAAATAAAAACAAAATATAAAGATAAAAATAAAATTTTCTCTAAAAAAAATTCGTTCCAATGCATCGTTCATACTAATCCACTGATTTACGATTTGAACAATAATCACTATATTTATTTTTAGTTTTGTAAAAACATGCTTAAAAAAATTCTACTTTTTGTTTTCCATTTTTTTTTGTTTTTACTAAATTTTTTTAATATTTTAAGCAAAATTTTTTTTAAAAATTTTTAGACACACCTAATATAAATACACTTTAAAAGTATATTTTTTATGAAAAAAATCTTTAAAAAATTCACTAAATACCAAAAATAAAAAAAAAATACTAAAATTCAGTATATATTTATATTTTTCATTTTTTTGTATATGTTAATTTTCTGAAATATTTTTTTACAAATATTTTACTTTTTAGATATATCTAAATAAGGTATATCTAAAAAAGTAAAAAAATGCTTAAAATTTTAAAAATATTTACTAAAAATAAAAAAATATGAAAAACAAAAAATTTAATTTTCAAAAAATTAAAACTACATACACTAAATACGTTAAAAACGTGCATAATTTTTTCTAAGTAGTTGGTTCGTTGTTCTAACTGGTGTACTATGGATCATTCCAACGGTTTTTTTCGGATTTGTCTTGCACAATGTTTTAAAAATCAGATGGTTGAATAAATTAGAAAAAAAATTAGGTGAATGGGTTATCGATTCAATCATCGAGTTGAATCGAAATCAAACTGTGATATTATAAATATATTAAAAATTATATTTAAATAAAAATATAAATAATAAAATTAAAAATTAAAAAAAAAAAAAATAGTAAATTATCATAAATATTTCTCTTAATATTTTTTATTTTTTTATTAAAAAGTATAAAAATATATTTTAAGACTCCACAGAGAATTACAGCGAGGAGAGCTTATGGACAAAAAAATGAGCTTTCCGGCGGCTTTTGCGAGTCCGTGATGGTTAAATAAATCAAAATTTTACCATGATTGTAATTTTATAGAGATGCCAAAGCAAAAGCTTATGGGTTGCTTCTGTAATATTAATTTTAATTTTGAAAGAAAACTAAATATCCAATGTTCCATTCATATGATTTTAATTCAAATAATTTGATTAAAACAAAATAAAATTTGTGAAAAGATATCAAAATTTCAAATCTCTTTTTAATAAATTTGATTGAAATAATTGAATTGAATCTCACGTATATTTCTTGATTTTTTTTAAATAAATTTTTTTTTTTTATAAATAGTTAAAGGTTTTTACAATAATTTCATACTCCCAATGAGATTTCTCATAGATCCTTGAAAGAGAGTGCTAATCAAAATGTTCGTATATATATATACAAAATAATAAAGAAAGAATAAAAAAAAGAGTACTAAAATATCAAAAAAAAAAAATTTAAAATTTTCATTTTCAGCAACTCCACTGGTTCACTTGAACTATGACCGGGTCATCTGATTTGGTGGTTCAATTGTTGGTTTTACTAGTTCTCTCTAAATACATCGATTTTCGACTTCAAATAGTTCAGAGGCTATGTCAAGACTGGAATCCCAATCGATTGACGGTTCGATCAGTCAAACTGACTAATTCAGTCCAATTTTTAAAACCATAGTCTTAGGTTTGCATATTTGGAACAGAATTCCTGCGCATATCATTTAGATTTTATCTTCGTGCGAATTGTGATGATTTTGAATTAATTGACAATAGATAATGTAGTTTTAAACTACATGTAAGTTTCATCCTTGGCCGTTCTTGATGTACTTTACTTTCCTCATAATATTCTCTTCTTTTCTTGAAGACAGAGAGAGAGAGGAAAAAAGAAAAAAAAAAACCATATATATGTAGTTGTTTAGGATTTGCTTAATTAGAAATATGTAAAAAAAATAATAATAAAAAAAAAAAGAAAAATAGAGAAGTGATGATAATTTATGTCATATAAGCAAATAGAAAAATGACTTGGACCCCCAGCTGGGGGTGCTGGGGGTCGGCTCCTATTGGGCAAAAACACTGTTTTTTTTTGGATTTCCGGCCAACCCCAGTGCGACACGTCACTGGGGGTCGGCACTGGGGGTCCCCGTACTGGGGGTCTGTAGCATAACCCAAGCAAATAAACTACTTATTTAGTAACTTCCCAAACTCCCCAATTCGCTGGTAGGCTTGACATTTAAGTAGCTTGTTAATCTAAGAATTGGAATAGCTTGGTTGAAACATTGACGTCAGTTTTAAACTAAAAAAATAATTATGACTTTTGTGTACTCTAATTTACAATTGATTGTCAAAACCTACCCCAAAAAAATATTTTAGCACACACTAAAGAGTATTCACCTCCTGATAAAATATTTGTAAAATACATAATAGCACTTAGGTTGTCAATTGACTGGGTTCATATTAGATTTGATGTAATTTGAATATCATATCTGATAATAAAATTAATAAGAGATCATCTAACCCAAGTCCAATTTATTTGGATATTAGAACCAGAGTCCAACCTGACCCGATCTAACATTCTTTCTTGAAAATCATCCAATAGTTTTTTATTCAAATTTGACTTTCTTTTTTGAAAAATATCTTTGGAGCCAATTAATATGTTTGGACTCGGCCATGTTTGTTTTACACATGGTCATCAAATTTTTTTTTTTGTTTTTTTGTTTTTTTTTTCATTTCAAATATTACAGTATTATTGAATGTGATTATGACCCTGTTTGGTACAGCTTAATTTCAGCTTATTTCAGCTTTCAGCTTAATTTAAGTTATTTTGATGTGTTTGGTTTAGCTTAACAATACAGTTTATAGCTTTTTGTAAGTCAGAAATCAACTTATTCTTTGAGTGGGGTAGGAGAAGCTTAATTTATAAGTCAGAAATCAGCTTATGTTCATAGTTATAAGTTATAAGCTGTTAAGGTATAAACTATAAGTACTTTTCCACAGCTCTACCAAACAGGGCCTATGTATCATATTAGAATGAGATTGGGTGTTTGAGAAGTTCCTATTTTAGTAAGCTATTTTAGTTTTTGATTATTTTAATAGGTTAAAAATTTTGTGTTTTGGAAAATAGTTAGATTTTTTTTAATTGGATATGATGTTTGTGAGAAAAAAAAGTGAAATGATTATGGATTTGATGTGATATTTTGTCTTATTAGTTATTTTAACATATGTTGTCATTTTGTGAATTTTAGTCCAAAAATTCAAAAAAAAAAAAAAAAAATTTGCCAAATAGCCAATCCCAAGAAACAATTAGGTATAATATATAACTATCATATCATCCATGCTATGTACGAGATTAAACAACGATTGATAAATTTATTTTTAAATTAATAAAAAATGATTTTTAAAAATAAATAATAAATAATATTAAGTAAGTTTTAACTTTTTTTAAAGAAAAGAGTGTTTCAAATTAGCTTTTTAAGTGGCTTTTTGGATTTTTAAGACACACAAAAAAAAAAAAAAAAGTTAATTGTATTTAGGAATGAATTTTTTAATTGTATAGGAAAATGCAAATATTTTTATTTGTTACTTAAATTTTTCGTTTTACCCTTCCAAATGTGTAAATACCTATGCACTGACTTACAAAAATTGTTTAGTTTTTTCAAACTGGTACAAAGATTTTCAAATTTTTTTGTTGATTAATTACACAAAAAAACCTCAAAGTTTCATGCATTTTTCACTTTAAACTTCAGTGTTTCAATTTCATCAAATTAAACTTTGGAATTCCATTTGTGCTTTAATTTACCTCCTCCGTCCATCTCCGTCTGTGTAAAGTAGCGAAATGAGTTTAATGTGAAAAACATTAGGATTTAAAGTGAAAAATGCATAAAACTTTGAGATTTTTTTGTGTAATTAACCATTTTTTAAAAATTAAAATCACTAAAAACAAAAAGGGTTAATTATAAAATAAACCTTAAAGTTTCACTCGTTTTCTTACTTTAAACCCCAGTATTTTTCACTTTAAACCCCCTCCACTACCTTACATAGACGAAGATAGATGCAAGGGGCAAATTGAAACATGGATAGAACTCTAGAGTTTAATTTGTCGAAATTTTGAAATTTAAAGTGAAAAACGTGTGAAATCTTGGAATTTTTTTTTAGTTAACCCTTTTTTATACATGCCAAACACATTTTAACACTCTTTATTATTATTTTTAACTTTTTAATAAAAAAGATAACATCTCAAACATGGCATGAGTTACACAATTTTGATTTGATTTTATTTTTTATTGCTATTATTGTTTTGTCTTCACTATTATATAACAAATAGATATATAATAATTCAATTGGTAAAATTAAAACAAATGAATTTTCTAAAATTACAAAACTTATACTTTTCGGTGAAATATAATTATATTATCAATGAAATTCGTAATTATAATTTATCCCATCACAATTTGTTAAGTGATATAACATTCTTATCTTTTTTTTTCTTTTCTTTTTTTTTTGGTCTTCATCTCTCGTCTTTTATCTCTTTATTTTTAAGGCGATGTGGCAAAAAAATTGTGGCCATAATTTCACTTTAATCTAGACAACTGTAGATAGTTTTATAATATTAGTGTTCTAATACTAGTGCTGTAGATAGTTTTATAATATTAGTGTTGTAATTATGGCCGTAACTTCACTTTAATCTGGACAACTGTAGATAGTTTTATAATATTTTTAAACAAAATTAAATAAAAATAAATTCAAACAAAATATCACTTTATTTCAAACAAAATTAAACAGATATTTGTTTATGTAAATATTTTTTGAATTGATATTTTTTAATAAAATCAACTGCAAATAAAAATATTAAAGTGAAGTTATAAAAATATTAAGGAAAAAATTATTAGGTACTTTTGAAATAATGCTCTATACCAATTATTAATTAACACATATCATGATATCACAAAAAATTTAAAGTAAAAAATTAAAAATGAGTAGTGATATACAAACATAAAATCAATACAAAAAAATTATTAATAATGATTTGGTTGGATTTTGATATATCACTTTACAAGAAAGAGTTTATTGACATGTTTTTTTATTGTACAAATGACACCATCACATCATTTATGATAAAATTTTGCATAAAAATTCTAGTAAAAATAATACTTTTCAAAAAAAAAAAAAAAGGGTTATAAGCAAATAATAATAATAATAATAATAATAATAATAATAATAATAATAATAATAATGGTTAGTAGAGAGTAGAGGGACAAATGATATGTAAAATAAAAAATGAAAAAATAAAAAATGGTTAGAAGTAAAAAAAAAAGAAAAGAAAAAAAAGAAAAGAAAAAGGTGTACCTAAATGATGAAATAGTCTGTTTAAAGAATGTAAGAGATTAAATATTAACTATCCTCCAATTGTTTCATGAATGTAATATTTATCGAATGAGGAGGATGTGAATGACTTGGAAAATGTATAATGCATGACGGCTAGAGTTTTGGGGTAGGAGAAAGAATTAGTTAGAGAAAGAGTGCTCAAGAAGGATCTCTTCATTTTTCTTTTTTTAAATCATAAATCATAATTTTTTTTAAAAAATTATTTTTTATACTTCAAAATTCACAAATTTAATATGGAAACAGCCAAATCAATTTATTTAATTTATTTATAGGAAAACAGCCAAATCAATTTTCCAAAATAACTATAAGGAAACAAAATCAATCAAACAAAACAATTTAAATAGATTTGAATTGATTTTTGTTTAATTTATTTTAAGTAATGAAAGATTTTAGGTAGAGATTTTAAAAGATGGACAAATAAATTGGAAGGTCAACAAACCGTGTTTCTATATTTAATTTTAGAAAATGATCATCTTTTAGACAATAATCTTAGGAGATGGATTTGAAGATTTTTTATTTATTTATTTTTTTTATTCAAAAATTTTGTGAGACATATGAATAGTTTATTATTTTTTTAAATTAGAAAAATAAGAAATTGAGGTTGGGTATGTGGAGGCCTTAGAGGGTTTATCACTATTTTTTTTTTTTTTTTTGCTTATATAATATATAGATGATATTCGCACTTTATTTTTATAAGTTTCAAACTATTTTTCTGAAATTTTAAAAGATTAAAAAAAAAATTCAAGTATTACAAGTTTAAAGAGAAATTATCAAAAGTTTATTTTTCATTGTTGCCTATTATTTTAAAACAATATAGGCATCTATCTATCTATATATTATATAAACAAAATGGGATTTTCGTAAGGAACATTCTAGGAGCTCCAAAACCTCATAATAAATTTGTGAATTTGTTGAATTAAAAAATAAATTTAGAAAGTAATATTGGCTAATCCATTAAAGTAATAGTTTTCAAAATATTAATAATTCCATAATTTATAATTTTCAAAAGGAACGAGAAAAAAATATCCGATTTCTTTCCAACCTAATCATCTCCTGTTAATTTTTATTTCCTTTAAGAAAAATTAAAACTTGCTTTTCACTATGTTACTATATTATTCATACCATATATAACTACTCTCAAATCTTTAAAATTCATGATAAAAATTAAGAACTTTCAAAATATTTTGATTTAATTACACACATTTAATTTATTTTGTACACTTTTTTTTTTTCTCCCTTTTTGATTTGTTTTGTACTCTCATATGTACTAACATTTAAATTATAAATTTGATTAATACATGTGATGGATGTAAAAAGAAATAAAGTGTGTATGACTATAAGCATCCTTTCTATTAGCCATATTCATTGATTTTATTTTATTTTATTTTTTTAAAAATACTATATCTTATCAATTTAATTCTTTAGTTAATGGATTTTCACACTACTAAAAGACAATTTTTTTAGTGTTTTTTATAATGGTAACTTCATTTCACAAATAATTAATTATTTTTAAAATATTAAAACATTTTACATGAAAATTTGCATTAAATAAAAATTTAATAAATTGAAATTGAAAATTATGATTTATTTTGAAAGTTCACTTCTTTGATCAAGTTCTATACTAAAAATAAAAACTATGAACCAGTTTAATCTAATCTTAAATAATTCTTTTTGATGTAAATATAATTTAATATTATAGCGATTATGGTTTAGACCCGAATCATTTGATATTTTGGATCCGGATTTCATTGTCTTGTATAGTCATTTATGTCTTGTCTCCCTTATACCTCTTTGAGTTTGGCTTTTGGGTTGTGTTGGTAATGTTTGGAACAAGTTGGTGGCATGTTTTTCCAAACTTGTGTTGCCTAGATTTTTGTTCTTTTGCTCGAACGACACTTCTTGCGCTCGAGCAGTCTTCATGAAACTTCAGTACTTTTGCAGGTTTGCAAAAATGCTAGAAGTTGGTATTCTTTGGTCGAGCGAAGTTTCTTATGCTCGAGCGACGACCTCTGTCTGCAAAACTATTAAGAGTGCGTATTCTGCGCTCGAGCAATGCTTCATGCGCTCGAGCATAACAACTTATTGTGTCTGGTCGCGTGAGTAACACATCTTGCGCTCGAGCGAATTGTGCATCTATCAGTTTGTAAATAGGCCATTTTATATCACTTTTTCATCTTTATCTCTTTCTTTTCTAAAACATTTCAAAATCCAAGTTGAGACCCTCTCTTTCTAAAACTCATATTCTTTCTACAAATTCATCAAGATCTATCCATTTCTCCACCCTGCCCCCTTTATTAAAAAGGTAGAGCTTACCTAGAGCTTTGTTTTCATTCGAATAGAGTTGGGTTTCGGCGTTGTTGAAGTGCCATTCCTTCCTCTCTTGTCTTCTAGCTTCGAGGTAAGAATTCTCTATAATCTTTTATGATTTTAAACTTAGTTATTCATTTTTATAAAACAATCTTGTGATTTTGGGAGATTTTGAACAAACCTAGGATTTTGGTTTAAAATCAAAAGAGAGGTTTTCAAATGGATGTATTGAAAATAGTTGTGGGGTTGGAAAAGAGGTTAACTTATGATCACACTATTGATTTTGATACTTGGAATGAATTTTGGAAGAAAAAGAAATTTTACCCTAAATGGCTCAAATATTTTTTTTTGTATAAATAAATGGAATTGATGTTGAAAATGTGAAATTGGATGGATATTGATATAGATGGTAAAGTTTGATATGTATTATCATTCACCTTGAAATTTGGAAAGCTTATCTGTATTAGAGATTTTATATCTGTTTAGAAATACCTGTTTTGGGCTATTTGTGGAGGATGGCTATGATTATTGTGGAAATTGCATGAGGATTAGGTGAATTGAAATTAATTTCTCATTCATGTGCATTGAACATTGTTACTCATTTAATACATTGCAAATGTATATGAATTTGAGAAAAATGGGTGAACGTTGGAAAGAGGTGTGTATCACCAAATTAAGTTTCCCTATGTGTCTAGGGTGAATGTCTCAAAAAAAATATGCATATACATTGGTGCCGATTCCCGAGGACGAAATATCCGCAAAATGGCAATAGTAGCACTTGTATAGGCTACATTTACATGGGTGCCGTTTAACGGTTTCCTGCGGACGAAATATTCATAAAAGGTTGTACCGGTTTAAGAATTCCCCCCTTGTTTTTTGTTGTAAATGACATAATTTGAGAATTGTGATATAAGCTGAACATGACATGGTTTTTGAGAAAGAAATATAAACGTTTTGGTCATATGCATTGCATATGCATTTCACCCTTATATCTTTGGTAAGATTCATATATTATGTTAGATTATTTATACTGGACTTTGGCTTATCCTGTATGGAAAAACCATTTTTAGGTATTGATAAGATGTCTCCACCAAGGCTATAGCCTGGGAGGATTGGAGCAAAGCTTTATTTTGTATACTTGTTATTATTTTTGTACAAACCTAGGGCTTTATATGTATTGGATTTAAATTCATTTTGATATAACCAAGTACAGTCTTGGAAAGTTGTAGCCTTAAGAGCATTTCTATTATCTGTTTGACTTCTATTTCACATTGTTGTTATTGTTGACATATGCTATATATTCAAGGTTAGGACTTATGAATGTATATTTGCATGTGTCACTATTTTGTACAATTGAGTCTTATGTAATGGAAGGTTATTATATTCTGATTCACATTGTTAATTACTTATCGTAATGGATGGTTTCTCGTATTTATTTTGGGGCATTACAAATATTAGACATATTTTAAGAATAAATATATAATTTCTTAATAAAAGTTTTAGAATATTAATAAATATGCCAAATATATGTTCATATATATATATATATATTTATTTTGGTTATAAAAAATTTTACAATATTTTTACCTTTTTAAAAAATAAATAAGTGGGCAATGTGATGGTTGGACATCAACCAAAATGGTTATCTAAAAATTGGATTGATGTATAGTATAAAAATCAATCAAATCTAAGTTTTACACTATTTTTAATATTTGATTCAGTATTAGCTCATACTTATCATAACTTAACAATTATTAAACATAAGCTTAAATTGATTATTATTAACTGTTTTCACTAATTAACTAATCAATTTTTAAATCAAGCCCAAGGTAGCCCTAGAATAAGCTCTATATTTTAGGTTGACCCAATATTAAATAATTTTTTTTATACATAAATATACTTAATTATTTGTGTAAGAATTTTTAATATAAATATATAAATTTTTTACAAAAAATAAATAAATATGCCAAACATATACATACATTTTCTTATTTTGGTTATACAAAATAATCATAATATATTTACCGATTTAAAAAAAATGTGGGCTAAATGATTATGAATTGGGTATGAATGAAGATACTTCTCCAAGAATCTAATTGTTGGCATAAAAATTGATCTTGATAATCTTACTTCTAAACTACTTTTAATGTTTAATGCAAGTATTATCCCTCAAATTAGTTTATAATATTCAAAACCTGAGAAATTATAATATAATTTAAACATAAAATTTAAATTGATAATTACCAACTATTTCTATTAATTGATTGATCAAAATTTTAAATCTAGTCCAAACTATAGTTAGAACAATGCCCATATTTTAGGTTAACCTTGGATAATTTTTCACACATAAATACACTTAACTATTCGTGCAATAATTTTAAATATAAATATAAAATTCTATCAAATGTTTAATTTTTTTAATAACTATGCATAAACATGTTCATAATTATTATTTTATTATAAAAAATACTAACATATGTTTATTTACCAATTTAATAAATAAATGAGTTAAGTAATTCATATTTAGACATAGACTAAGACAATTCTCTAATGATTAGGTCATGACCAAATTGAGATAAATGTTGAGTTAATTAGATTATGTCACTTTTAGTGTCTAGCACAATCATAAATCCTCAAGCCAACTCTTATATATTTTATTATAAAAAATATTAACATATATTTATTTACAATTTAATAAATAAATGTCATGTCTCGTGTCCTTTTAAAGCTATTTGAGTATATTAATTTGGAATTATGTCCTTTTCAATTTTTCTTGTTACCGTTGAGCTCTTTGAGTCTCCTATTGTTACCTATTCTTTTCCTTGTGGTTGTTCATATACATCCTAGTGTGTTTCGGGGTGTCAATTTGCATCTTTAAGTGTAGGAGTGAATCCAGGAATGGTGGGAATACTCTAAGGTTGTTTTTGTCTCCCTTCTGACTTGAGACCGTTTGAACTCTACTTTGATCGCTCGAGCGGTCATATTGTTCTTCTAGTTCATGGTCCTGAAATCTGAAAATATTGGGAGTGTGCTTTTCATCGCTTGAGCGATATGTTTACGGAGGAGAGAGATTTTGAGAATTTGAATTCATCGCTCGAGCAGAGGTTTCACCGCTCGAGCGGTATTTCTGAAGTCAGTTCCGAGAATTGTGTCAAATCACTTAAAAGTTAAGCCCTGCACACATCTTCCTCACTTTTCACTTCACACTTTCTATACATTTTATCTCCCTCTCTTTTCTCTCATATCTCTCTAGAATTCACCCACTAACCCTCATAAATTCTTTGATCCCTCCAAATCTATTAAAGCTTTGACCCTCGTGTCTTCATTAATATTGGAGAGCTTGTTAAGGGTTACGTTGTGTATGGTGGAGATTGAATTTTGACGCTGTTGATTTTGAAGCTTTTTTCACTTTTTGTGAGGCGGGGGTTGGGTCGTGACACTTTTCTTCTCAAAACTTGAGGTAGGCAGTTTTTTTGAGTTATATATATGATTTTAGCTTGTCTTACTTATTTTGAAATGATTATTGAAATAGAGGGTTTGAGATTTGAAGCGTTGGGTTTTGAAAATGTTGCAGGAAATGATTTTCTTGTGATACGGTTCAAAATAAATTGTTTTGTGAACTTATGAACATTTGCAAAATATGTGTAGAAGGAATGTCGTTGAAAATGGAGGATAAACCCTCTTTTAAATGAAACCCTAGATTTTGGAAAAAGTTGGGAAAAGTAGATTTTGTGAAAGACTTATGAAATTGTTAGAAATTTCTTCAAGGAAATGATGAACTTTCACATGTTGTGTTGTTTGGGATATCCATGAGATGGATAAGTTGTTTTGAGAAATTATTAAATAGCATGAGCTGTCTATGCTTGGACTATGAATTGAAAATGAATATTGATTGTGAATATGAAATGATGTCATATGTCACATGGGTATGGATTTTGGCTATGATTTGAGAAATGGAGAATTGTGCTGAATATCATATTTCATATCAAATAAATGTTGAGAATTGTATAACATTATAATGAAATTTTATGATTGCATATCATTTTATTCATTTTGCATAGCTTTGAATATTATTTATTATGGCTATGCCTTGGAAATTGATTTATCTTTTTGAGAAAACAATAGAAAATCTTGCAATGTTTTAGGATAAATACGTTTGGCAAGTCCGTATAGGGGGTGTAGATGGTATAGTTTAAGTTGGCCTAAATGTCTAAGGTGAAAGACTAAAAACACACGCGGATGAGATATCATGTGTAGCACTCTGTACTTCATGTTATAATGGAATTATATTTGGCTCTTTGATTATCTTGATTCAGAACCTTCTTAGTCAATATTTGAGCCTTGGTTGAGGTATTACCATAGTGGCTCGGCAAGATTGAATCAGAAACTCCAAATTCGAATAGTTATTATTGAGTAGTTTTCACTCTTTCATCATTTTCTCTCTCCACACTTTGAATCATGATGTAAGGCTAGAACCATTGGAAAGCTTACTTTTGAGGCTTCAATTTGGACACAAGAACAACGGAGTCCAAATGAGGGAGTTATGCATGTTTGAAATTTGTGAATATGCCATGGTTTTCAATATTCAAATCTAGATTTTCAATACGCGATGGTTTCTTTTTCTTTTCAAAATAAACTCTTTTATTTTCCAAAAACAAATGTCCACATTTCAATAGAACCACATCCAAGGATTCCTAAGCCATAATCCAAATTAACTTAACATGATTGTCCAAATGAATTCCCAATACCACAATTTATTCATCCTTTATACTAACAACACAATAATCACAACTCAAACTATCAAAACACAATCTTTAATCAACGTTACCCCTTTTTAGTTCGTTAGGTCAAATTATCAAAATTAGGGCTTTCTCTTTCTCTTAACATAAACACAATAGACCACTCCCCAACTAATCAAACAACAACCAATTTAATCAATTTGAAACCCGAAGATCAAACCCTAGATCCCCTTTCATGATTTTCAAAAGATCCACAATAGATGTGATTTTTATGCAATAAAATCTACTACATGTCTATCTATAGACAAGGTATTCAAAAGGAGGAAAAGAATCCCTACCTCAAACAATGAAGAGAAGAAAGTCCGAAAATCCAATTTCAACGAAAACACGATCCGCTCAGAATAAATGGAAGCCCTCGTCGAGCTCTACGTTTTGGTATATGGAACTAAGGGTCAAAGATATGAAAAAGTAGATAAAAACCATGTAAAAAGAGCTTGAAGGCTCAACAATGGCAGAAGGGGAGGGAAGAGAGAAAGAAAAGTAATCCAGATGTAACCAAAAATGATTTTTATAGTTGCTGAATTCGGACAGATCGCTTGAGCGCAAGAAATGTTGCTCCAGCGACTAGACATAACAAGGTGTGACCGCTTGACGTAGGAATCACCGCTCGAGCGAAGACTGCACCCTTCTAGTAGTTTTACAGACAAGAGACCATCGCTCGAGCGCAAGAAGCTTCGCTTGAGCAAAGAATACACACTCCCTGTATTTTTGCAGACCTGCAAAAGTATTGGAGGTTCATAATGACCACTCGAGCGTAAGTAGTGTCGCTTGAGCGAAGGAACAAAATTTTAGGTGTCAATAAATATAAAAATGAGCAACCGACTCGCTCCAAATGCAACCAACACACCCCAAAAACCAAATTCAATGAGGAATAAGGGGAAACAAGACATGAATAACCAAGCAGGACAATGAAATCCGGATCTAAAACATCAACGGGTTGGATCTAAACTAGAGTCGCTATAACCTTCCCCCTTTAAGGAATTTCGTCTCCGAAATTAAAGGTAAGGCTGAACAAAGGCAACTCAAACACAACTGGAAGCACAACCACCCATTAAGGATTGGATCCATACTTGGGATAGATTCCCGGATTCCAACTCACACTTCAGGAGCTCGAAGACACCCGAACAACAAAACTCAAGGAGAAAAACACGATGCCTCATCGACCCACACCAATCATTGGGCTTGTAAGACAAGACAAAAAGAACCACCACACGTGTACTAATAGCATCAACCAAACGGCAACCACCACAAATTGAACTACAAGAAATTACACTTTCCGCGACCAACGTTTTTGGTAGCGAAAAGTTCCATATTTGGTCGCTAAAATCTTTTTGTGACCAAAAATGTGTTGCTTACGAGTTGGTCACTAAAGCCTTGTCACAGATAGTTTTCTACGACCAAAGTTATAGTTGGTCACTAAAAGGGACCATTGGCGACCAAATAATTGGTTGCGGAAAGTCTAATCCATATTAGCCAAAAGGTAACTTTTAGTGACCAAAGTTATAGTTGGTCGCCAAAAGTTAGTGCCTTCACCCAAAGAAAAATATTCTTTTGCGTTGCTTGGGAGTTAAACTCTTGACCAAGGAGTCACTCTCCATGCTCCCAATCCACTCTGCCAATAATATGCTTGTTGTTCACATATGGCAGAGAAAATATATAACCCATAAAAATTGGGTTATATATTATTTCATAAAACCTTCAATGCCCAAACAAAAAATAGAATGTAATTACAGTAGTACCCATTTTTTTTTAATTTATCCCGCCATAACTTTCCGCGACCAACTTATTTTTTGGTTGCCAAAAGGTGATCTTCCGCGACCAAAGTTTGTAGTTGGTCACCAATAGTTAAGTCATTCGCGACCAACTTATTTTTTGGTCGCCAAACGGCGATCTTTCGCAACCAAAATTTGTAGTTGGTCACCAATAGTTGATTATTCGCGACCAACTTATTTTTTGGTCGCCAAACGGCGATCTTTCGCAACCAAAATTTGTAGTTGGTCACCAATAGTTGATTATTCGCGACCAACTTATTTTTTGGTCGCCAAACGGTGATCTTTCGCAACCAAAATTTGTAGTTGGTCACCAATAGTTGATTATTCGCGACCAACTTATTTTTTGGTCGCCAAAAGACGACCTTCTGCGACCAGATTTGTATTTGGTCGCCAAAAATTAGCTATTAGCCACCAAAAAATTGTGGGTCGCAAAAACATACCCATCAGCGACCAAAAAAATTTTAGTCACAGAAAATGGACTATTTGCGACCAACTGAAAATAGGTGGTCACCAAAAGTGTTTTTTCTTGTAGTGAAGACTACACACACACCAAAGTGCTCGGAACTTAGAACATTGAAGAGATTTCCACAACCAAAGTCTCAGTGAACTCACATAGGATAAGAGAACTCCCAATATGATAAGGTTAGAGACAACACGCTGGTATGCAAACCTCACTAGCTCCACAACATTCCTCAAACCATCACCCAGACCAAATTGCAATTCAAGTTAAGTCACTTACCCAACACCCATCATTCTAAGTAAACCAAATGATAACAGAACTTGTTAAAAAAAAAAAATCTTTTTCGTTTTCTCGATTCGTTAAAAAATCATCATCTTGAATGAAAAACATTTCTCATAAGTGCCAAATCTCACATCAATCAAAGTTAAAACACATTTTCTGCTTTTCAAGCAAAACTCAAAGTTTTATAAACATTCCCGAAAACAATGATGTCAATCGAAATACATAATCATCCACAAGTTAGTTACACCGGACTATACAGTGAAATCCCTCATTATAATTTAGATTAGCTCCACAACATTTCCATTAAAAAAGGCCATCTGAGTCTATAACTTTAAGAAAAATTCATTTTCCAAATCAAGCTTAACAACTGTCATCTCATAACGTTCATTACTCTTACCGTGGTGCCACAACAAGCACATATGCCATATTTACATAACAATCTTTAATAAAATAACAACCGCGTTATCAATGCAACAAAATACAAGAAAGTTCATCATTTTGAAATTCCATTTCATTACAAACATCATCATAGGTTACTACCTACATGAGGCGTAATGCACACGTAAAACAATGATCATACACACTACTCTATCCCGAGGAGTTTCACCATTCAAGCAAGTTCCACACAAGCTTCTTCACCTGCAACCACAAGACTACACTCGTTCCAAACCATTCTAAGGCACTTACAAGGTTACAACCCTCTTCACCAAATTCCAAACTAGATCCAATAAAACTGGACACTAGGTACCAAACACCAACACGCCACCCAACACCACTACTCCCAATTGAGTTTCGCACACAAATCCCCAATAACCCTTGAGTCACCATGGATTTTTCATAACTTGACCATACCACTATTGTTTCCCAAAGAAGTCACCCCTCATATGCCTATATGGCAATTACCTTTCACACTTCGAACGTAAGACTGATGTGGTCAGTGACAATCACATAATTCTAGACACAAAAGAATCCTCGCCAATGCCACACTTACTACCCAAGAACACCACCATTCTTCCTTCTAAGGAATGCCTCCTACAGTTAACCATTAAATTCTCCTCTTACTCTCAAAACTCCATCCAATAACTAATAATACCTCGGCACACACATCACCTTTCTCACAATCGATAGGACCACCACGGACTCACTGACTAACAAAACCAAATTACCAAACAACGCACAAGTACCAATCTCACCAACCTGCGGTACAAATCTCATACTCCCCTAAACATTCTCACAGAACTTTGCCAATTCCAAAAACTCTAAGGTCTCATATTCCCTTAAACTCAATACATCCAAAGCCTTATAACTCAACCCTTACGGTACCACCACACCAATCACAATAACCCACGAATTTTGTCCTCAATAATTAATTTCTAAACAAAACAAGGCTCACAGGCCATCGCGTAATAATTTCATAAAACAGTAACACATATACAACACCGCTACAGTTATCAATCCCATGAACAACTTCTCATTACACATGCAAAAGAGTCCAAAATCTATCATAAGCCTCTGACACATGAGGAATAACGAACAACAATAATATACAAATACGACATAATACCATAATGCCTCAGCACCTAACAACACATCAGTCAACAACAAAAGCTCAGATATAAAACCATTGGTCTCTAATACAAAAGCACCCCCTCAAGGATAATACTACTGTGATGACTAAAAAGTCGACGCTAGCGAAGCTCTTGAAGCCGGGCCCACACGGGTTTGGTATCGGTACCATTGCAGACTAGACTGAAGGGACTGAGTTTGACTAGATTTTGAAACACCTAAAGAATTCACACGCAAAGGGAAGAAACGTCTAACATGGCCCAACTGACCATAATCAAAACAAACAACATATTCTTTACTCTAAGACTGGCTTGAAGCTTGAACCTCACTAGGCCTTCCAACTGGTGAGTCCGAAACCCCTGACAAAGACAAAGACTGAGCCTGCCATTGAGTATGTGCTTGCTTCAACCTCTTACTAAGCCTAGATCGCTTATGAACTGCAGGAATCGCCGAAGTGGCTTTGTCCTTAACTCGACCAACACTCATAACCATGGCCTCCACATGGATCGCCGCCTCAACTAGAGCATAGTAATTCTTCCACAGAGATTCCGCTACCTTCTCCCGGATATCATTACACAATTGTCTCTCAAACTCATAACAACGACGCTTCTCTGTTGCCACCAACTCTGGAGCAAACCTCAACAAACTAGTAAACCGCATCTCAAACTGTGCCAAAGGAGTAGCATCCTAGCATAACTCAACAAACTATTCCCTCAATCTTTCCCAAGCAGAATGAGGGAAGTACTTGGCCAAAAAGGCCTCAGTAAAAGCAACCCACGTGTTACCTACGGTGTCTATAGCAAACTTCCACCAATACCTTGCATCACCCATCAGTTGGAAACTCACCAAAGAAATCCTTAACTCCTCATCCTCTACCCTGAGCATATCAAGAGTCTTGGTAATCTGCTCTAACCAATCATCTGCCTCCAATGGTTTAGCCTCTCCCAAAAACTTCGGTGGATTGGAATGAAAAAACTCCTTAGTAAGCTTAAGGGCACACCCATTGTCACCCTCATTGTGAGCTAGAGCATCCTATATTGCACTCATAATCTCGAGTACAACTTCCTCACCGATAGTCGATGCTACAACGATATGTGCTAAAGGAACCGTTGTGCCCCTACCGACACTCCAATTCCTAACTCGTCCCCCATTCCCTTGTGTAGATATCCTATAAAATCAAAACAAGACAAACTTAGTGCATAACACTACAACCCTTTCTTGATTCACACACACTCACCACCTCTAGGCTACAAGGCACATAAACCCCCAAAACACACAGTTTCCATTACATATAAATAATTAAACACTTAGTCACATAATCGAATCAAGTCCATAAGGATAAATACTCGTCCCGGAACTCTCAAGGAATTCTCATAAAAAACCATGTTGATCAGGCGTGTGTAGACACCCCATTTTTGACCAACCTTAAGACTCAGACGTCACCGATTGAGCGCTCGGTGATGTTGCATTTTGTGCTCGTTCAGAAGTCTCAGAGTTGCGGCTGAGCGCCCTGCCTCCGGACTTCCGAACTCTTTTCTGTGCCTTGTCTCGGTTTGCGAACCAGACTCGGTTTTCTCTGTTTTCTTTCCTGAGGAGAGGGAGTGGTCCTGTAGGCTATCTCTCAGTGGCCGTGAGCTACTTTTCGTGGCCGTAGGCCATTTTGCCCATTTCGGAGCCCGGTTCCCGATTTTCAGAGCCGTCAGGCCGTGTGCCTCGGTTCGGGACCGCCCAACCATCTCCGATTTCTCCGATTTTTGGTAAGTGCCTCTGTTTTAGCATAACGAGGGACACTGGGGTCTCTGATACCCACTTCGCAGCTGAACACCACTTCCGGTGCCCGGCAGCCCATTTTCGGGACCCCGAACTTCGCGGTTTAGGCCCCGAGCATTCATTTTGCATCGATGTCTGTTCATTTTTGGCAGACACCTCTGTTTGGTCCTTCCGAGGGACACTGGGGTCTCTAAGACCCACTTCACAGCCGAACACCACTTCCGGTGCCTACAGCCCATTTTCGGGACCCCGCGCGGTTTTGGTCCCCGAGCTTTCGTTTTGCATTAGTTTTTGTTCAATTTTGGCAGGTACCTCTGTTTCATCATTCCGAGGAACACTGCGGTCTCAGATGCCCACTTCGTGGCCGAACAAAATCTTTTTTTTTTTTTTTGCCCTCAAAATATCTAGATATTTTGCCCTCAAAATATCTAGATATTTGGGGAAAGATATTTCCACCTTTTTGGCCATAAAAACCAGCAGCTTCCAGCTGGTGGAAGGGTGAAAAAAAAAAACCCTTTGAGAGCTCCATACACACCTCTCCTCTCCCTCTCCATTTCCAAGCTTCAAACATCCAAGTTTGCTTCCATTCCTTCATCAACTCCAAGCTCTACCTCCACCATCTCCATTTCAGCAACAAAGGGAGCTTCTTCAAGGCCTAAGGATCAGCAAATTGAGGCTACAAGGCAGCAAAAGAATTGTCTTCAAGGGTAAGCATTCAAATCCCTTTTTCTTGCATAATCTTGAGTCAAATATTTACTTTATTTCCTTTTAGTTTTTGGCTTTGACACCTACTGTTTTTGTGCTCATTTTGAGCCCCTCTACAACATTGTAGAAGGGCTCAACTTCATTTGGTGTCTCCATGATAGACCTCTTTCAATATCCCTCCTTAGGCCACTAATTTGCATGCTTTGCTAGACTCATTTGGCTCCGGATTTTGGCCTTCATCAGGCCTAGATAAAGCCTTATTTTTGTCTCCTTGTCATGTTTTGTTTAGGGTCTTAAGACATTTGGTGTATATTTTTGGTACTTCCTTTGAAATTCTTTCATTTTACCGTAAATTTGCATGCTTTGTTAGACCTGTTTAGCTACTGTTTTGAGCCTCCATCAGGCTTAGAGAGTGTCTTTTTTTGGTCTATTCTACACTTTTTGTCAAGGGTCTTAAGTGGTTTGGTCATTGCTCATGATACCTCTCTTTATAGCCCCTTTTTGCATGCTATGTTTAGCATATATACATACTGATTTAGAGGTTGTCATCTCTTGCATTTGTGCATATTTTTGTTCCATCTTCAATGTTGTAGAACTGATTTTTTGGGTTTGAGCATTGTACATATCACTTGCTTTGTAATTGCCCTCTTTTACCGTTTTTTTTTGCAAGCTTTTGTTTCCATACTTGTGAGCATTATTTGGCCTTGCTTTGTGCTGATAAAATGCTAGTTTAGGGGCTGCCTTGCCACTGTTTTGCATTCCATGTCCATATTCTGTATGTTTAATAGGGCTGTAGGCCATTTCGGGTGCATTTCATCGCATTTTGGGCATCGGTTGCAATTTTATCATAATTTGGGGGCTGTTTTTGCATTATTTTAGTTGCTGAATTTTGCATCTTCCTTATGCCATTCGCCACATCTCATTCGCATGTCATTTTGGTGCTTGTATGCCATTGCCTCGGTTTGTGTGCCCGTGTGCACGCATTTCGAGGCACTTTATTTTTTATCCGTCGGCAGCCTATGTGAGTGCGGCTGAGGCTCTCTCATGTTGGCGTAAGCCCATCACTGCATTCCGTATGCCATTTTATGCATTCCTCGGTTTGCGTGTCCGCGGGCACGCATTTCGAGGCAACTTTGTTTTTACCCGACGGCAGCCTATGTGAGTGTGGTTGAGGCCCTCTCATGTTGACGTAAGCCCAATTTGCATTTTCATGCTTGTATGCCATTGCCTCGGTTTGTGTGCCCGTGTGCACGCATTTCGAGGCACTTTATTTTTTACCCGACGGCAGCCTATGTGAGTGTGGTTGAGGCCCTCTCATGTTGACGTAAGCCCAATTTGCATTTTCATGCTTGTATGCCATTGCCTCGGTTTGTGTGCCCGTGTGCACGCATTTCGAGGCACTTTATTTTTTACCCGACGGCAGCTTATGTGAGTGCGGCTGAGGTCCTCTCATGTTGGCGTAAGCCCAATTTGCATTCCGTATGCCATTTCATTTCATTTTAGCATCGCCTCGGTTTGCGTGCCCGTGTGCACGCACTTCGAGGCACTTCGGTTTTATCCGATTTGCATTTTAGCATCTCCGCCTCGGTATGCGTGCCCGTGTGTACGCATTTCGAGGCACTTCGATTTTATCCGATTTGCATTTCATCATCGCCTCGGTTTGCGTGCCCGTGTGCACGCATTTCGAGGCACTTCAGTTTTATCCGATTTCCATTTCATATCATCGCCTCGGTTTGCGTGCCCGTGTGCACGCATTTCTAGGCACTTCGATTTTATCTGATTTGCATTTCATGCCATCGCCTCGGTTTACGTGCCCGCGTACACGCTTTTCGAGGCGTCTCATTTTCATCTTATTTTCATCTCATTCGCATCAGCATTGTGCATACTAGGCTGTATCTTAGTTACATATCATGCATATTGCATCGTGTTCAGGATAGGAGTTAGCCCGGGCACGGGAAACGAGGCACGTTTCGTACTCCGAGTGACGGAACGGGTCTCAATTCCCAAGTCACCGACACTCCGGATAACCCATGATGGAGTTAGGCTTTCATTGTAGCATTCATCTGCATTCATCCGATATTGAGTTGTGCAATCCGACTCCTCGGCCATCATGCATCGGTATGCGTGATTGGTGGCACGAGGATCGAGGCATGCATATATTTGTGAAATACATTGCCATGCCCTTTTCCTGCTCTCTGTTGCAGCAAAATCAAGAATCAGCAACTCTTCGGAGTCCGGTGCGCATTTCGAGAAATATTGCAAACAGAGGCAAATTGGGGCATCCCAGTGGATTTCCGCGCCAAGCAGTCCAGCATACACTATTCATCATAGCAAGGCAGTCCCTGGCTTGCATGCCAGTTTACAACTTTCTTAGTTTAATTTGTTAATTAATTAGGAATCTGTAATATTTTGGACTGTAATATTCTTTTATTCGGACTGTATTATTTATTCGGACCCTCTGCGCGAGGGCAATGTTGTAATAAGGGTGTGTGAGTGTGATGTATGTCTTCCAACCCCCATTTCTTTCTCCCTTTTATTTATCCGCTTACGATGGTTAGATATAGGGCATATTTCAATTAGCATACAGTATGACAGCATGTTTGCATCATTCATCTGTATTGCATGCACCGGGCTCGGCGCATCATACAAACTGCATCTGTATTTCAATTCCAAATTGAATACATGTTAGCTGTTGCATCTCATATGCCATATTTAGAATAGCCGAGCCTGCTATAGTTTGCATCTTTGCATGTGTTGCATTAGGCAATTCTGTGTATTTAGGATCATGCATGATTCCTAATCAGTTTTTTTTTTTTTTGTTTTGGCTTGGAGTACTCAGTGAGTTTTATGCTTTAGCATTCTTGCATGCGTGTGAGTGTTGCCATGATAGCATGCTTGCCATGAGGCTATATGCTTATGTGATATAACTGCCTTGAATGCCTGTGGGTGGAGGTTGAGTTATTTGGATTGGAACAATTCATCAAATGTTTGTTTTAAGCCCACTAGATAGTGGCAACACCATGTTTTCCAAGCCCACCCGAGGGTGGCAAAATCTGCATTTTAAGCCTACCTGCGGGTAGCAAACCGTCTTTCAAACAAACATGAAATGTTTTATTCCAATTCAGGCGACTCGGTCTATACTTGTTTGCTGCGAGCATCACATAGTAACCTAGGCTAATAACCGGAATAAGAACATACAAAGTTTTCAAAAACAGATATCATGGTTAGTAGAGGCCGGTCTTTGACCGGGCGAGCGGGGGTGCTCACGATGTGACCTTCCCCAATCGTACCCAAGTTCTCGAGCCAACTTTTGGTGATGACAGACACGTGGCCTTTGGCACCGAGTTAGGGTTTCCTAAATTTCCCATTTAAAAAATATTTAGGTGGCGACTCTGTTATCTGGCAAAGCAGTCCATGTTTGGCACTTCTTTCAAAAAAATCTGTTTTTCTTCAAAACGATTTGCCAGAGTTGGTGTTTCCAATAAAACCTCAAACCAAGTTCATTGGCTACAAGCACTATCCAAGAAACTTAATCCCATGCTCACATAAATGCAACATATAAATCCTAACACTTATCCTATCTACATGCAACGTCCTCACCAAGTATAGCAAACCTGATGTGGTAAAAACAACTCCCCATAAGCCCAAAGTATTCAAACCCGGTTCGCTCTGATACCAAGTTGTCACGCCCCACTTTTTATTACTCGGGTATCATTACCAAATCCTTTAATATAATACAATTTCAGAGATAACATATGGAACTTCAGTACATCAATAAAGACAATTAAGTACAAGTTCTCTCATTCGAATATATAACCAATGCAATATGAGACATAACAACAGTAAATCACCCGTAGGCTGACAACAATACATAAAAGAGAAAGGGTTCAACCCTTTTTACAACAATGGCATTCGGTTAACAATTAAATGGACCCGTGGCCAACAGATGATGAAGATCCTCGATCTTGACATACTTCTCAATATTAACTTGAAAAAGGATTAGCAACGTGGGATGAACATAAAGTCCAGTAGGGTGATCCCAAACACTAACAACATAGAGATAGCTATGATCATGAATGCTTCAAACCATACCATATACATAAGTGCTGGTTTATATATGAAGATATACTTACATAGATATTTTTCCTCAAAAAAAAAAAAAAAATGTTCAATTTGCTCAACAACACAACCATTTGTCTTTCTTTCTTCTTGTTACCTTTTCAATTTTTTTTTTTTTTTTTTGGTGATCAGCAAAGAAAACTTTATTGATGAAATGGAGCATGCAAAGTATGTGGAGATGATAGAGCTAACAGCAACACGGGGCTACAACTTGATTCCCACGCAATAGACATCAAGAGTGAAACCGAAATTGATGCTAGCAAACACTCCATCAGTTGGCAAGAAACCAACCAGAGGAAAAGGCCAAAAGCCAAAGATACACAAAACCATACCACCTTTGCACAACTGAAATCTTAGAAAGTTAACCTGATCTGGTGGAGATTGTATACAATGTCATGAACTGATTAATCCACCTTCAAATGCCATTTGGACCACAAAGCAATTTGCACTTTAATCTTTTTACATAAAACTTGAATATCAGGATGAGCACCCTTAAACAAACATTCATTCCTCAATTTCCAGACAGACCAAAAGACAACAGAGGGGATAATCTGCCAGACTTTACAAGTCCATGACTTGAACTTACCACCAAACCACCAATGCAGCAAGCCTGCAACTGAACCTGGAATAGCCCAGACATAACCCCACCAATTTACCATGTGAGACCAACACTTCCAAACCAAAGGACAGTACATGAGCATATGATCAACAGACTCCTTCACATTTTGACAGAAAACACATAGGTTATTAGCACTTACATCAAGGACCCCAATCCTTTGTAGGAAGGTTGAGGTTTTGACCCTACCACGCCAAGCCAACCAGCAAAAAAATTACATTTTTGGAGGAGCTAAGTTCACCCACACCCCTGGTGGTACTGCCATACCTGGCCCTTTAGCTGCATCCCACCACTTCCTCACAGAAGAGACTGTGAACTGCCCTGAACTCTCTGCTACCCAAAAGTAAGAGTCCTTAAGACCAATTCTGAGGATTGGGGATAACTCCAACATTCTAATCAGCCTCTACAACTCCTCATCTTCCCAAGCTAATAGATGCCTTCTAAATTGGAGCTACCGCTCTTTTAAGGTACTTTTCTTCATACTGATTTGGTGCAGAGACTTCTCATTCTCTGTGGATAGGCTGAATAATCTAGGAAATTCAGTTTTTAGACCTCTATTACTTAACCAGGCATCATGCCGGAACCGAATTCTCCTCCCATTGCCAACAATGATTTTAACCTAGCCTCCAAAAAACTCATCCAGTTGTTGGTTAGTCTCAGTGATCTGTGTAATATCCTTCCAAACCATGGATGCCCTGACTAACTGATTCACTGAAGGAATCCAAGCCCCACCAATTCTGCCATACCTAGAACACACCACTAATTTCCATAGAGCCTTATACTCACTGCAATACCTCCACCACCACTTTAGTAACAAACATGCATTAACCTCACCTAAGTTCCTCACACCCAAACCTCATTGACTCTTGCTATTAGTGACCTCCTTCCATTTGACCAGGTGCACTTTCCTGTTAATTTCATTCCTTCCCCACAGAAAATTGGACTAAAGCTTAGTTATAGTCTTAATAACCCCCTTTGGCATTTTAAAAATAGAAAGAAAATAGATTGGTAAATTGGACAAGGCTGATTTGATTAGTGTCAATCTTCTAGCAAAAGACAACAATTTTCTCTTCCAAGAAGAGCGCTTCTTTTGGACCTTACCCACAATTGGGAGCCATGTACTCTTCCTTCTGGGATTGGCCCCTAAAGGCAAGCCTAAAAAATTAAATGGCAACTTCTTTGACAGACAATTCAAAATCTTAGCAAAGTCCTTAGTTTGGTCTTCTTGATAGCCTACCCCATAGACAAAGCTTTTGTGATAATTGATCTTTAATCCAGACATCACCTCAAAGCACCTCAATACTCTCTTTATGTTTAGAACTTCCTCCTTAGCACCTTCATAAAACATGATGGTGTCATTTGCAAATTGGAGATGTGAAATTCCCAACTGATCAGAGCCAACAGTAGCACCTTTAATCAGACCCTTCTCTATGACACTCTTCAATAATAAATTAAAACCTTCAGCTGCAATAATAAACAAAAAAGAAGATAAAGGGTCCCCCTACCTTAACCCCTTCTGTGGTTGAAACTCCTTAGTAGGAGCACCATGACCAAAATAGACACCTTAGCTGTAGTAATACAAGACTCCATCCACCTTACCCATCTTGCCTAAAACCAAAATTATCCAACATTGATAGTAAAAATTCCCAATTTAATGAATCATAGGCTTTCTCAAAATCCAATTTCAAGATTATACCTTTCTTCTTAGCTCTGTGCCACCCATTTACAACTTCATTAGCTATCAACACACCATTTAGGATATGTCTACCACTGACAAATGCCGATTGAACCTCACTGATCACTGCTGGAAGCACCTGCTTCAATCTTCTGGATAATGCCTTGGCCAAGATCTTATAGATGGAACTAGCCAAGCTAATCGGCCTATAAGCACCCAAACCTAAAGGATTATCCTTCTTGGGGATAAGCACATTGAAAGAGCAATTTACCCCACTTGATAGTTTCGCATTTGTATAGAACTCATGAGTGAATTGAATTATCTCACCTTTCATTACTGACCAACACTTTTGGATACAAGCAAGATTAAAACCATCTGGTCTTGGGGCTTTGTTCCCATCATAATCTTAAAGAGCTGACCAAATCTTATCTTCAGTGAACATTACTTCCAGATTGACTGCTGCCTCCGAGCTAATACCAGTAAAAGGACCTGAAATCATAGGCCTAACAGTCTAATTCTCTGAGAACTGCTGCGTAAAATGACTAAGCACAGCTTGTTTAACCTGATCAGGATCCTCAAAGCTCACTCCCTCCACAAGGACTGAATCTAACATATTTTTTCTCTATCTCCTACTAGCTATGATATGGAAGAACCTAGTGTTCGTATCACTATTAAAAGCCCATAACATTGTCAACTTTTGATGCCACAATCTCTCCTTATTTTTACTTAGTCTCCACACCAAGCTTGTAGCTTCCCTTCTTCTTTTAAGTTCCACATCAGCTAGAGGCCTAGATTCTGTCTTCAAATCCCACTCATGCATGTCCTCTTCTACTGACTTTAGGAGAGAATCAATATTACCAAACACCTCCTTATTCCACACCCTTAAATGAGTTCTTAAGACTTTTAATTTTCTCCATAGTTTATACCCTGCCCATCCTGACACTTGTGTATTCTCCCAAATATGTTTAACTTCAGATATGAAGGTAGGGTGTGAAAGCCAAGGATTTAAGAACTTAAAAGGTTTAGGACCCCAATTCCTTTCATCCTCTTTCAACAACATCTCAGCGACAACTAGCTTTTGAAACCAACCCACAAAACCCAATTACGTTTTCTTCAATTACCGAACTTACACCAACTTCAATTTACAATTCCGATTAGAAGTATCCCAAACAAACATAATGACGATACATATAAAATACTCCTCACATAACCATTTAAGATACTGACATCCTCCACAAAATAATCATCTCAATGCATGACATACATAAATGGAACCACGATGATAACGAAAAACCCAACAATGCTTTACCTGCCTTAAGGACGGTAAGCCAAGGATACACCTTTCCAATACTCATGCCAATTCACCAGTCACCAACGGGAAGATAATGATACCTCTACCAAGTTCTCCAAGCGCTTGCTAGAAGGTATTGGTGTAACAACCCCGACCCATGATTAACACTAATCCACGTTTAAGTATGCCAAATAAGTAATTAAGAAGAAATCTTGAGTCAATTATATGTGCATTGCATTATTTGTGCTTATATATGTTTGACGTAGGAAGATCTGTTCATATTTTAGTTTTGATTTGCGAATTGAAAGCCTTATCGGCATCCGACTCAGAAATTGACTTGATTATGTGTTAATTAGGATTTATAGGATTTTATGGTAAGTTTAATTAAAAGTCAATTTGGAACAATTAAATTAGAATAAATAATGCTAATTAATTTAGCTTAAGTTATTTACATGTATGCCATTGAATGGCCTTTTACAAGACCATTTTACACTTTATACATGTTTTGACACCATCAATTTCCATCTTCTTGCACAAAACGTGAGAGGGAAAGAGAGTAGGGAGATTTGGCACAAGACTTAAGAATTTGAGCTCAAACCAAAAGAAGTGCTAGGAATTGTTGTCAATTGAAAAAGATTTGAGGATCTGAACTTCAACTATTGTAGATTCAAGCCTCTAGGTAAGGGACTAAACTCTTAATTGAGTAATTGAATTAGATTTTATAGATCACTAGTGGATTAAGTGAATTCATGAGGGAATTGCATTAGAATTGAGAAGAATTAGGTTATACCATGCATGCATGTTCATTTATTCACAAATTGAGCATGATTTCGAAGAATTCTTTCATGCATGTGTTCATCTCACTTATATTTTGGGAATTCATCATGTTTTCTATCAAGTTGCCAAGTTTGATCATGTTTTGAAGAGGTTGGGTTTAAGAAAATTCATGCATATTGTATTCTTAAAACATTCATAAAGTTTATGTTGGAATTTTGTACAATTGGCATACTTTTAGGCCTTGATTTCATGAAATGATCTTTAAACCATGATATTTTGTGAGTTTCTAAATGTTTTCCAGAATTTTGGCCCAAGAGGATGAGTTTTGGGGTGTTGAATTCATGTTTTAAACCTTGGGAGCAAATCTGAAAAATCCAGAATTTTGTTTCCACGCTCGAGCGACCTTTCTTATTTTCATGCTTCCGCTCGAGCGACAAAGGGTTGGCTCGAGCGTAAATTGCAAGCTCTCAGAAATTTTTGTGTGTAGAAGCACGCTCGAGCGACAAAACTTGCGCTCGAGCGAGCGTCGAGCGGAGATTTCATGCAACTAGAACTTTTTCACATTTTGCAGATCGCTCGAGTAAAGGAGTTTACACTCAAGCGACCACTCACATTTGGCATGTCCACTCGAGCGAAGAAAGCCACGCTCGAGCGAGACCCCTGTTTCAGCAAAAAATTGGCTAAGTGTTTCAAGTACATTTTTGCATCCTCATTTCATCCTAAGCATTCCTAGGCTATGATTAAGACTCCATAATGAGGTTAAAGGTTAGAAACACACTAAGAACAACGAAATAAGTTGTGTTCAATCCAAGCGTGTGTATTCAACGTATGTATCTATCATGCTATGTAGGTCAAGTGCCTCAAGACAAGTGAACTGCCCACTTTGCCATCTAATTGGAGCTACCAATTTTCTGTGAGTAATAACTCTGTAAGGTTATGTTAACTTTAATTATTTTCTGATGATATGAAATGATCAGTTTTCTGAAAGGCTATGTTTTGTATGAATGAATGATTGTCCAATTTTCTTTGAAACATAATTGTGATATCCTTAGCAAAGGCCCTCTCCCAGGGGACATAATACTGTGGCTTATGGTCATGAGGCCCTAGCCCGGGGGTTTATACCGTGGCCTAGGCCCTCGTCGGGGAGAAACAATACTGTGGCCAATGTATAAGATATGTTACCCGGTACTGGAGGTTCCTTTATGGAACTTAATAAGCTTGACCCAAGAGACATGTTTGTGCTAATGGATGTACCACACATGATTTGAATATGGACAAGATTATGATTTAGTTCCGTTATCTAATTATGATTCTGTTTGCTATGAGATTTGAGTTATGTTATGGGCATTATTCATTAAAGTCTTTACTCTGTTATTATTCACTGGGTTGTAGCTCACTAGTTATATTATGTATGTAGGTAGGCAGGCACGTGACCAGGTCCAGAGTTGACGGCCTATGTTCCCTTTTTGTCAGCCAACCTTTGTGCCTCCTGAGGAGGTTTCGAATGGAGTCAAGATTTGTGGCCGTTTTTGTATAATCATGTTAGACTTTGTTTGTTGTTAAGTTTTGGACAAAATGTCTGTTAATACACTACTAGAAGTGATATGTAAAGGTTATGTTTCTCAACATCACTCATATGTTTATAAAAGTTTTAAATGATGCGTATCATGTACGTCTTCACGGCTCAATGGACTATACATTTATATATATATATATATTGTATATTTGCTTCCGTAGCCCCTAACTTTATGTTAATCAGTCAAGAGGCTTTTGGTAATCCAAGGATTACTGGCCGGTTACAATACTAAACCCATAGGGGCGGGTTTCGGGTCGTGACAACTGGCACCCCACATTTTCAATGCAACCATTTCTTTAGGCGCTAGCTGGAAGATAATGGTACTCCTTATTCTCAGCGCGTACACATTTCCAACCATCACATAATTCAACAGACAAACATAATTCGAGTGTACTACATACACAAAAATCTTTTCAACCAATACAGATAATTCTGATTGTACTACATATACATAATCTATTCAATATCACAATGTCACCCTCCACCAATGACCAAAACCTCTAAGCACTAGTATTTAAGTATACATAATATGATAATCCGATACTCCCATGACGTTAAGCCCAACAACAATAATAATAACAATATTCAAAAGTTTCACAACCCAAACTCATGTTCAAATCTGGATATTTTCAATACGCCATGGTTTCTTTCTCTTTTAAAAATCAAATCTTTTATTTTTTAAAAATAAATTTCCACATTTCAATAGAACCACGTCCAAGGATTCCTAAGCCATAATCCAAATTAAGTGAACATGATTGTACAAATAAATTCCCAATACCATAATGTATTCATCTTTTATACTAACAACACAATAATCACAACTCAAACTATCAAAACACAATCTATAATCAACTTTACCCCTATTTAGTTCGTTAGGTCAAATTATCAAAATTAGGGCTTTCTCTTCCTCTTAACATAAACACAATAAACCACTTCCCAACTAATCAAACAACAACCAATTTAATCAATTTGGAACTCGAAGATCAAACCCTAGATCCCGTTTCATGATTTCAAAAGATCCACAATAGATGTGATTTTTATGCAATAAAATCTACCATATGCCTATCTATAGACAAGGTATTGAAAAGGAGCAAAAGAATCCCTATATCAAACAATGAAGAGAAGAAAGCCTGAAAATCCAACTTCAACGAAAACACAATCCGTTCAGATTAAATGAAAGCCCTCGTGGAGCTCTACGTTTTGGTATATGGAACTAGGGGTAAAAGATATGTAAAAGTAAATAAAAAACAAGTAGAAAGAGCTTGAAGGCTCAACAATGGCAGAATGAGAGGGAAGAAAGAAAGAAAAGTAATCCAAATGTGACCAAAAGTGATTTTTATAGTTGTTGAATTCGGACAGATCGCTCGAGCACAAGAAGTGTGGCTCGAGCAACCAGACACAACAAGGTATGATCGCTCGAGTGCAGGAATCACCGCTAGAGTGAAGAATGCACCATCCTAGTAATTTTACAGACAAAAGACCATCGCTCGAGCGAAGAATACACACTTCTAGTATTTTTGCAGACCTGCAAAAGTACTGGAAGTTCACAAAGACCGCTCGAGCACAAGAAGTGTCGTTTGAGCAAAGGAACAAAATTGTGGGCATTAAAAAATTTAAAAACGAGCAACCAACTCGCTCGAAATGCAACCAACACATCCTAATAACCAAATTCAATGAGGAATGAGGGGAAACAAGACATGAACAACCAAATAGGATAATGAAACCCGGATCTAAAACATCAACGGGTCGGATCTAAACTAGAGTCGCTATATTTCACTACTCAAGCGGTCCATAGACCCTTCTAGCTCTGTTTTTAAAAATTGTCTGAGATATTGGAAGTCTCAATTCACTACTCAAGCACACTTTTGACCACTCGAGCAAACTATCTATAATTATATCTTTAAAAGTCATTTTTAGGGTCAAATCTCTTCACTTTTCACTCCATTTTCTCTCTCATTCCGCAATTTTTGAGTTTTCAAGCCTTTTAGCCTTGATTTCTTCTATTTCTACACATCTTTGACCCCTAGTTCGACATACCAAAATGTAGAGCTTGACGAGGGCTTCCATTTAATCTAAGCGGATCGTGTTTTCGTTGAAGTTGGATTTTTGGGCCTTTTTCTCTTCATTGCTTAAGGTAGGGATTTCTTTATTTATTTTTAATAGCCCGCCTATAGATAAATATGTGGTAAATTTATCCATTAAGTCATGAAAGGGGATCTAGGGTTTGATATTTGTGAATGAGATTATTAAATTGATGGTTGTTTGGGTTAATTGGGAAGTAGTTTAACATTTTTATGTTGAAAGGGAGAAAAAAATCCTAATTTAATATTTTGACTTGGTGAATTAAAAATGGGTAAAGTTGAATAATATTTACATTTTGTTAATATGGATTGTGTAAATGTGTTAATAGCTAAAATGGAGAATTAACTATGGCATTGGAGTTATTTTGGATTGATCATATTAATAAGTTAGGTTGGGTTGTGGCTTTGATATCTATGGATGTAGTTTTGTGAAATGAAAAGGATAGATTTTGGATAAAAATTGGAGTATGTTAACTTGGAAAATAAAAGAATTGATTTTTGAAAAGAGAAGGAAATCATAACACTTTGTGAATTTTAGAAATGAACATGAGGTTGGATTATGAACACTGTATTTATTATTTGTTGTTGTTGGACATAAAGTCTCATAAGAATTGGAGTATGATATTACGTGTACCAAATACAAGTGTTTCGAGGTTTTGTCCTTGGTCTTTGGTCATCGGTGGAGGATGACATTATCATGTTGAATAGATTATGTGTATGTATTACACTTATGTTATTTATGTTTTTAATATGTTCTGATGGTTGGTAATGTATACTGCGCTGAGAATGAGAGGTGCCACTACCTTCCAGCTAGTGCCTGGAGAATTGATTGCACTTAGAATGAGAGGTACTAGTACCTTCCAGCTGGCGCCTGGAGAACTTGACAGATGTACCATTACCTTTCGGCGTTGTTTGGTAAATTGGCATTTTGTTATGGAAAGGTGTATCATTGAATTACTGTGCTTAAGACTGGTGGAGCATTTCCTTGGTTTTGTTTTCTTGTTATTATCTCGGTGTATCCAAATATAGTATGCGTTATGGTGGTTATGGTTCGGGAATGCTAAGTTATCATATATATATTGAGTAGGTAGTTGTTGGGTGTTTGTTATTTTTTTTAATATTTTTTTTTTTTCGTGTTAGATGTTTGTGCGTACATGTGGGTGTAACGAGTTAGTTGTTGAATGTATCTCTTTGTCTTTGGGTTTAAGACTAGAAAATGTGATGAACGTGTTGGAGTTGGGCATGGTTCGTGTATTGGGTTGTAAGTAATGTGAAGGAAATCGGATTTTAGTGAACATATTTTCAAAACAAAAATAGTTATCAGGTAATATTTTTGAAATGGGAAATGAGAAGGAAATGCGTACGGTCTGTATTGTTTAATAAATTGGATGATTTTGAAAAAGTACTTATGTAAGTATACTTCGTTTATAAATCGCCACCACTACAACAAAAAGCACAATCGGCGACTAAAATTTCTAATTTCGTCGCTGAAAGTACGGTTTTTGGCGACTAAAATCGAATTAGTCGCCGAAGTTGAACAGTTTTGCCGACTAAAGCAGTTTAGTCGCCGAAGGTAATGGTTTTAGCGACTAAAAGGCACTTTAGTCGCCAAATATAGGGTTATTAGCGACTACAGGTTGTTTAGTAGCCAAAAGTGATGGTTTGTGGCGACTAAAATCGTTTCGTAGCCAAAAGTGATGGTTTTGGCGACTAAAAAACAGTTTAGTCGCCAATTATAGGTGTTTTGCCGACTAAAATTTGTTTGGTCGCTGAAAGTGAAGTTTTTTGGCTACAAAAAAAAAATTAGTAGCTAAAGGTCAACAATTGCCGACTAAATTGCAGTTTAGTCGCCCAAAGTGGAGGTTTTGGCGACTAAAATTCAGTTTAGTCGCCAAAAGTGCTAACCTTAGGCGGGATTTCAGGTTTTTTAGCGACAGAATACAAATTAGTAGCCAAAAAATATATAATTGGCGACTAAAATTCAGATTTAGTCGCCAAAAGTACGATCCTAATTTTTTTCGTAAATAATTTATTTTTTGCATAAAATATATTAAATAAAATAATTATTTATATATATATATAACTTTGTATTAATTACGGTCAATATAGTATATAAATAATATATTTTGCATTTATATTCATAGAATGTATTACTAGGGCAATGGGGATAGAGTGTCGGTAAAGGTTGAGTGTTGAGAGTGTTGGGAGGTTGGGGGTTCGAAACTTGGGAAAACCAGGGGGAATTTTTTTTTTTTTTTTTTTTTTTTTTTTTTTTTTTTTTTTTTTCTGAAAACTACTTTTGGCGACTAAAGTCATTGGTCGTCGAAAGATAGGGAATTGGCGACGACAGATTTAGTCGGCAAATGCGTAAATAATAACAAAAGAAATTAGTATCGGCGACTAAAGGTTTCGTCGCTGAAAGTATAATTTCCCAAAATGGAATGACTATTGGCGACTAATCATTTGGTCGCCGAAGACAGATGTATTGCCGACTAACAAATCTTTAGTCGCCAAAGGTATCCGCGACCACCTATTGCCGACCACAGCGGCGACCAAAATTTTTCGTCGGGGAAAGTGAAAATTCAACATTTGGCGACTAAAAAAGGGCTTTTGGCGACTAAAAATTTAGTCGCCAAAAGTGTTTTTTTTTGTAGTGCACATTATCTATATCGTATGAGATGAAGCATTCATGATCATAACTATTTGTAAGTTGTTATTGTTTAGGATCATGTTAGGATCCCTACTGGATATTATGTTTATCCCATGTTGCTAGTCATTTTTCAAGTGAATGTCGAGAAGTTGTTCAAGATCGTGCATCTTCTGTATTTGTTGCCCATGGGGCCTTTTAATTGTTAGTGGAACGCCGTTGTTGTAAAAAAGGTTGACCCATTTCTTTTATATGTAATAATCTAAGCCTACGAATAATTCATTTAATTATAACTCATGTTGTATTCATTATGTATTAGAATGAAAGAGCCATTACTTAATTGTCCTTATTAATGTATTGAAGTTCCATACGTTATCTTTGAAATTGTATTATAATAAATGATTTGGTAATGGTATTCGTGAAATCAAAAAAGTGAGGTGTTATAATTTGGTATCAGAGCCAGGTTTGAATACTTTGGGCTCGAGGAAAGTGATTTTTACCACAATAGGTTTGCTATGTGTGGTGAGGACGTTGCATATAGTTAGGATAAGTGTTAAGACTTATATGTTGCATTTATGTGAGTATGGGATTAAGTTTCTTGCATAGTACTTATAGCTGGTAAATTTGCTTTGAGGCCTTATTAGAAAGACGCCTGATCAACGTGGTTTCTAATAGGAATTTGTTGAGAGTTTTGAGATGATATCATCTAATATATGGCAAACTAAAATTATGATATCATCTAATATCATCTAATATATAGCAAACTAAAATTATGAAACCCTTAGAAAAATAGAAATGTATTTATATTTTATCATAGGTGTAATTTTTGTTTCTAAAAATAAAAATTAAATTGTGCAATTTATAATTTATCAAAATTTTTGTTTAATTTTTTCTAATTACATTGCAACAGTGCTGGGGACCCCCAGTGGGGGGTGACCCCCAGCACTCCCATCTCCACGTAGGGCTCTGTGATAGCAAGACAACCAAAAAAAAAAATTTCAGCCAATGAAAAAACAGTGGGAGTGGTGGGGGTCACCCCCACTGGGGGCCTCAATCATTTTCCATTACATTATGATTCATCTTATTGTTATTTAGAACTTAAAACATAAAAACATAGCATTAATGGCAGGGGGGAAAAAACTGTAAGCGAAATTGTAATAAAAATAGTTAAAATTTTATTCGTTGTATTTTTTTATAGTTTAATTTTAATTTTAATTTTAAAATTAATTATTATTTATTTATTTATTTAAAACCGTGCTATTACACTAGTATATATTCATACAAAAGAGTAAAAGTGTGAAAATAAGATTGAATTAATAATCGAACCAAATAAAATTTATCCAAATCCAATCAGGCAATAATCCAATTAATCATATTCACATTTGATCAAGTTATCAAATCAAATATTCATTAACTGACTCAAATTTCCTAAAAGCAAAAAGCTTCCATTCGTTGTTTGGGTTCCCCAATTCGTAAACCAAAGAACGAAGACCAACACCGACGTGTAAGAGAGGTTATCTTAGTGATTTTCAAATATTGCTTCATACTTTTATCATATGACTAATGTCATGTTGCCTTTCAAAACTAATAGAAAAATATTAAAATTTGTTATTTTAATCAATAAAAATCAAATTAAACATTACATAGACTTGCCGTAAGACTGTCATATAACTTTGCAAGATTAAGAGACAATAATGAGGGCTCATTTGAAAACTTGATTATTTTAGTTGGTTTTATAATTTTGACTATTTTAAACTAGCTAAAAAAGTTATATTTGGGATGATAATTATTTTTTTTTTGTAGCTAATTTGATGGTTGAGAGAAAAAATAAAATAAGTATAATTTAAGGCCTTGTTTGGGGTGTACTAATAATACACACTTTTTATCTTTTTATCTTTTTTCCATCATATCACATCTCTACTTTTTTGCACATCTTTTCGTAAAAAGTAAAAAAATGTACTCATTTAGATTATCTCAAAAACATTATACCTTATTAATTATTTTAACATATTTTATATTTATCTATTATTTTAGCCCCCAAAAAAAAAAAAAAAACTCTCCAACCCAAACTTCCCACACAGGAATGTGTACGTAAATGAAGAAAAACAGGTTGCAGCGCTAATAAAGTCAATTATTCTATGCTCCAAGTAAAACGCGTGGAAACCTTATTTTACCACTAATTACCCATTTAGTTATCAGTCTTTCACTGCATAGAACCTTCCCTCCCTGCCTATAAACATCTGGCCTTTCCACAACTCACTTCTCATTCATTCCCTATTTCTTCAATACAAACATACATACATACCCCTCTCTCTCTCTCTCTCTCTCTCTCTGTGTGTGTGTAGCATGGATCCTCCAGTTAACGTGCCTAGATGGACACCAACCCCAAGTCCATCAAGAACACTCTTAACAGAGCCAACAAGAAAAAAGATTGTTGTTGATGATGATGATGTAGAAATTGAAAGCTTGGCTTCTGAGGAAGATGACTTGCCTTTCAACAACATCAAAAAAACCAATTTCCCATTTAGCACTGGCCCTTCTCTCCCTCCTCCTACTACCATTACCATCTCTTCTGATCCTCCATCTCCACCACCACCTCATGTTGGCGCCATTGAAGCGCCATCACTGAGGGTGGTGGAGGCAGAGATCAAAAGGTCGTTGGAGGTGGAGAGAGTTCATGTTTTTGAGCCACCACCACCGCCGCCAAAGCGAGAAGACTACGTAGTAAGATTTAACAATCATGTGGGTGGGGAGGAAGGCGGGTCGAAGAAGGGGACTGAAATTTACTTGACGTGGAAGGAATTGTGGGTGACGGTGCCAGAGAAGAATGGTGGGAGGAGGGCCATTTTGGAGGGGGTGACTGGTTATGTTGAACCAGGTGAGGTCTTGGCCATCATGGGTCCTTCTGGTTGTGGCAAGTCCACCCTTCTTGATGCTTTAGCAGGTACTCCTCTCTTTCTTTCTTTCTTTTTTTTTATTTTAATCTTTTAGTTTTTTTCAGCACTGATTCTTGCATTTGTTAATTTGTTAGTCTTTCAAAGGTCGAAATGATGATGATTATTATTATTATTATTTTTTTGATCAGTAAAGAAAAATTTCATTAATAGCATGAAATTAAGAGTACAGAAAGATTATTATTATTATTATTATTATTATTATTATTATTATTATTTTGGGTGTACTTTTGAAAAAAATGAAACAAAACAAAACAAAACACGGTTGGTATAGAAAAAAAAATGTTTATAATGAATACTAAAAATATTGTCATGACACATAATTTAATTGAAACGGGTAACAAAAAAATAAATAAATAAACAAAAAAACATTTGCGGATCATGTGAGCCTACCCATATATTTGCGGAACCCACAAAATTCATCCTTAGCACGACTCAAAATAGAACTATCAGACTTCAATACTTTAATTTTGCAAAAGAAATTAACTAGAAGATCAGATATATTTCTCTCATATGTTCGCCGATCAAAAAATATTTTTTTTCATATGTTAGTACAACTCACAAAAGAAAAAGTAAAACCTACTTTGGGAGGATTGTATTTAATTTAGTAATTTATTTCTAGACGTTAATTTCATGTTGGAATGAACTTGTGTTGCCTATATACATAGCCCACAAGCACAATCGTTATGTACTAAAAAATATATAAAAAGACATTCACACTTAAAATCATTATGGACTTGAATTGTCTTCTTATTTCAAATAAAAGAAAAAAAAATAGTATATTGGTTCTAAAATGGAGTGCTAATAGCCATGGGTTGTTTAAGTTACATGCAATATTGTAATCAAAACATGGGAGTAATTTTCACATACTTGTGTTGGTAATTGAAAGATAATAGGAGAGGGATAGATTTTTTCACTACAATATATAAGTATTTTAGAGACTAATATTTTGGTCTCTAAAAAAGAAAATTTTGTTGTAAAAGATATTTAGGGACCAATTTTCATCGTCACGAGGATAGTCGTTAAAAGGTCATATCGAAAAGTCAAAAACAAGGCTTTTAGCGACAAAATTTTGAAAACGTCACTAATAAATAGATTTTTAGGAACAAAATAATTTGGTCTCAAAATGATTTATTTTTTGAGACACAAAATTTGGTCGAAAAGGATAATAATTCATTAATAATGTCTAATTTATGTTGCTAAAAATATAATAACTACACTTTTCGCAACAAAATTATTTGGTCTCTAAAAGATAATTTTGTTTCCAAATTTTGGTCTCTAAATTCTTAATTTTTTTTAGTGTTTTGATTGATTAAAAATATTCCTGAGCCCTCAGTAAATTTCCCAAAATGGTGTTGGTGCTAAAATTTTCCAAATTTTTACCGACAAATGGGAATGATCTTTTTTCAAGGATAGTATAAATTGAAACTTGTCAAACCTTATAATTAGAAACTTGTTTAGGACCACGTACCATCCACTCTAATTGACCTATACCTAATTAATTCCATGTACATTAACCTAATACCTTGGTCAAATTACTAAAACAAGTCAACTTTTCAAACGTTATCGCATCACAAAAACCTGTTAGAGATGTATAATTACGATCCACTATATTGACCTTTCTAATAAAAAAAAAGGTAAATTACATATACAATTTTTGAGATTGGTTTAAAATATTATTTATTATTATTATTATTATTATTATTATTATTATTATTATTATTATTATTATTTTGTAATTCTAGAAATTACATCCCACACTCGTAACAATAACATCTTTCATTAATCAAGTATTAAGTCAATTAACAATTTTTAATAATGTCAGCAATATATTTCAATTAACAGTTATAATAGTTTCATTATTGTATAGGATAATAGTTAGAAATTTTATTTTTTCTGTCAATTTTATTAAATGATAAATTTTGATAAGAGAATATTTGTAATTTCTAGAGCTATAGGGTATGATGCTGGGAAGGTAATGAGATGAACACTCAATTACAAAGAACAATCACAAATTTCATAACAATAAATACTCTCTTATAATAATATTAATTATCCAAAAGAAACTGATTTGTAATAAGGCGTACATGCCAATTTATACTAGAGAAGGGCTAAAGCAAAAAGGGAAACTCTTAGGCTAATTACTTGCTAACCAAGACGAAATCAAATAATTTAAAAAAAAAAAAAAAAAAACAAAAATGAAATATTTGAGTTTGGTTCAAATTCAAATACTATAATGAAAATTAAACAAACTAGAAAAAATCTAATCCCAATTGGATTCATTTCAAAATAAATAAATAAATAAATAAAATTACTATAAAAAATGACAAAATTGTGAAATTGAAGACCTAAATATTGGAATTTGCTCAAAATCTATCATAGGACATGACAAAGTGATGGGCATTATGCTACCTTATTTTTTATATATCGGCCAAATTTTATGCCATTTTGCGTCTATAGCACCTTTTGCCTTTACCATGTTTGTCCACAAGTTTCAAAATCTCTATAATCAAACACTCCGCATCAATTTGTATTTAACACAAATCTTATAGAATTATTTATAATTTACCTTAAAAGAAATTTTGAAAAAATAAGTACTACAATTTCATTTTTCTTTTTTTTTTTTTTGGATCGGTCCTATAAAATCGCAATAATTACTTACTATGTTTCCCTTCATTTTACTTAAAGACTTTCAAAACAATATATGTATATATATATATATATACGTACCTACTACTATTATTCTCTCAATGAGTTGACTTTAATTGATATAAACATGTGGAGAGAGACAAATGGAAAGAAAAAACATGAAATCTTTTATTGCCTCTTGTCCGTTTCTTCATTTTTTCTCAAGTTTTGAATTACTCTACCTAGTTAGTTTGATTTAATAACGTGACGTGTTTAAGGACACTTCATGACTTTTTTTTTTGGAACTGGTAACACTTCATGACTTTGATGAACGACTAATTGCAGGGAGATTAGGTTCAAACACAAGGCAGACTGGAGAGATCCTCATCAATGGCCGCAAACAAACCCTAGCCTTTGGCACTTCGGTAAGTTTAATAATAATTCCAACTATGTTGACCCCCCAAAGCAAAACCAATCATATGCAACTCCAAAAAAATGGCTTATGAAGTAATTCTAATTCATACCACTATCCTCTACACTTCTTCATTTTGTCAGTCCTATTTTAAACTCGAAATGATGATCCAAAAAGTTTATTTTCTAAATCTCGCAGTGAAGGCCATCTGTGTAAAAAATTAATTTTATTAGATATCAATGAATAGATGAACAAATTACATTTTGTTTTATAAAATAGATGACTTAAGTTTAAACTCATAATTATTGTCTATTTAAAAAATATATATATATAATTTGTTCATATACCTTGTGATTTTCAATGAAACTGAATTTTTGTATAATTTGTCTTTACTGTTAAATTTATGAGATGAGTAGTTCAAATAGTAGTATAGGGAGAAATTATTTCAAAATTCTTAAGACATGGGAATCAGAAATTTTAGAGAAAGAATTATTGTCGGCCTTGTGACAGAACGAGCTTACGTATTAACGGTCTCAAATTTCTCAAATCAAGTTATATAGGTATTGACTTGTAGACAGTAGGGTCATTACTTGTGAACAAAATATATTTGTGTAAATATAGAATAATGTAACAACAACCGCCTAACGAAGAAAAACGTGTCATGGAGTGTGAACTATGAAGCCAGTTTGCCATGACATATGATATGTTTAGTATAAAAAAAAGTGTCATGGAGTGTCGTGGAGTGTCTTGGCTCTCAAATTTTGTTTAAAAATTAGCATTCTTAAATATTTTAAGATTTAAGTAGTGTTTGATTCATTATAATGAAAATGAAATGGAATGATCGTTTTATTCTTAATGTCCACTACCATGTTTAGTTTATTAAAAAAATAATAAAAAATATATTGTAAATGGAATTATTCTTTATCATGTAAGTGAATGACCATTTCATGTAGAGACTGAGCATTTCATTCAATTTCTCTTTCATTCTAGATAATCAAACATAACATTACTGTATCAATATTTTTTTTTAAAAAAAAATGATGTTTTATCCAAACAATTAAAAAACAACTCAAGTGGTGAATAATTTAAAAACAATGAGTGATTGTTTATATAAATATTGTTGAATTTGTCAACTACAATTACCTATGGAAAAATAAAAATTTTAAAGTTGAAGTTAATCAAATTTTATATTCACTCAATCATATCATAAGAAACATTGAATAAATTAGCTATCACAACAAAAATTGAATAAATTAATTATATCATCTATTAAAAAATATGTAGTACATAAATTAGATTATGCAAATTCAATTAGTATATATATTTTTTGAGTTCTAAAGCAACAAAATCAATTTTTTATTTTATTTTATTTTATTATTTAATCTTTTTGACTTGTAATGATGTGTTTTTATATTAATCTATATAAATAAATTTTAATACATAATTTTAATAAATATATATGTATATATATATCCAAGCAAACTTTGTGTGAATATTAACAAATAAAAAAAATATGCATACATACTATTTTACTAATAATATATTTTAACAAGTATAGAGGCCCGATTTCTACAGTTTGCTTAGGGCCCAACAAAACTCAGGGCTGACCCTGATTTAGTGCCTCATTTTGTATGTCCTCCAATGAATTTGAAGGATTGATTTAGTGGTCAAGATTTAAGACTTGGGGTGTATTGTTTCCATGGTTTCAAATTCAAAATATTTTAATTGCAAATAATTTATTGGGACCACTACCTACGGAGTTTTTTCCTGACTTTAGTTGGGATCACCCACTAATGATTGGTGGGATTGATTGTTTGAATTAGTTGATTCAAAGGACCAGTTCCCAAGTAACAATACATATATATGCCCTCCTATGAGAGAGATGTTAGGACTTCTTTAATAGTGTTTTTATTTTTAAAATTAAAAAGACAGTTTTTGTTGTTTCTTGAGATTGTTTCAATAATTAATCAACCTTTTACATCAAAATGAGAACATTTTCAACCTGATAATAGGCATAAGATCATCGATCACATTTCTTGTTTTATCTTGTCCCATACTTTAACCATTAATTTTGGTGTGATCATAATATGAGAAAAGTATGATACAAAAAACAAGAGAATAAGTAAGACAAATGACTCGGCTCTTCAAAATGGAAACTTAAAAACTTCTATTAAATCTCTATTGCTCTTTTAATTTGGGAGTTGGTATTTTAACCTAAAAGTTAAAAAGTGATTAAAAATGTCAAAAAGTCAACAAACTATATAAAAAAAAAAAAATCAAAAATTCTCTTTTCTTTTTATTTTTTGTAAATTTTTTTCATAAAAAGTCAAAATCATTCCAAACATAATAATTTTTTTATTTCATATTTTAATTAAAAATTATTAAAATAATCTGTTCCCAAACGAATATCTCATATAAAATGAGTCAATAATAATCTTAAAACATAAATTTACAACTTCAATTATTTGATTAATCTTCCTTAAAATTATTTAGTCCCTCATTAATTATTTTGGCTGGTGGTCATGATTTTAGGCCTATGTGACTCAAGATGACACACTGATGACAACCCTAACGGTAAAAGAAGCCGTGTACTACTCTGCTCAGCTCCAACTTCCGGATTCCATGTCAAGATCCGAGAAGAAAGAAAGAGCAGAGAGCACGATAAGAGAGATGGGTTTGCAAGACTCCATGAACACGAGGATCGGAGGGTGGACATCAAAAGGCCTCAGCGGTGGACAGAAGAGGAGAGTTAGTATTTGCATTGAAATCTTGACACGCCCTAAGCTTCTCTTCCTCGATGAACCTACCAGCGGGCTTGATAGTGCTGCGTCGTACCATGTGATGAACCGTATCATCAAACTTGCAAAGCAAGATAGGAGGACTGTGATTGCATCTATTCACCAGCCAAGTAGTGAAGTCTTTGAGCTCTTTCATAATCTCTGCCTTCTCTCCTCTGGTAGAACTGTCTATTTTGGTTCCACTTCAACTGCAAATGAGGTAGCATGAGCCCAAAACTTAAAAATAAATAAATACATTAAACATGTTTTCACAAAATTGTTATACAACTTTTTTTAAGGTAAATTGCACTTCAGTGCAAGTTTTTTAAAAGAATTACAAATTAGTGAAAAAATATATCTATTCTAATAATTAAAATTACAAATTTTTTCATAACTTTATAAATATTTTGTAGAAATACCACCAATTTTTAATTTTCTCTTCCTTTTTTTTTTTATATTTATTTATTTATTTATTTATGTGAATGGGATGGTGTTGTGGTGGTATTTTTGTAAATAAAATGATGAGTTTAAAATGAGAGGCCACAGGTCGGTCGATTCAGTATAAAAATTTGATTTTTTTTTTTTTTTTGGGGTGTAGCACTAATCAATATTTTCAAAAACAAAATAATAACAAATAAATAAATAAATTACACTGGTTCTTATACTTTGGTCTTTGTGTTATTTTGATCCTTATAATTCAATTGAATCAATTTTGACCTTAAATTTATGATTTGTCTTAATTTGGTGTAATTGATTACAATTTTTAGTATTTTTTATTTATTTATGAAAACTATGCAAATAAGTGAGAGGTGATGTTTTTATAGGCAAAATTGTAAATTTGTTCAACTTAGTAAGTTAATCTCAACAAACTCGGTGGCCTACCTTCAAAAATGTTAATCAGCGTTATTAATTAGAACAAATTCACACAAATTTTAAAATTAATGGTTAAAATCGAACTAATCAAACTAACCGGATTAAAATGATACAAAAAACAAAATGCAAAGATTACAAATATAATTTGTCCGGAATAAATAATCAATCAACTAATAATAATCTTAGCAAGATTGCCTTTAGATTGATTAATTCAATGGAGTCATCATGGATTGGTTAATGAATTGTGGATTGTTTTGATGCAGTTTTTTGCTTTGAATGGGTTCCCATGTCCACCAATGAGGAACCCATCTGATCACTTTCTTAGAACTGTCAATAAGGACTTTGATGTGGTAAGTTTATATATTCATTCACTACAACTCCTCGTTGGTTATACTTCTCAAAAATTACATATTTTGAGTGGTTAGTTTTATTCGTATATATGTGTGTATGTGTGTATTATCCATAGAGTTTGATGAATTGTTTGCAATTCAATAGGATGTTGAACAAGGATGCGGCAGAAGGATGACGACTATAGAAGCTATTAACACACTTGTCAAGTCATACAAATTATCAGAGGCTCATCATCAAGTACAACAGAGTGTACGCGGTTTATGCCAACAGGTACACAACTCATCACTGCCGCAAAATTGTGCAAAAAATAAGGACTTGGCTCCTGTCCAGTTCATGATCTGGCGGGTCTTGTTCGGCTTCGTAGAGTCTATTACGAGTTTTATTTTAATAATTCAAATTATTTATTTCGTCAGATCTTTTGTGTATATCATCTACATAAAAAATTAACTTGTTATAATATTTGTACTTTATTCAATTTATCGTGTTTATCACAAACAAAAAAAGGATCTATTTTTAAAAACACACTTGCCAATCATTTTTTCATAAACAAATGTGGTAAATTGAATAATTTACAATTATTAGATTGACTTAGTTTTTCTTATGAATAATATATATGAAGGGTTTGATAAAAATAAACAGTTTTAATTATTAATATAGGACTCATCATAAATCCTACTGGCTCGAGCATAGACCAGAGAGGAGCCAATTCCCCCAAAATAATACCTCTCACAACACTGCATTCATTGTGATGAAATCCACACTTTATTAAAATTAAAAAAAAAATAAATTATTTGGCTATGATTTTTTTAAGTTATAATTGTGATAAAATTAATTTTTTACAAAATTCATCTATGCTTTTTACAATGGTTTAAAAATAATATTGTTTATTTTTTTTAGTGAAAGTTTTTAAAGTTTTTGCATTAAAGTTCTTACTTTTCAAGTCTTTTTAGTCTGCAAGAATTTTTTTTTTAAAGAAAAAATTAACTTACTTAAACTTCCCCAATTACACAAATACATATATATATATATATATATAGAATTTTTAACATCAAAATAATTGTCAAATCGAACCTACATATAATATTGCTACACTGCAATTTAGACATTTCAAATGTAATTTAATTTGGATAGGCAAAATTATGTATAGTATAGAACTTTGAATGGAACTAAAAGGGTCATAGTCATAATAGACTGAAATGGAAGGACGTGTTTTAAAAGGCTTTTGTTTTGTTTTGTTTTATTTTTTTGGTTTTGTTATGTGTAGAATGGAGGAACAATGGAGAAGAAGGGAAGTCAAGCAGGGTTTATTAATCAATGCCTTGTTCTTACAAGGAGATCTTTTGTAAACATGTATCGTGATCTGGGTTATTACTGGCTTCGCCTTGCAATTTACATAGCACTGTGTTTGTGTGTTGGGACTATCTACCATAACATTGGCTCCAGTTTTGGCTCCATTCAGGTAACTAACTATATAATTGCTAACCAAACTAATATGTACGCACTTGATTTGTTTTTATCAGCATGTTGATCCACAAACAAGTAATGAACTATTTATTTGCTTCTAATTTATGTAGGCTAGAGGTTCAATGCTCATGTTTGTTGCAGCATTCTTGACTTTCATGGCTATCGGTGGATTTCCTTCTTTTGTCGAGGACATGAAGGTACTGTATAAATCTAGATCACACATTTTCGACTCTTAATTTTGAAAATATAATGACCTCTCACATGTTGGTCGTTCCCACACTGTGTGGGCCCTACTAACATATTAGAAATACATTGGATAAGGTCTACATTTAAAATAAATTTGAACGTCACTATTTTTCTTTTAATTTTTTTTTGTTTTTTGTGAGCACCTAGAATTATTATTATTATGGGAAAAGTTTGTGTGTGTCAAAAAATACATTGATAATGTATTGACATTTACCAAGTTCATGACTCCCAAATTGTATGGGGCTCCCTCAATAATACCTTTCTCGATGTGCATAATATTGCTTCTTGATCTTTAATTTTGTATAATTTGACAAGAAATTGCTATACAAACTAACAATTAGTATTACAAATATTTCTTATAATATGACAGTTGTGCCATCATTGACAAAGAAAATTTTATAAAATTTGTTTATTTGCATAGCATTGCTCATTTGGACATTACTTTGATTTTTTTTTCCTCTCTTTATTTCCTTGTGAAAATCAGATTTTCACCCGAGAAAGGTTAAACGGACACTATGGGGTTGGTGCTTTTGTTGTGGGAAACACATTTTCTTCCATGCCATACTTGTTTATGATCTCCGTAATCCCTGGGGCAATGGCTTATTACCTCACTGGACTTCAAAAGGGACTTGATCATTTTGTTTACTTTGTTGTTATGCTCTTCGCATGCATGTTGCTGGTCGAAAGCCTAATGATGATTGTCGCCAGCATTGTTCCTGATTTTCTCATGGGAATCATAACAGGTATTAAATTATTAATATGTTGTTTTTCATTTTGCTTTTAATAAACTCATTAAAAGCTTCAATCTCTAGAGAGAGAATAACTTTATGTTATTTATATTTTCAACATGCTCTTCAGATGTGGCCAGACTCTCCTTTATAAATGACCTAAACACGTGCAAATATTTTAGGGCAAAATTTAATTTAATCCCCTGTGGTTTGGCGTTAGAACACTTTACCCCCTTATCGTTATAATATAGACAGAAAATCCCCTTATGGTTTTGGACTAAATTACAACTGCCACATTTTCCATCTAATCTAACGGAGTGTGTAATCCACTCGCCAAATTCGAGAGTGGGCATCATTTCAAAAATAAATTAAATTAAATTAAAATAAAAAATAACAATTATACCCTTATCTTCCTCATTAATTTCGAAATCCACCATCTACCTCCTTCATTCCCAGATCCAAAAACTGTAACCCTTACCCGTCACCCCTTAGCTACTGACCATCGTCGTCGCCTCTTCTCCTTTCCCTGGCCACCGCTATCGCCTATTCTCCTCTCCTACCATCGTAACCACTTCCTCACACCTTTCCGACCATCGCCTCTGCGTCCTCTCATATTCTTAACCATTATCGGCAGTGTCCATACCTTGATTACTTCATTTTGGGTGCTTCATCGCTTGATTATCACTTTTGTCATTCGTTCTGTATAATTTTACATCCATTATGTATGTATATTTATTACAATATGGTCCATTATGTATGATTAGAACATACATATAAAAATATATATTATGTATATATACATATTACAATATGATTATATTATTATAATTTGCTTAGTGTGCATATATATTTATGTAACTGCTTGTTAATATATAATTAAATGAATATTATCTTAAAAAGTTAGGATTTAGAGTAAAAGATATAAGATTTATTTGTGATATAATTGAGTTAATTTGGAAAACTAATGTTGTTTAGTTTAGAAATTATGTATATAACAGAAGAGGGGGAAAAAAAAAAAAAAAAGAAAAAAAAAGAAGGAAGCAAAATGAGACGACAAATTGGAGGGATATTTTGGTCATTTTACATATATTTTTAATAGAGTTAGAATTGCAATTTAAGAGTGTTTTCTACCTATATTTCAACAATAGGGGGGTAAAGTGCTCCGCGACCAAACCACAAAGGGATAAATTGAATTTTGCCCAATATTTTAATGATTATATAAGCAATAAACTGCGAACATAAGATCTATTATTTTCTTTACTACTACATTAAATTATTAACTACCAACTAATTTGCAAACCTAAACTATTAAAAAGAGGAATAATTTAATTATTTATATTTTGAATGACAGGAGCTGGAATTCAAGGCGTGATGATGTTGAACGGAGGCTTCTTTCGATTGCCAAATGATCTTCCAAAGCCATTTTGGAGATACCCAATGTACTACATTGCTTTCCACAAGTATGCAAACCAAGGGTTCTACAAGAATGAGTTTGAAGGACTCACTTTTCCTAACCCAACAGGAGGATCCATTAGTGGAGAAGAGATATTGAGAAGTACTTGGCAAGTAGAGATGGGTTACTCCAAGTGGGTTGATGTGGGTATTTTGTTGGGGATGGTGGCTCTATACAGGCTCATGTTTTTAGGAATTATAAAGACTGTTGAGAAAGTGAAGCCCATTCTCAGGTCTCTCATGGCTTCTTCTTCTAATCAGTCGACACATGTGGAAGATCCTTATTCGACACCACTACATTAATCAAAAGTATTGTAATTATGTTCCTGATCAATGACTTGTTGGTCTGATAATGGTGGAGTAATGTATTTTGTGAGTGATAAGTAGGAACAGGGTGTCAATGGTTGGAGTAGCTTTTGTTCTAAGTGTGAGACTTATGCAAAAAAAGAAGGTTGTAATTGTAATTTGTGTTACTATTCTACATGTTCCTAGTATAATGAAGTGTGCCATTTCTTTTAGTCTAAAGGGTAAATTACACTAATCTATCCGAGCAAAAAAAATACACCCCATAAGCTTGACATAATTACTTGGGTTCCTTAAAAGTCTTAGTTCGCACAACGTTTGGAAACATTGAATAAATTAATTATGCTATCTATTGAAAAATATGGTGTACATAAGTTAGATTATGCAAATTCATTACTTTTTTAGCTTGAAAGCAACAAGAAAAGTTTTTTTTTTTTTAATCTTCTAATGATGTGTTTTTATCTTAATCTATATAAGTAAATTTTAATGAATATATATATATGCAAGAAAACTTGGTGTGAATATTAACAAATAAAAAAAATATGCATACATTCTATTTTACTAATAATTTACTTTAGTAAGTATAGAGGCCCTATTTCTAAGTTCACTTAGGGCCAACAAAACTCAAGGTCGGCCTTGATTTAGTGCCTCATTTTATATGTCCTCCAATGAATTCTAAGAGATTGGCTTAGTGGTCAAGGATTAAGACTTGGGTGTTCTCTCCATGGTTTTAGATTTAAAATTTGCTACCTACAAATAATTTATTGGGACCATACAAAGTTTTGCCCTGACTTTAATTGAGATCCTCCACTAGTGGATGATGAGATTAGTTTTCCGATTTAGTCGATTCAGAAAATAAGATACCGAGTAATAAAATATATATATATATATATATGTCCTCCTATGAAAGAGATGTTAGGATTTCTCTAATTGTGTTTTTATTTTTAAAAATGAAAAGGAGTTTGTTATTTCCTGAGATTGTTTCACTAATTAATCAACTTTTTAACTCACAATGAGAACTTTTTCAACCTGATGATAGGCATAATATCATCTATCACACTTCTTGTTTTATCTTTCATCTCATACTTTAACCATTAATTTTGGTGTGATCTCATAATATGAGAAAATTATGATACAGAAAATGAGAGAAGTAAGACAGATGACTCGGCTCTTCAAAATGGAACCTTAGAAACTTCTGTTCAATCTCTATTGCCCTTTTAATTTATCTCATATATATAAAATGAGTCAATAATAATCTTAAACATAAATTTACATATTCATTAATTAATAAATATTCATTAAAATTCTATAGTCCCTCAATTTTAAATTTATTTATTTATTTATTTATTTTTATATTCATGTTGCTTGATTTTAGGCCTATGTGACTTAATATGGCACATTAATGACAACCTAACCGTAAAAGAAATCGTGTACTACTCTACTCAACTCCAACTTCTGGATTCCATGTCAAGATCCAAGAAAAAGGTAAAAGTAGAGAGCACGGTAAGAAAGATGGGTTTGCAAGACTCCATGAACACAAGGATCAGAGTGTGGACATCAAAAGGCCTCAACGGTAGACAAAAGAGGAGAGTTAGCATTTGCATCAAAATCTTGTCACGTCCTAAGCTTCTCTTCCTTGATGAGCCTACCAGCAGGCTTGATAATGCTGCATCATACCATGTCATGAATCGTATCATCAAACTTGCAAAGCAAGATAGGAGGACTATGATTGCATCTATTCAATAGCCAAGTAATGAGTCTTTGAGCTCTTTCATAATCTCTGCCTTCTCTCCTCTGGTAGAATTGTCTACTTTTTTTTTTTTTATCAGCAAAATAAAACTTTATTGATGAAAAAAGCACAATTCATGCAAAAATACATCAACAAAGAAGGGAAGTGCACATCAAAACTAACCTCAACAATCCCAACTAGGTTGACATCGCAAAGCAAGCAAAATCATTTGCTAACACTTGACCCAAGATTGGTGAGAAACCAATCAAAAGCAACCAACAAAAGAAAGAACAAAAAACAAGACAAAAATAGCAATACAACAGCAGCACCAATACACCAAAGCATTGTCACTCCTAAGACCAAGAAATAACTTTGGGCCAATAAAAAGCAAAAATAACTCTGGGCAAAGAAAAAGCAACAATCAGCATATCAGCAGCTCATATCAGCAGCACACACTAGGAGAGCAGCCTCATAATAGCACCACTAGGAGCAGCCTCATAACAGCAGCTCAAATCAGCATCACACACCAGCAACCAGCACCAGCATACTTAGCAGCAATTCAGCTTCCATATGTCCCAATTTCTAATTCATCACCAGCTCCCAACCAATGAGCTGCCAACAACAGCAAAGCAATTTTTTACTAAAGGCAACCTCAGAGTATCTGCATACAGAAGGCTCGACTTGTATATGCCATTTCATTTGAAACTAAGCAACGGTACAATTTCCACCAACTAGATTGTTGAAAAATGTCATAGATATTCAAAGTAACCTCCTGGAAGCATATCAGATCAGGGGAATGCAGCTGAATAAGGTCACCCACAGCTTTCATCCTCTTATGAATTTCCAAGTCTTCTCAGTAACAAACATTATAACTCAAAATCTTCAATTCCGTTCAGCAATTAGCATAAAAAAAAAAAAAACATAGCAGCAAAACAACCACTAATCAGCAACCCAGCAATTAGCAACAACCCAGCAGAACAATCCTTTGCAGCACCAGCAAACCAGCAAAATCAGTAAAACCTTAACAGTCCCTAAATAGCAGCAGTATAGCAACAACAGCAATCCTTTGCTTCAGGCCATCAGCAGATCAGCAAATCAGCAATTCAGAAGTTCAGGACCAAGACTAGTACCAAAAAACAAAACATCAACAAACCAACTCCCATTGAGGCTCCAAACCAACCACCAGAACCAACCCCAAACCAGACACTGAATTTCTGCACAGATCGGCCAGAGACTAAACATCAACTGCACCACAGACTAAGAATCAGACTCTGGATTTCTTCACAGAAAGCTGAAGCAACCCAACGCAACCCAACCCCACTCACAATGCAACCTTATAGCTCGCCCCTGGAACCACCTCCTACACAGAATCTAATGTGTTCTACATTGAAAATAAAATCATTCACTGTGAAAAAATAATCCTTAAACACTTCCTTGAACCACACAGCCAATCTAAACTTAATTAGATCAGTCACACCTACCACACTTGGGACAGCATCCCTAAACAAGCATTCATTACGATGATTCCACAGAGACCACATTACAACCAATGGAATAGCCTTCCACATCATTCTCTCTTTTTTGCTAAGCCTCACCCCTACCCACCAATTAAGAGTAGCCTTCACTGTGCCTGGCAGTGCACCTTGTACATCCCACCATCTTAGCATTTCTGACCACACTCTCCAAGCAACTGGACATGACAGTAATACATGGTTAGTTTACTCATCCACTGATTTGCACAGACTGCAAACTGATGATGTATTAGCAGACACAGCACCAATCCGGATGAGAAAATCTGCTGTTCTTAACCTTCCTTTCCAAGCAAGCCAACCAAAAAATTGAACTCTAGGGGGAATGAATTTGACCCAAATCCTTTTACTTATTGATCTAAGGCTACCAAAGCCACTTTCCATAAAATTATAAACAGAATCAACTAAAAAAATTCCAGATTTTGACGCATCCCAAACTAGAGTATCATCTATGAATCGCCTCATAGCAAGACCTGCCCCTAACTGGCATACCAATCTAGTGGCCTCCACTCTTTCCCAATCATATAATTCCTTTCTGAACTGAAACGACTACTCGCCAGTTTCCTCATTCCTTTCTACCATTGCATATAGAGACTCTCCCTTATTCACTACCAATCTATACAATAGTGGGAATTCATCTTTGAGACATAAGTTATCACACCATTTATCAACCCAGAAATTTACTCTATGTCCATTACCCACTTTCACCTTACAATTTTCCAGATAAAAGTTCAACAGTCTGCTACTCTGTTTAGTTCCTGAAACTATATCGTTCCAGAGTTTAGAGCCCCTACTTGTACGGCTAGATGAAGGCCACCAATTCCCCTCCACTAACCTATATTTACTACAAATGATTCTTCTCCACAATGCTTTGCTCTCCACCCCGAACCTCCACCACCATTTCAATAAAAGGCAATCATTGACCTCTTTAACTCTCCTCACCCCCAATCCCCCTTGCTCAATCAGTTGGAAAACTTCCTTCCATTTTACAAGGTGGACCTTTTTTCTTACCTCAGACCCTCCCCAAAGGAATGAGGCCTGAAGCTTATCCAGTTCTCTACCAACCCCCCGAGGCAATTTATACAAAGACAAATAGTATATAGGCAATGAAGAAAGAACATATTTTATTCAAGTAAGCCTCCCTGCAAATGAAAGTAATTTCCTTTTGCAACCTGCCAATTTGCCTCTAACTTTATCCAACACAGGTCTCTAAAATGCTTTCTATTAGGGTTGGCCCCCACAGGTAGACCTAAGTAGTGGAAAGGCAGACTTTTAACTTTGCAATTTAGCACTGATGCATACTCATTCAAATCTTCAATTGGAACACCCACTCCACTAACTACACTTTTATGGTAGTTTATCCTCAATCCAGATAGCATCTCAAAACACCTAAGAATCCTCTTCACATTACTAACTTCGAATATATCAGCTTCACACAATATTAAAGTATCATCTGCAAACTGAAGGTAAGTAAGAACTACCCCACCTGAGCCAATCTGCACCCCTGATATCAACTCCAAATCCAAGGCTCTAGACATTAAGATACCTAAACCCTCTGCTACTATATTAAACAAGAAAGGGGACAGAGAGTCCCCTTGTCTAAGCCCTTTTTGTGAACTGAATTCATCAGTAGGTGCTCCATTCACCAGCACAGATAATCTAGAGGAGGCCCTTTTTGTCTACTTTGGTTCCACTTCAACTACAAATGAGGTTACATGAGCCCAAAACTAACCCAAAATAATTATTAAAAAAAAGGTAAAGAAAATTATATTTGTTCAAAATTTTTCATACATAATTTTCTAATAGAATGATGTAATGCCATGGGGCTATTTTTGTAATTAAGATACATCATTGATGAGTTTTTTTTGTTCGGCTTACACCTTGGTCACATCATTTTGTATAATTTTTGTTAATATCTTTTTTAGTGAGGATCTCATTTGGAAAGTGTTGTTGGGCTTCATAGGCCTAACCTCAAACTCCACGACAATGATTAAACTGCTCATCTTTTAAGGCCTTGCAAGATGGTTATTCATGCACAAAATTAGTTTTATCAAACAATCATAATCATATGATCAGGTTATATTTATCTTTCAAAAAAAAAAAAGTAGGTCAATTCTTAAAATCATATTTGTGTCATCCATTTTTTAAAAACAAATCAGATTTGGTCACATAGATATAGTTTTTTTGATCAATTTGATTTTTTTCATTGATAATCTACTCGAAGGACTATATAAAATAAACAATTTAGATCATTAAAAAAGGGTCCACAAAACCCATCAGTAGTCCCCAGTTCAGATGCTTCACTGAAGAGAATTCAGACTCTTTTTTAGGTATTGCATTAATCAATCTCTATTCAAATCAATCAATAATCATCTTAGCTAGATTGACTCTAGATTGATTAATTTAATGGAGTCATCATGGATTGGTTAATGAATTGTGGATTGTTTTGATGCAGTTTTTTTCTTTGAATGGGTTCCCATGTCCACCAATGAGGAACCCATCTGATCACTCTTAGAAATGTCAACAAGGACTTTGATGCGGTAAGTTTATATATTCATTCGCTACAACTCCTTGTTGGATATACTTTTCAAAAATTACATATTTTGAGTGATTAGTTTTATTTGAATATATGTATTTATTTGTGTAGTTTCCATAGAGTTTGAAGGGTAAGGAATGAATGTGGTCCACTTGGAAGGTAAAAAATGAATGTGTATTCAATGACCTTGATTCGAATTTTGCTGAGGTGGACGAGATTGTAAGGGTAAGAGTGGTAATGTGGGCCAAATCAAGTTTCAAGGGTGTCCTTTTTTCAATCCATGATATGGTCTCAAACATAGATTTTGCTTGTAATTTCCTTTTCTTTTGGTGTTGGACATTGGTGGGTCTTTTGGTTTGTTGGATTTGTGGTGTTTGTAATTTCTTTTCTCTTGGGTTGTTGCCCTATTGGTTTCTCATCAACAGTGGGCAGTTGCTTAGCATATGATTTGGTAAGTCCTGTAGTGCCAAGTCAATTGGGATTGTGGTAGCTTGTTGTGATACTTTGTGCAACTGTTCATCTTTTTATTGATGTAATCTGAAATCTTGTATAATGGGAAATTGAAGGACGTGGCAAAAGGTGGCTACTGTAAAAGTTATTAACACATTTGTCAAGTCGTACAAATTATTAGAGGCTCACCATCAAGTGCATTAGAGTGTACATGATTTATGCCAACATGTCACAACCCCATTCCGCCCCTAATAGAATGATGCCATGATGGCCAGTAATCCGAGATTACCGAAAGTCAACTTACAAAGATTCACACAAATAAAGTGCACATATGGGGCATACATGTGCAGAAGTAATAATTAAAGCTAATTAGTCCATAAGAGCTGTGCATAGATTAAATGGAATGACATACATCTTCACATGGTTTTACAACCTGAATACCAAATAAAATAAAGTACATATTATATCTTGATCAAAAGGCTTCTTAAGCCAAAGCATACAAAAAAAATGAACTACGAAGCTAAAGAAGCATAATCTTCAAGATGAATACAAAACCATAAAGCAAAACACAACTTCCAACAAAGCTTAGACGACACCGCCTTCTTGCTCATCACCTACATATATATAAGGGAGAGGGGTGAGCTGAAAACTCAGTAAATGATATAAGTAATAAAGGTTTGAATGAATGATATCCGAGATTTTGCCAACACAATTCATATCATAACTTGTAACAAAACAAGGAATGAACCAAGTCTATCAATCAAAGTCTTTCAAAGCTTCAAGGTATGTTTACTAACATCTATATAATACAAGGGATAACATCTACATAATACAAGGGATGGTATTCATTGACAAAACAAGGGAATAATTGACCCGGAATCGATTAGACAAGCCCACTTGTCGGCAGCAAGGGAGATATCTCAAACAAGGGTGCTAGTTGCATTAAAGTCCCCTAACACTAAGGACCTTTCAAGAAAGTCATCAAAACAAAAATAATACTTGATACAAAAACTAAGGAATAATCATTCATGCTTGATCAAATACTTTTCCAAAACAAAACAAAGCTTTTATTAAAACTGTGTGTGCTGTTTTTTGACCACACTGCCAAACAGGTACTCAGCTGGAGAACACTGGTAGAATAGATTGCGCCCGAACGACCTGTCACAGAAAGATAAGACTTCGGTGGTGGTTCGTCCACCCGGGGGCACTCCGGCGATCAAGTCAATACTCAGTTATCTCTCAAAGATAATAATTAGTGCTTAACTCACTAGCCAGAATACAAAAAGCGTACCTTAAACCCACGAGGGTGTCCTTCTTTTATAGCCAGCACTAACCTGATCCCTATAGAAGCCTAGCTCCTCTTGGACTCGGGCTCAATATTTATCTTGGACTCTCGAATAGATAAAGATAAACTCCCTAAGAGCTTTATCCTTATCTAGGCTGAGGTCCTCCCCCATTCTAGGACTCTTATTCCCTATCCGTTCATCTCGGATTCCGGTATCGTCGCAGATAACCTCGGCCTAGCCAAGATCACCTCGGCGTCATGACCAGGACACGTGGCACCTCGATTGGCACTTCGGTGCCACCTTGGCCACGTGTTGTTTATTCAAAAAACATGTCCCCACAACTGCCTCCTAGGTTCTATTACCTCGGCATCCTGAGGTGATGGAACTTATATCATTTGACCATATAGCACGTTGGCAAAGCTTGCTATATCCTTCATTACCGAGGTCATTATTCGTCGGCTCCATATGACCAAGACCTGTAGTCTGTTTTGTCAATGCCTTAGAACCAAAAACTAAGTTTTTTCAAGTTCTTTAGCAGAGATCATACCCATAGCCAAGATCTTTGCTTCATTAAATCAAGAATTCCAAGAGTTTCTACACGCGTATGAGCTATCACGCATAGTAACTCAACTGTTTTTGCCATGCGTCTCTCCTCTATTGAACCGTACCTGACACGCACCATCAGGTCGCTTCACATTTGCGTGCGCCGCCTGAGAGACACATCGTCCTAGGCACACTAATTGCAATTTTGCCGCTTTTTCGTGTTTTTATCAAAAACACTTCCCTCCCTCTTCGCCGTTTCACTTTTGTATCTTCGTTTTCTCCAAACTTTCTCTCTCTAACTTTCTTTCTCTAACTTTCTTTCCCAAATCCTCCATTGTCACCCTCTTTGAGCTTCTACAACCACTCTGTTCACCTCCTCCGGCGAAGCTTTTGCTGTTCTTCTCTAACTTTCTTTCTCTAACTTTCTTTCCCAAATCCTCCATTGTCACCCTCTTTGAGCTTCTACAACCACTCTGTTCACCTCCTCCGGCGAAGCTTTTGCTGTTCTTCTCTAACTTTCTTTCTCTAACTTTCTTTCCCAAATCCTCCATTGTCGCCCTCTTTGAGCTTCTACAACCACTTTGTTCACCTCATTCGGTGAAGCTTTTGCTGTTCTTCCCCGCTCACTGCCACCGTTTGACCCCGGCGTACTTCACACCGGCTTCATTTTCTTCGATGAGTTACTATTTTCCCCATTTTCAGTTTCACACTCTGTTGCTTCTATTTACTGCCATGGTGAATGTATTCATATTCTCCAGTCTTTTGCCTGTGTTCTAAATTTCGTCCTTCGCATGTTTAAACATGTTCTGTTTCATAAGTTTGCTTTTGTCCAATCTGTTTCTGGGTATACACACACACACACACACATACATGCTGTTCATATACTTGACGTTCTTGATAGCTTATCATTGTTCTTGATTTTTCTGCTACCTTCTTGAGTCTAAATCATGCTTTTTGCCCTGTTTTCTTGTTGTGTTTTCCAGATTCTTGCCTTTTATTCTCTGCTTCTATATAGATTAGGCTTGGGTTTTGTTCTAGAACTTCTTTCCTTAGGAAAAATTGAAACGTACTCCTCCTAGATTCTGAAAACCCTTGCCCCAGCTTCTGATTTGAGTTTAAGCTGAGGTCCTTTAAACCTTAACAAACCTCTTCCTTCTGAAATCCAACACCTTCCCTACTTAGCTGACGTTATGGGTATGTTCAGGTGGAGGGTAGACACCCCAACTAAGCTAGAATACTTCAGGCAGGAGTTTGCCATTCCTGCCGATGTCCACCTTAGGTTGGCAGGGGAGGAAGACTCTATCATGCCTGATGGGGACTCCATGCCTTTCCCAGTAGTAGCCTTTATTGAGTGTGGGCTTAGGTTCCCCCTTGACATCCTCTTCCGTGAAGTCCTTCACTATTGCAAACTGAACCCAATGCAGCTTGCCATTAACTCTTACCGAGTTATCAACGGTATAATTGCCCTAGCTAGCCGAGGAAATGCTAGGGTAACTCTAGCCGACATCCAATACTGCTACACCATACGTGGTCTGAAGTCAGAAAAGGGCTACATATATTACCTTAAGCCGAGATCCATAGAATACAAACTCGTCGCCGACCTGCCAGACTCCAACAAGGGTGCTGGAGACGATTATTTCATTGTCTCGGGCAACTGGGAGTTCCCTCCAGAGGATGACCTTCACCTTTACCCCTTAAGCCGAACAATGTTCAGAGAGGGAGATGGTAAGAGCCAAGTGTCACTTTTCTCGCTTTCAAGTCTTTATTACTGTTATTCCTCTTATATGTTCTAATGGTTGTTGTTTACTTTGCAGCCCTTCCTCAACCACCCAAGGACTTTCGCAGGACATTCTACCCCGGCAAGGATTTCAAGAAATTGTTGGGTTTGCCAATTGACAAACGGAAAACCCCTTTGCTGCTCAATTACATTCCTACATACAAATCCATTATACCCGACGTCTCGAAGAAGAGCAAGTCTCCACCCTCAGCAACAACTCCTTAAGCCGAGTCATCATCAAGGCCAGAACAGCCATCAACCTCTGCTTTACAACTGATTCCACCTTCTCAACGCCAACGCTGACATCGAGCTCCACTGCTAGCACCAACAGGCAGGACTCGTAGCCGAAGATGTCGAAGTGCCAAGGCGTCCTCTTACAATCTAGCCAATCCTCCCATTGCCCTGCTGTAGACACCCCATTTTTGACCGACCTTAAGACTCAGACGTCACTGGTTGAGCGCTCGGTGATGTTGCATACTGTGCTCGTTCAGAAGTCTCAGAGTCGCGGCCGCGCGCCCTGCCTCCGGACCTCCGAACCATCTTCTCTACCTTGTCTCGGTTTGCGAACCAGGCCCGGTTTTCTCTGTTTTCTTTCCTAAGGGAAGGGAGTGGTCCCGCAGATTATCTCCCGGTGGCCGTGTGCTACTTTTCGTGGTTGTAGGCCATTTTGCCCATTTCGGAGCCCGGTTCCCGGTTTTCGGGGCCGTTAGGCCGTGTGCCTCGGCTCGGGACCGCCCAACCATCTCCGCTTTCTCCGATTATTGGCGGAGACCTCTGTTTTAGTGTTCCGAGGAACACTGGGGCCCCTGGTGCCCACTTCGCAGCCGAACACCACTTCCGGTGCCCGGCGACCCATTTTCGGGACCCCGAACTGCGTGATTTGGGCCCCGAGCATTCATTTTGCATCAGCCTTCTCCGGTTTTTGGCGGAGACCTCTGTTTTAATATTCCGAGGAACCCTGGGGCCCCTGATGCCCACTTCGTGGTCATGTGCCACTTCCGGTACCTGTAGCCGGTTTTCGGGACCCCAAACTGCGTGATTTGGGCCCCGAGCTTTCGTTTTGCATCAGCTTTCTCCGGTTTTTGGCAGGTATCTCTGTTTCGTCATTCCAGAGGACACTGGGGTCACAGATGCCCACTTCGCTGCTGAACACCACTTCCGGCACCCGCAGCTCATTTTCGGGATCCCGATTTGCTCGGTTTTGGCCCCGAACATTCATTTCTCATTAGTTTTTGTTCAAACTTGGCAGGTACCTCTGTTTCAACATCAGGAAGATCACTGGGGGGTGAGAAGCCAGCAATTATCCCAGATAACCAGTTTCGCTCCTCCGGAGCCCGTTTTGCTCACTTCCGGGCCAATGTTGAACACCCTAGGGGTATTTTCTTCCAACCAAAGCTACATATCTGTGATGAGGGCATCTAGGAGGACCCTAAGGGTTGGTGGTCGGCCAGAAATTCGTGGTTTCATTTTTGGGCCTCTCCTTCAAGCTCTATGTTGTGACTCTTGGTTCAATGTTGCCAAATTCAAACCTTGGATCCTTGTTCTACACATCTTGGAGGACACTTTGGTATGGTGGTCGGCCAGCAATTGTTGACTTCATTTTTGGGCCTCTCCTTCAAGCTCTATGTTGTGGCTCCTGCTTCAGAGTTGCCAGATTTCAACCATGGGGCCTTATTCTACACACTTGGGAGGACACCTTTCTATACTGGTCGGCCAGAAAATCTTCTGTTCATTTTCTTGGGGTGGCCGGCCGGCCATGGTGAGTGGCTGGCCGACCAGGTGGGGTGGCCGGCCGGCCACCTCCCACAAATTTACCTGGCCGGCCAGCTTCCTGCTTTCCAGCCTGTCCCAGCTGTCCGGATATCTTTCAGCATATCCCGGGGCATCCGGAGGATATTTCGGGAGGGAAAGATTGGGTGCTTTCCCTCCCCTTTTACACCCCATTTCTTGCCTATTTGAAGGGCCCTCCCTCTCCTTCTTCAAGGTTGGAAAAATTGGTCTCAAGGAATCATCTTCAAAAACCTCCATGTCCTTGGCTTAAAACCTCAAAAAAGCTTCAAGTGTCAAGGTCTTCTCTTCATCAACACCTAGCCTCACCATCCCTACCACCACTCCAGCAGCTAGGAAGTGAATTTCAGAGGTTGAGGAGCTCCAAATCAAAGCCAAGAATCAAAGAAAGACAAGTCTTCAAGGGTAAGTCTTCAAAACCCACTTTTAGGGCTTTTTCTTGATTCATTTCTATACTCTAATTGGTTGAGAATTGGGGCTCCGACCCATACTGCTTTTGTGCTCATTTTGAGCCCCTCTACAACATTGTAGAAGGGCTCAACTTCATTTGGTATTCCTATATACTAGTTCCTTCAATATTCACCAAGTTTGTCACATTTTTGCATGCTAAAATTGACCTATTTGTGTTGGTTTTTAGGGGTCCAACCCCTACTTCTTTCTTGCTTGTTTTGAGCCCCTCTACAACATTGTAGAGAGGCTCAACCCCATTTGGTGCTTGTATATATCACCTCCTTCAATATTCATCAAGGGTGCCACTTTTTTGCATGCAATTTTGACCTATCTCTATTTGTTTTTGGGGCTTCGACCCCTACTGACTTTGGTCTTATTTTGACCCCCTTTACATATTCCATGAAGAAAGTTTTGTCATTTGGTGTGTGCATTGCATGTCTCTTGTTATAGCATATTTGGAGCCTATTTTGCATGGATCTTTTAGCATGTTTGTGTTCTGATTTTGAGGATGTCATCTTCTGAATATATGCTTATTTTTAGCTAATCTTCAATGTTGTAGAAGAAAGTTTGTCCATTTGGGGTTTTCATATATCACTTGTCTCAATACCCCTCTTTTGGCCACTAACTTTGCATGCTTTGTTTGATCTATCTATGCTTGCATTTAGGCCATGTTTATTACTGAAAATATGCCATATTTGGGACTGCCTTGCTACTGTTCTTGCTGCCATGATCATATTTTGCATGTATAGCATGGCTATAGGCCATTTCGGGGCTTAATTTCACATTTTCGGGATGAATGCATGCTTCGAGTGTCATTTCGAATTGTTCCGGGACTGTTTTCCCCTTTATTTAAGTGCTGAAATTCCATTGCCATGCTTGCGTATCATTTCCCATGCCATTTGTATCATTTTTGCATCGCCTCGGTTTGCGTGCCAATGGGCACGCACTTCGAGGCGCCTCATTTTTATCATTCCGGCAGCCTATGTGAGTGAGCTGAGGCCCTCTCATGTTGGCGTAAGCCCGATTCGCATTTTCATGCTTGTATGCCATCGCCTCGGTTTGTGTGCCCGTGTGCACGCATTTCGAGGCACTTTGTCTTTACCCGCCGGCAGCCTATGTGAGTGAGCTGAGGCCCTCTCATGTTGGCGTAAGCCCAATTCGCATTTTCATGCTTGTATGCCATCGCCTCGATTTGTGTGCCCGTGTGCACGCATTTCGAGGCACTTTGTCTTTACCCGACGGCAGCCTATGTGAGTGAGCTGAGGCTCTCCCATGTAGGTGTAAGCCCATCGTTGCATTCCGTATGCCATTTCATCGCATATCATTGCCTCGGTTTGCGTGCCTGTAGGCACGCATTTCGAGGCACTTCGGTTTTATCCGATTTTCTCATTTGCATCGCCTCGGTTTGCGTGCCTGTGGGCGCGTATTTCGAGGCACCTCGTTTTTATCCGATTTGCACTTCATATCATCGCCTCGGTTTGCGCGCCTGTGGGCACGCACTTCGAGGCACTTCGGTTTTATCCGATTTTATCATTTCATCTTTGCCTCGGTTTGCGTGCCCGTGGGCACGTATTTTGAGGCACTTCGGTTTTATCCGATTTTCTCATTTGCATCGCCTCGGTTTGCGTGCCTGTGGGCGCGCATTTCGAGGCACCTCTGTTTTGTCCGATTTGTATTTCATATTATCGCCTCGGTTTGCGTGTCCGTGTGCACACATTTCGAGGCACTCTGTTTTATCCGCTTGGCATTGCGTATGCCTCCGCCCCGGTTTGCGTGCCCGTGGGCACGCATTTCGAGGCACCTCTGTTTTATCCGATTTGCATGTCATGCCTCCGCCGCGGTTTGCGTGCCCGCGTGCACGCTTTTCGAGGCATCTTATTTTCATCTCATTTTCATAGCATTGCGTATGCTAGGATTGTATGTTAGTTGCATTTCATGCATATCATGCATATTGCACGGGAAACGAGGCGCATTCTGTACTCCGAGTACCGGAACGTGTCTCAATTCCCAAGTCACCGACACTCCGGATTACCCATGATGGAGTTAGGTTTTTGTTGTAGCATTCATCTGCATTCATCCCATATTGAGTTGTGCATTTCGGTTCCTCGGCCATCATGCATCGAGATGCGTGATTGGTGGCACGAGGATCGAGGCATGCATACATTTGTGAAATACATTGCTATGCCCTTTTCCTGCTCTCTGTTGCAGCAAAATCAACAATCAACAACTTTTCGGAGGCTGGTACGCATTTCGAGAAAATTGCAAACAGAGGCTAATCAGGGCATCCCAGTGAATTTCTGCGCCAAGCAGCCCAGCATATACCATTCATCAGAAGCAAGGCAGTCCCTGGCTTGCATGCCAGTTTTACTTCTTTCTGTAATTAATTCGTTAATTAATTAGAAATCTGTATATTTATTCGGACTGTATATTCTTTCATTTGGGACTGTATTATTATTTTATTCGGACCCTCTGCGCGAGGGCAAAATTGTAATAAGGGTGGGTGAGTGTGATGTATGTCTTCCAACCCCCATTTCTTTCTCCCTTTTATTTACCCGCTTTGGATGGTTAGATATAAGGCATATTTCAATTAGCATACAGTATGATAGCATGTTTGCATCATTCATCTGTTTTGCATGCATTGGGCTCGGCACATCATACAAACTGCATCTGTATTTCAATTCCAAATTGAGTACATGATAGTTGTAGCATTCCACATGCCATGTTTAGAATAGCCGAGCCTGCTATAGTTGCATTTTGCATGTGTTGCATTAGGCATTTCAGCATATTTAGGAACCATGCATGGATTTCTAATCAGTTTTCTGTTTTGGCTTGGAGTACTAGGTAAGTTTTATGCTTTAGCATCCTTGCATGCGTGTGAGTGTTGCCATGATAGCATGCTTGCCATGAGGCTATGTGCTTATATGATATAACTGCCTTGAATGCCTGTGGGTGGAGGTTGAGTTATCCGGACTGGGACAAATCATTGACTGTTTGTTTTAAGCCCACTAGACAGTGGCAAAATCATTGTTTTACTAAGCCCACCTGAGGGTGGCAAATCCACATCTTAAGCCTACCTGCGGGTAGCAAACCATTTTCAAACAAACAAACATGAAATGTTTTGTTCCAATTCAGACGGCCCAGTCTATACTTGTTTGCTGCGAGCATCACATAGTAACCTAGGCTAATAATCGGAATAAGAGCATACAATGTTTTCAAAATCAGATATCATGATTAGTAGAGGCCGGTCTTCGACCGGGCGAGAGGGGGTGCTCACGATGTGACCTTCCCTAATCGTACCCAAGTTCCCGAGCCAACTTTGGTGATGACGGACACGTGGCCTTTTGGCACCGAGTCAGGGTTTCCTAAATTTCCCATTTTAAAAATATTTAGGTGGCGACTCTGTTATCTGGCAAAGCAGTCCATGTTTGGCACTTCTTTCAAAAAATCTGTTTTCTCAAAACGATTTGCCGGATTTGGACTCTTTGGTTCAGATTTAGAACCGCAACGACAAAACCGAGTCCGAGCTGTAGCGAGGTCCCCCGCGGGCGTTGTTACAGTTTCTGGCGACTCTGCTGGGGAATTTAGAGAACTTGACTTGAACTCGTGATATCTGGTTTTGACTACACTTGTGTGTTTCTTTGCATTGCATTTGCATTGGTGCGCCTAGGACACCGTGTTTGCCATATGCCATTCCCGAACGATTTGCCGGAGGCTTGTCTTGTCAAGTCATGACCATAAGGCTGATCGGCTCTGGGCTCTGACAGCATGGGAACACAAACCCCGGTTTTACCGGGGCACCCTTTTTGACCATTCGACCTAGTGCATATTCGGATCCATAGTGACCATTCCAAACTAGGACAGGTTGCTTACCCGTTTATAGGTTGTTTGAAACCGCTGCGTGCGTAGTGAACCCCTAGTTCCTGACAAAATAGGACAGGGAAACCCTACCCCAACATAGGGGTGTTTTGGCTCTCACTTATCTGTTATGTGCTTGTTAGAGTGTGCCTCTACAAGGAGTGCATGTATCAGTATAAGTTTGGGCATCAGGCCTGCGGGCATCAGTTTTTGAATTTGGGAATCAGGCCTGCGGGCATTATCCAGTATTTGGGAATCAGTTGTCCGCGGATATCAGATTCAGTTTATCAGAACAGTGATACAGGAATATTGACCAGTATTTGAGGACAGTGTATAGCCAGCTTACCAACTGTGTGTTGTTGTATACCCGACTGTGTGTGGTGTATTCAATTTAAGCCGTTATGCTGCCCGTTTTATTTCTGGTTATTTATTTCTTTTTCGCTTTATTTATCTTTTTGCTAGGGACAGTTTGTAGCACAATTGCTTCCGAACCCGTCGATACCCCCCAAGCAATCTGGACACGAGGTCGCCGACTCAACCGATCCGAGGATCTAGTTGACGGACATCCAGTGTTTCACTCACTACCCCCTGTTATCAGAAGGAGGCCGAGAAGGCACGGTATATCAGAGCACAGATCGCCAGAACGGCAGTCTACTATAGTGTCAGATAGTCGGGTTGAGCTTCCTGTTTCAGCTATAGAGATACGCCTGCCGGTTCTTCAAATGGAACAACAGAATACAGCTATGGAGGCGATGATGCGCCAGATGACTGAAAGCATGAAGCAAATGCAAGATGATGCTATCCGCCAGGCGGAATTTTCCAGACAACAGGCCGCTGTCATGGCCCAACAGTCTGAGTTGATCACCAGATTACAACAGCAGAACGCAGCGTCTGCCTCAAATCAGGCTCCTCCTCCACCCGGGGCCCCATTACCCGAACAGCTACCTGCTGGCCAGAATGCCCCTCCAAACCCGCAAAATGCCCAGGCTGCCCAGAATACCCTCCCGAATCAACAGAACATTCTGCCAAACCCCCCAAACATTCAAGAGGACACGGGTCTTCCGACGGGGCTGGCTCCGCCCCCGCTTCTACCACAACTGTCCAAAAACATTACACCTAACCACCCGGACTCTCCATTTGAGTTCGAGGTAGACCAGACAGCTCTAAAATTGAGCAAGTTGGAGAAGCTCTTTAAGAAGTCACAGGGAGTGAAGGCCATCCCAGATATTGAAGACGGTTATACTGATGTAGCCGTGACATTGCCGGACAGATTTAAGATGCCCCAGATCGATCGCTTTGATGGATCCGGGGACCCTATGGTTCACCTCCGGCTATTCTCAGACGTTCTAAGACCAATGGGCCTAACCCGACCGCAAAAGCTTTCTCTGTTCGGTCGGACCCTGTCGGGTGTGGCATCCACTTGGTATTCAAAGCTGGAAGATCAGGTGAAAATAAACTGGGATGAGATGGCTGAGGCCTTCCTTGCACAATATTCGTACAACACGCAGATCGAGATCACAACTCGTGATCTCGAGACAACGAGGCAGGAGCCCAAGGAATCTTTCTCTGACTTTGTGACCCGGTGGAGGGTGAAGGCATCAATGATGACCTTAAGGCCAACAGACAGAGACCAAATACGGATGATTGTGCGCAATCTCCAGCCGGCATTAATGAAGAAGATGATTGTAGTTCCCTTCCCCACTTTTGCAGATCTGCATGATATGGGGATGCAAATAGAGGATGCGATGAAACAGGGTCTGTTTGACCAAGATCGGGATCAGCCCCGGAGAATTTTCAACCGTGGTAATAATGCGGGCCCGAGTGGCTCTTCCAATACCAGAACTTCAGAGGTCGGAATGGTCACCACCACTCCCCCTCCCCAACCAAGGTCCGCAGCGGCCACACCTTTTTCTGATGCCTCTGGGAGCAGTAATCAAGCCCCAAGATACCAACCCAGGGGTCAACGAACCTTCTCCCCACTCTATATGCCTTTGTCTAAAGTCCTCGGGGTTCTAGTCAGAAAGGGGCACCTGAAACCCTTGGAACCGAGGCCTCTACCGAATCCACTCCCCCCTTCCCATAACCCAGCCAAATATTGCCAATACCACCAACAGCATGGTCATGACACCGACCAATGCTACAGGCTGCGTCGTGAGGTTCAAGATCTCATTGACAAAAACATCATTCTACCTCCCCAAGGACCCAACGTCACAAACAACCCACTCCCCAAACACAACCAAGATCCACCAAAAAGAGTCAACCTCATCCACACTGGGGTCGCTTCATATGATCCCAGTATCTATATCACTCCCTCCCACCTACCCAAGCCAGAGGTGATCCTCCCTGATAGCACGGACTTGTGCATGATGGACACCTCTACACCCCAACCTGAGCTAAAGGTGGTGACCACCGAGAATGGAACGGGGCAGGCTTCCGAGGAGAGCAAAACTGAGTCTGGGGTGGAGCAAACTGAGAATTTAACTGGCAGAGCTAATGATCCGAGTGGGTATATCTTGTCAGTGAGCCAACCAAAGCTGAGTGCAGGGCTGTTGCCCGGGGTTGAACTGTGTATGATCCGGGGGGATAAACTTGAATCAGCAGGGGATGATCTGACTACGGTCGAAGAGGACTTCGCCAACCTTCAATTCTTCAATAATCAGGAATCAAGGGATGCATCAGTCAACTGGTTTGAATACGAGGAGTCAGCAGAAGTCGTCGGGTGGTTGGATGATCAGCCGGATGTTGTGGAGTTTCAGTCAGAACAACGCCCAGCAGGGGCAAAAGTACCATTTGTGGCCGGAAGGGCCGAAGATCAGATTACATTGCCGGAGAGCGCCGGTACGAAGAATTTCGCTCAGGAACAGAACATTTTGAGAACCGCACAGTTGCTACTGGAGGAACAAGAAAGGAGATGGGACTCTGAGAGAGCCCGAAAAGCAAAGAACCATGAGGAAGTTGAGAGTGCTGCGAGCACGAAAATTGAACATGCTGTGAGCATGAGGGGGGGAAATGCTGAGAGCATAAACAAGCCGGAACCAGACAGATGTTTGCTAGATGCTAATGGAATGTGGTGGGAAGATGACGACTTGTATCTTGCCCACACAGACGAAGACTGGGCAGGTGGCCAACCAGACAGTACCTGGTACCTCGAAGAGGTGGACCATATGACGAGAAGCGGGCGGTATTTCAAGCCCCCACACCTTGATCAACCCGAGGCATCAGGGAAAGATAAGGAGGCAGAAAAACAGAAAGAGAAGCAAGTGGAAGAAGAGGCTGTACTGAAGCAGCTAAAGAAAATACAAGCAGACATCTCCATCTGGGGACTGCTTATGGCTTCGAGGGTGCATCGGCAGGCTGTTTTATCTGCCATGGACAGAGCTAAACTCTCCATTGAAACTACGCCAGAACAGTTAGTTGGGTTGGTCTTTCCGGGAGGAGGTTCCCCGGCGTTGACCTTTTCGGACAAAGAACTGCCGCCTGAGGGCGTGGATCATAACAGACCTCTCTACATCTCTGTAGAATGCAGGGACAAGTGGATTCCGGTGGTGCTTGTTGACACCGGGTCCGCTATCAATGTTTGTCCGGCCAGAACGGCGTATGCAATTGGGTTAAAGCCTGCGGACTTCACACCGACTACTCAAGTAATCAGAGCCTACGACAATACAAGCAGGGATGTCCTGGGGACAGTAAAAATCCAAACCAAGATTGGGCCTGGACAACACGAAGTGGATTTTCATGTCTTGGAGGTCCCTGCATCTTTCAACATGCTTTTGGGGCGACCCTGGTTGCATCAGGTGAAGGCCGTCTCATCTACTCTACATCAAATGGTGAAGTACCCCTACGGAAAGGGAGTAGCCATTGTTTTTGGGAACTCATCAATCCATCCCCCTCCGGAGGTATCTACGCCAGTCCTCGAGATTGAACACGGCATGGAGGACCTGTTCATATCGGGATTTACTTTGGCTGAGGCCCGGGTAGTACAGAATATCATGGCTGTAAATGAGGGTTTGTATGTCAGCGCTCAAGCCGTATACCTCATGAACAAGCTACAGCATATCCCGGGGATGGGATTGGGAAGAAGCGGCCGGAAAGGAGTCGCAGCGTTGGCCGAGGTGCCACATAATCCACATACCTTTGGATTGGGTTATCTGCCCACCAAAGAAGATTGGGCGAGGAAAGGAAAGGAAATGGCTAGCAGAGCCAGAGCAAAGCAGGCTGGGAAGCCTTTTGACCTAATACACAGGCCCATCTGGGGTACCCTGAACGGACGCTTTGTCCGGGAGGGGGAGGATTTTCCATTCTGTGGCTTCCCAGAGCCGTGGTTAAACGCGGAGAGGAAGCGCGTACCAGGCTTCGAAATCTTCTTCGACCTGCAACTATCCGGGGATGACGTTGCCACAGAGCAGACAGACCCAACAACTGAGGTTGAGCAGAATAAGGCAGAGGATTCCGAGGGCACTGAATTGGAAATGGGGGTAGCACTGGCAAGTCTCCTCTCTGATCCTCTGATCGACCAAGATTGCTTGGGGAATAACGCCGTGGTTTCCATGATTGGGAATGAAATGGCCGCGAGCCAACCAGCAGCTATTTTGGATGCATCGATCGCACCCTCTCTCATTTGGCAGTACGAAGAGGGATTCTTATCCAGCAGTTCCGGGTCAGGTAGTGAGCCGGAATCTGATTCCACCGAGTCTTCTGAGTCGGAATCAGATTCCAGCTCGACTGAGTCTGAGTCTGGTACTCCTGGGGGTGTCAACCCGGATGCCAAAGTCCTGTCCAGGTCGTCTTTTTCCTTTTCTTTTGAGTCTGTTGTAACAGAAGAATTGGACGATTTGGATGAACTTAATGAGAATAAGGTGAATGTGGTTTCCGAGTACTTTTCTGTGCCCCTAATTTATTGCTTAAATTCGGACTTTCAAAATTTTGATCAAAACGACGAGGACGAAGTTCCTCCGGTTTTACAACGTCTAATTGAGCAAGAGCAAGAGAGGTTTGTTAAGCCATTAACGGATGAAATCATTTCTGTGAATATTGGTACTGAGGAGGACCCGCGGCTGGTCCAGATCGGGTCCACGCTGTCTTCAGAGGAACGCGAGCGGTTAGTCGCTTTATTAAAAGATTTCAAAGATGTTTTCGCGTGGTCCTACGAAGACATGCCTGGGATCGATCCTGAGATTGTACAGCATCGGATCCCCCTTGACCCCGAGGCCCGACCTGTCAAACAGAAGCTCAGAAGGATCCGCCCGGATTGGGCTCTTAAGATCAAGGAAGAGGTCACCAAGCAAATTGACGCAGGCTTCCTGCTAGTCTCTGAATATCCGACTTGGTTGGCCAATATTGTTCCGGTGCCAAAGAAAGATGGCAAGATCCGGGTGTGCGTAGACTTCAGGGATTTAAACCGAGCCAGTCCGAAGGACGATTTTCCCCTACCGCACATCGATGAGTTAGTGGACTTCACAGCAGGGCACGCTTTGCTCTCATTCATGGATGGCTTTTCAGGATATAATCAGATAGTGATGGCGCCGGAGGACAGAGAAAAGACTGCATTCACCACCCCGTGGGGGACATATTGCTATCGGGTCATGCCGTTTGGGTTGAAGAATGCTGGGGCTACTTATCAACGGGCCGCGACCACAATACTACATGATATGATCCACAAAGAGGTTGAGGTGTATGTGGACGACATGATTGTCAAGTCCAAGGAAAGAGAGGGCCACTACACCGCCTTGCGCAAGTTTTTCCAAAGGATCAGAGAATTCAGGTTGCGGTTAAACCCTCAGAAATGTACGTTTGGTGTTACAGCGGGAAAAATGCTGGGATTTTTGATTACACAAAGGGGCATCGAGGTCGACCCTTCCAAAATCAAGGCCATCCTAGAAATGCCCCCACCAAGGACTGAAAAGGAGGTGCGCGGCTTTCTGGGTAAAGTGCAATTCATAAGACGGTTTATCTCAAAACTAACCTTGACTTGTGAACCACTTTTTGGCCTCCTGAAGAAAGGCAAGAAGTTCCAATGGGACGGCCGATGTCAAGCTGCATTTGAACAGATTAAAGAGTATCTACAGAACCCACCCGTTTTATCACCACCAGAACCAGGGAAACCGTTGATTTTGTATCTGTCAGTGACTGAGACCACAATGGGCTGCATGCTTGCACAAGAATCAGAAGATAAGGTGGAAAAAGCCATCTATTATTTGAGCAAGAAAATGCTGGAGTATGAGACCAGATATACACCACTGGAAAAGGCTTGCTTAGCTCTGGTATGGGCTACCAGGAAGCTGCGGCACTACCTGTTAGCTCACTCTGTAATGTTGGTTTCACGTCTCGATCCCATCAAATATCTTTTCGAGAAACCAGCGCTTACGGGTAGGCTAGCTCGTTGGTTGTTGTTGCTCTCCGAATTTGATCTTACATATGTGACGCGCAAGTCAGTAAAAGGAAGAGCAGTGGCAGAGTTCCTTGCCGACCACCCGGTTGAGGGGGATGAAGCAGTTGAGTATTTATTCCCAGATGAATCAATTTTGCATATCGACGAGGAAACTTGGACGATGTACTTTGACGGAGCGTCAAATCAACATGGGTATGGGATAGGAGTGTTGCTGATAGCACCCGACAATTCCCGTATCCCTCTAGCCTTCAAACTCCGGTTCAAAGTCTCAAATAATGAAGCAGAATATGAGGCGTGCATCGCTGGTTTGGAAGCAGCCCTAGAACTAGGGGCAAGACGGCTGGACGTCATTGGGGATTCGAATCTTGTTGTGTCTCAAGCTAAAGGTGACTGGAAAGTAAAAGAAGAAAATATGATAATGTATCACCAAACCTTGGATTTGCTGATTCCTCGGTTTGAGAAGCTGAATTTCGCTCATCTACTAAGAGAGAACAACAAGTTCGCAGACGCCTTAGCAACTCTATCATCAATGATAGACATCCCGTGTGGAGTCCGAATGCGTCCAGTCATCATCGACCAGAAATTTGTACCTACTTATGAGTCGATTGCAACCATAGATGAAGTTCAGGACGAACACCCTTGGTACTACGATATCTGGAATTTCTTGGAGAAAGAAGCATACCCGCCAGGGGTGAATGCCAAAGACAAGAGGGCAATCAGAAGAATGTCAGTTCAGTTCGTCATCTGCGGAGGTAAACTGTATAGGCGGGGTCATCTGGGAATGCATAAACTGTGTGTGGATGCAGAAGAGTCAAGGCGTCTGATGGAAGCCATCCACGGGGGTGAATGTGGTGCACATATGAATGGGGTGATGTTGGCACGGAAGATCCTTAGACAAGGTTATTATTGGTCCACCATGGAGGAGGATTGTATTGGTTTCGTCCGGCGATGCCACAAATGTCAGATTCATGCGAATCGCATGAACATTCCGCCGTCAAAGCTGTACAACATGACTTCGCCATGGCCTTTTTCTGTCTGGGGAATTGATGTAATTGGAGCTGTTACGCCAAAGGGGTCGAATGGGCATGAGTTCATCTTGGTAGCAATAGATTATTTCACAAAGTGGGTTGAGGCCCAATCTTATGCAGTGTTGAAGGCTTCACACGTCGCAAAATTCATCAGAAACAACATCATCTGTCGCTACGGGGTCCCAAATGAGATAGTTTCTGACAATGGTTCCCACTTCAAGAAGGAGGTGATTGATTTGTTGGAGAAATACAATGTGGCTTTTCATAAGTCGTCTACTTACCGGCCACAAACCAACGGAGCAGTTGAGGCCGCCAACAAGAACATCAAGCGTATACTACAGAAGATGGTGGAAACCTATCGGGATTGGCCAGATAAGCTGCCGTTTGCTCTGTGGGGCTACAGGACTTCGATCAGAACTTCAACTGGGGCGACTCCGTATTCATTAGTTTATGGGATGGAGGCCGTTCTGCCTATCGAGATTGAGGTCCCGTCATTGCGAGTATTGGCCGAGTGCCAGATAGCCGAAGCAGATTGGCAGCAGAATAGATTTGAGGAACTCATGCTTTTCGATGAAAGAAGGTTGAAGGCACTGTACCATGTTCAGGGTTATCAACGCAGAATCGCCCGGGCTTTCAACAAGAAGGTTAAGTCCAGGAATTTGAAAGAAGGAGATTTAGTACTCAAAGACAACCGAGCTCCTATCCACGACCCAAGGGGCAAGTTCAGACCTAATTGGACTGGTCCTTACATCATCAAGTCAATCTGGTCAGGTGGAGCCGTGGTTCTGATGGATCTAGATGGCTTAGAGTTTTCCCAACCGATCAATATGGACAAGTTGAAGAAATACTACCCCTGAGAGGCTCGCTAGGCCGAAAACCCGAAAGGGCGACCTAGGCAAAATTCAGAGCATAGAAAATTTGAAATTATAAAAAATGAGCTCGCAAGGTTGAAAACCCGCAAAGGGCGGCCTTGGCAAAAGTTAGAGCGCAAAAGGAGAGTAAAAATACCCGAGCGAACCTAAGCCTGAACTACGTAAGACTTGATTCCCATCTTTGGGATACGTAGGCAGCTTCATCTTGAAGTTCAGTCACAATCTTTTCCCCGATCAACTTTGTCCATATTGATCATCTCAGTCATCTTTATTCATCAGCATTTATTGTGATCTCCGGTACAGTGCTATTCAAACTAGGGGCAACTTTCCGTTGCGATGAAGTGCTGCGGCATCATTCAAACTAGGGGCAACTTTCCAGTTGCTAGGATTCGGGGTTGTACATCTCAGTGACAGATCTCAGGCGTGTCCAGTTCTGATCCATATCGAAAAGAGTTTTGAAAAGTTTTAATAAGAGTTGACTTTGTTCAAAATTAATCCTTTTTACAACTAAGACCATTTTTGGACCAAAAGTGGAGAATTTTCAGTACCACAACCTTCAATTTCATTGATTTCAAAAAAAAAAACAGAGTTCCGTTGCTCTTGCATACAATTGAAGTTGCTTTTTTTATTACATTCATAACAAAAACTTGAAAGTACTAATAAAGCAATAAATCTGGGTCACAGTCCAGTCAGGTGTCCCTGCGCCCCCTCCCAGAGCTAGTTGAAGCCCCTGATGCCAACTTGGGCCCAACTTGTGCTTCTTCGTTGAGCCAATCCCAGCACTCATCAGACAAAGTGCAACTGAAGACAGGGGCAGGGGCCAGAAGCTCTCTAACTCTCCAAGCAATGCGGTCTGCTGATAAATTGCACATCCATTCAAACCACCAGCTCCCATCAGGAGCATTGACTAGGTGTTGCCGAAAGAAGTAGCTGCGGGCCGAATAAGCAGGGCAAGAGTCCACAACTTGCAACTTATCCATCAACCTTATCTGGGGAGGGATGAAAAATGAGAGATTAAAGAATAGAGAGATGTGCGATGAGAGAAAAGTGAGATAGGGGTTTTGTGAGAAAAATCGAGCCCGAGGGCCGAGTGATGTGAGTGAACATATATGTGAGCTTGGATGGGAAACATCACCTGTAGCAGTAGTGGACTCCCTGCAAATCTGGTTGTCTCCCGGCAGTAGAAGGCATCCAGGCCTATCAATTTTGGATACGTTCCATTCTTCAGGTAGTCCATCCAAAGTACATCGTGTTGTATTTTTGCTTATCGAGTTGTTGTTTTTGCTTATTGAGTTGTAAGTTTTGTCGAGCTGTTGCATTTTGCGTTTTGAGTTGTTACCTTTCGATTACACAATTTTGTTAAGTCTTGTCGATTGAGTCGTTAACATTGTTGTATTTTGTTTATCGAGTTGTAAACTTGCTAAGATTCTGTTTTATTTCTTAGTGGGTCAATTTGTTCTTATTTGTTGCGTCGGTTCACTACCTGACCCGGTAATACATGAGGCACATTTTCATTCAATTCCACTTTGTGCAAAATAATGCGATGCGATGTCAAGAACTTCAAATACCAACATCTTTTCAAAAGCTGTTTCATTCCATCATGTTTTACAACAAAATAAAGGTACAAGTTTTACAGAAAATAAAACTGCCTAACAATGTGCAAAGTGCTACAAACTACTAGCTAAAAAGTAGAATAAAGCAGGAAATAACATCAGTGCCCTCGGGAGCGGGAATGGGGAGGCCCTCTCATCCTCTTCTGCGGGATAATCTCTACCTCGTCATCACCATTTGGATCGGAGCTGTCGTCCTCCGGATCCCCCTCAGGCTCGTCTCCACTCCCGGAACCGAGACCGGAGCCTCCCCCTCCAGGAGATGTGTCTGACACATGATCTGCGACCTCCTCCTCGTCATCCTCAACAATGGGTGCCCTGCGTCTGCGAGACGACCCTCCTCCTCGAGCTCCTCGGTGAGGCCGAGATGGCCCAGCCCCTCGAGGCCCAGTACCTCTACCTCTCTGAAAAGGCCCGGGAGGCCCACCTTGTGTCGGAGCATAGACTGGAGGCATCTGAAAATGCAAAGTGCAATACATCAGTTCAAACATAAAAAGCAGGTGCAAGTGCAGTATGGGAGTGGGGTGTGTGCCAGATGTGTTCTACACAGCCTATCAGTGCAATGGAATGTTTAAAGCCAGAGCATTAACAGAAATATGATAAATGCAAGAAAGATGAAGGGTACCTGGAAGCCCATGATGGACATCTGTGCCTCTCTGCGCAGGACCATCCCCTCGAGTGAGGCCACCACTCCGAGCATCTGATCTATGTAATCCCGAGGTGGCTGCAGATACAAGCTCAATTCATCAATTGATAAGCAACTGTCAAAATGTCTGTGTGACAAATGAAGAATGGTAGAACATACCGGTGGTGAGTCAGGATCACTGACGTATCTGTGACCAGGCGCCGGAGGCTCCATAGGGATCGGAATCGGGGAGGTAGCCCCATACTGCCAACACGTCAACTCAGTCGGCATCTCTGGCCATCCAGGGTGATCAAGAGTCGGAGGGATCGGAGGAATCGAACTGCCTCTACCTCTAGATGAGCCAGCCCTGCTAGAAGAAGGGATGTCTGTAGCACGAGCGTGACTCGAAGATGGTGCGCCAGTGGGCCTCCGTGCCGGAGCCCGTACTCCCGTCAAGGGGGGCATCAAATATATACGGCGGTAGGTGGAGTAGCTCCCATCAACAAGATGTAATAACGCATCACTGCCCTGCATAGCACTACTGACTTCCTCAGGAGATAATCTATCAGCAGTCCGCATGGTGTCTGGAGGCACAGCAGGAGGGTCCTGAGAATTCCCCCCCCATAGCTGGCGCTGGAAGCGTTCCCCCAGGAACCAAACTCTACCCACTGGTCCCTCGAGCAGGAACCTGTACTGGGAACTAGTCGACCCTCCGGGGTACTGATCCTCGAGGTCATCGCCGAAGATTGCCCAAGGCTGCCAAGTGATCTGCGGATAACCAGTGCATAAGTCAATCAGAAATCAGAACATACAAAGCAGATCAAAGATGAAAATGGAAAAAGAACTGAGAGTTCTAAAATACCTCTGTCGCTCGAACAGTGTCGAAGTACTGCCGCAGAGAGAAGAGAGTCTCTCGAGGCCTCGACAAGTGCTCGCCCTCAAACATCAGTGAATATGGGGTCATAGGAGGTCCTGTCACCTCCATCTCTGGGGCTAAAGTGGGAAAATATGCATATACCCATAGCTGAGAAAAGCAGTGCGGGATGTGAATACAAGGTGCTAAAAGCAGAATACAGAATGCAAAGTGCGCCGTGTGTGCAGTGAACAAGCAATAAGAAGCAAAAAATGTAAATCAAAAGGGCAGAATGTACCTCCCAGGTTCTCCAGTAGCCGCCGAGTAAATCTCCCCGTCCGCGAGAGACTGCGCTCATGTAACAGTACAGGGTAGCCAGGCTAGCGCCGCCCCAATCATACTGGCTGACCTGTGATAGGTCTACCAAAGCACTCAGGAGATATAATCCTACCATGTTCCCTCTATCAGCGAACAAGGTGGTGCCGAGGAGATACATGAGAAAACCGCGGGCATACTGCTCCGCCTCCTCAGGAGTACCGGGCTCCATCTGTGGCCGCCGGAAGTGCAAAGCAAACCAGGAGTATCGGACTCTCCCCGAACCTCTGTCTACAGGCGGGTGTGTCCCCAATAGGTGCATCCAAGCAGCCTCCCACTGGCCCATATCCTCGTCATAGGGAATGGGTACACCGCCTACGTCTAGGCCGGTGAGTATAGCGAAGTCCAGCGGGGTCATGGTCATATCCCCGGCTGCAGAAAAATGGAAAGAATTGGTGGTGTCCCACCACCTCTCTGCTAGAGCCGCGAATAAAGTCCTACTGATGAGGCAACGAGATAATCCCCGGCAGAATGGTCCAAATCCTGCGAGGTCGACCAAGCCCCGGACAACTTCCGGAAGCTCAAAATACCACTCCCTCGCGGTGACGGAGCCATACCCTCGCACTGTGCGAGAGTGAACCTGCATTTAGAATAAATGCGTAGATCAGCAAATGAAGCGAAAATGAGCTGTGTGCAAATGAAGTAAAAATGAGCTGTGTGCAAATGAAGTGAAAACGGGCTGCGTGTTCAGTAAATTTGGTATTTGGGCTGCGTGTTCAAAGTTTCAGTACATCTGAGTTTGGGACTGTGTGTTCTACTCAACATCAGTGGGCTGTGTGTTCACCTCAAATTGGGACTGTGTGTTCTACTCAACATCAGTGGGCTGTGTGTTCACCTCAAATTGGGACTGTGTGTTCTACTCAACATCAGTGGGCTGTGCGTTCGCTTCAAATCGGGACTGTGTGTTCTACTCAACATCAGTGGGCTGCGTGTTCACCTCAAATTGGGACTGTGTGTTCTACTCAACATCAGTGGGCTGCGTGTTCACCTCAAATTGGGACTGTGTGTTCTACTCAACATCAGTGGGCTGTGTGTTCGCTTCAAATTAGGACTGTGTGTTCTACTCAACATCAGTGGGCTGCGTGTTCACCTCAAATTGGGACTGTGTGTTCTACTCAACATCAGTGGGCTGTGTGTTCGCTTCAAATTGGGACTGTGTGTTCTACTCAACATCAGTGGGCTGTGCGTTCGCTTCAAATTGGAACTGTGTGTTCTACTCAACATCAGTGGGCTGTGCGTTCGCTTCAAATTGGAACTGTGTGTTCTACTCAACATCAGTGGGCTGTGTGTTCGCTTCAAATCTGGGCTGTGTGTTCAGTACATCAAGTTTGGGGCTGTGTGTTCTACTCTCAATTAGTGGGCCGTGTGTTCGCTTCAAATCTGGGCTGTGTGTTCAGTGCATCAAAGTTTAGGGCTGTGTGTTCTACGTTCAAATCTGGGCTGCGTGTTCAGAAAATCTGAGTTTTGGGAGTATGTGTTCTACTCTTAGTCAGTATGTGTTGTGTGCTCATTTTCAACTTCGGGCTGTGTGTTTGGCGAATCAATGTTTGAGCCGTGTGTTCAATTCCTAACTAATGTATACTATGCGTTCACAATTATTCAATGAGCTGTGTTCACGGAATTCAAGTGGCTAAGTCACATGCTCAGGATGCAAGTACTATGTCATAAGCTAAACTGTGTGTCTAAGCATGGCAGGGGAATGAAATGCACGAGGAATACAGAGACTAAAGTAAAATACCTCTGCATCATAAGAGAGGTGCTGCTCTGGCTCTCGTAGGAGAAGATCCCTTGGTACTCGGTCGTTAAACTCAGTGAAATGACGAAAAGTGGCCCACGGAAGCCTATGAACCGCTGGGGCATATCGATCGGGAATGAAAGGGCGAACTCTCGGAGGCAATGCCATAATGTCAAAGTCATCTCCGGCGCCGGGAAAACCTCCGCCGTGAGGGAAATGGCCCGCCATGTCGAGAAATCTGCAAAGAGGAGCAAAAATGAGCAAAAATGGCCAAAGTTGGAAAAAGTCAACAAAAGTCAACTCTCGGGAAACAAAAAGTCAACAAAAGTCAACCCCCGGGAAAATTTTCCAAATATTGAAACAAAATTACCTCAAGTGGTGAAAATGAGAAGAGAAGCCTCAAAGTCGAAATTTAGTCGCTTCAAAGTGCTTAAATCTGAAAGATTTCGCAAAAACAACTTGCGTGGGAGGCCGAGGGGCGCGTATAGAATGCAGATCTGAGAGAGAAAATGGCTTAGAGAGCAAGAGGAGAGAATTCCACACTTGGGGGTGTGATTTCGGAGGCAATGGGCAAGCATATATATAGAAAATGTCAAAATGACCATTTTGCCCCTGCTTTTGGCAGGTGGCCGGCCGGCCACCTAACCTGGCTGGCCGGCCCCTCTACTTTTTGGCCCTGGCCGATGGCCTCTCCTAGGGCAATGGGCTGGCCGACCATACTCCCCACCCCCTCCCCTACCTCTCTGCAAATTTTGAGGAAAATCGGAGTTCCCGGGACCTGAAAAAGTTGAAGAAAAGTGCACTTTCTGGCGCCGAATTGCTCCGCCGGAACTTTGTTTGCAATTCCTGACATGTGTCTCGTCATTATTCATCAAAATCAGAGTGTATCCTTTTTAAACATGTTGTGAACTCTCCGGGAGTTGAATCAGAGGCCGCGATTGAGTTGCCGTCACCGAACTGCGTATTTTCCGGTTCATCATTTCATGTCAAACGGGCATCCTGATTTGTGCTCGTTCTGCATTACTTGGCTCATAATTTGCATTGTCATGAATGTTTTGCATTGTCATGCATGATTTCTTGGTGTATAATACTTCCATGCTTGAACATGCGTTGTCACGCATTATCTGTTCTCGCATTGTGATGCATTCATTCGCCGACACTGTGTGTGTCAAGCTTTTGGAACTACGGGAATCGCATTGAATATATGTTGTTAGCATATTGTTCTTGTTGAATTTCTCTCTTTTGCAGGCACGATATTGTATGTACGGTTCATTTGAGGCTGGTGCGACCAGACGAATCGCGTAGGTATCGTATCTTCTCCGTGTGAGACGCGATGAGAATTGAATGATTCTCCGCATTCCTAACTGCATGAAATGTAGTTGTTTGCTTTGCCTTCTTGCTTATAACTGTTGCATCTATTTGTCAATACCTGCTTCATTACAGCTTGTTGCACTTGCATGATCGCTTGGCTCCGCGCCTATCATTTTGCATTTTGCCCCCTGCTTGCGGGCACGCCTGCGGGCACGCATTCTCTGTTTATCTCGTATGATTGTCTAAGTCTTCGGCCTTGTCAAAAATGGGTCGTCTCTGGGCTTTGACATTCACTCCCGTCACTTCTTGACTTCCGAGTTCTGTCAAAGAGGGGCAACTGTAGACACCCCATTTTTGACCGACCTTAAGACTCAGACGTCACTGGTTGAGCGCTCGGTGATGTTGCATACTGTGCTCGTTCAGAAGTCTCAGAGTCGCGGCCGCGCGCCCTGCCTCCGGACCTCCGAACCATCTTCTCTACCTTGTCTCGGTTTGCGAACCAGGCCCGGTTTTCTCTGTTTTCTTTCCTAAGGGAAGGGAGTGGTCCCGCAGATTATCTCCCGGTGGCCGTGTGCTACTTTTCGTGGTTGTAGGCCATTTTGCCCATTTCGGAGCCCGGTTCCCGGTTTTCGGGGCCGTTAGGCCGTGTGCCTCGGCTCGGGACCGCCCAACCATCTCCGCTTTCTCCGATTATTGGCGGAGACCTCTGTTTTAGTGTTCCGAGGAACACTGGGGCCCCTGGTGCCCACTTCGCAGCCGAACACCACTTCCGGTGCCCGGCGACCCATTTTCGGGACCCCGAACTGCGTGATTTGGGCCCCGAGCATTCATTTTGCATCAGCCTTCTCCGGTTTTTGGCGGAGACCTCTGTTTTAATATTCCGAGGAACCCTGGGGCCCCTGATGCCCACTTCGTGGTCGTGTGCCACTTCCGGTACCTGTAGCCGGTTTTCGGGACCCCAAACTGCGTGATTTGGGCCCCGAGCTTTCGTTTTGCATCAGCTTTCTCCGGTTTTTGGCAGGCATCTCTGTTTCGTCATTCCAGAGGACACTGGGGTCGCAGATGCCCACTTCGCTGCTGAACACCACTTCCGGCACCCGCAGCTCATTTTCGGGATCCCGATTTGCTCGGTTTTGGCCCCGAACATTCATTTCTCATTAGTTTTTGTTCAAACTTGGCAGGTACCTCTGTTTCAACATCAGGAAGATCACTGGGGGGTGAGAAGCCAGCAATTATCCCAGATAACCAGTTTCGCTCCTCCGGAGCCCGTTTTGCTCACTTCCGGGCCAATGTTGAACACCCTAGGGGTATTTTCTTCCAACCAAAGCTACATATCTGTGATGAGGGCATCTAGGAGGACCCTAAGGGTTGGTGGTCGGCCAGAAATTCGTGGTTTCATTTTTGGGCCTCTCCTTCAAGCTCTATGTTGTGACTCTTGGTTCAATGTTGCCAAATTCAAACCTTGGATCCTTGTTCTACACATCTTGGAGGACACTTTGGTATGGTGGTCGGCCAGCAATTGTTGACTTCATTTTTGGGCCTCTCCTTCAAGCTCTATGTTGTGGCTCCTGCTTCAGAGTTGCCAGATTTCAACCATGGGGCCTTATTCTACACACTTGGGAGGACACCTTTCTATACTGGTCGGCCAGAAAATCTTCTGTTCATTTTCTTGGGGTGGCCGGCCGGCCATGGTGAGTGGCTGGCCGACCAGGTGGGGTGGCCGGCCGGCCACCTCCCACAAATTTACCTGGCCGGCCAGCTTGCTGCTTTCCAGCCTGTCCCAGCTGTCCGGATATCTTTCAGCATATCCCGGGGCATCCGGGGGATATTTCGGGAGGGAAAGATTGGGTGCTTTCCCTCCCCTTTTACACCCCATTTCTTGCCTATTTGAAGGGCCCTCCCTCTCCTTCTTCAAGGTTGGAAAAATTGGTCTCAAGGAATCATCTTCAAAAACCTCCATGTCCTTGGCTTAAAACCTCAAAAAAGCTTAAAGTGTCAAGGTCTTCTCTTCATCAACACCTAGCCTCACCATCCCTACCACCACTCCAGCAGCTAGGAAGTGAATTTCAGAGGTTGAGAAGCTCCAAATCAAAGCCAAGAATCAAAGAAAGACAAGTCTTCAAGGGTAAGTCTTCAAAACCCACTTTTAGGGCTTTTTCTTGATTCATTTCTATACTCTAATTGGTTGAGAATTGGGGCTCCGACCCCTACTGCTTTTGTGCTCATTTTGAGCCCCTCTACAACATTGTAGAAGGGCTCAACTTCATTTGGTATTCCTATATACTAGTTCCTTCAATATTCACCAAGTTTGTCACATTTTTGCATGCTAAAATTGACCTATTTGTGTTGGTTTTTAGGGGTCCAACCCCTACTGCTTTCTTGCTTGTTTTGAGCCCCTCTACAACATTGTAGAGAGGCTCAACCCCATTTGGTGCTTGTATATATCACCTCCTTCAATATTCATCAAGGGTGCCACTTTTTTGCATGCAATTTTGACCTATCTCTATTTGTTTTTGGGGCTTCGACCCCTACTGACTTTGGTCTTATTTTGACCCCCTTTACATATTCCATGAAGAAAGTTTTGTCATTTGGTGTGTGCATTGCATGTCTCTTGTTATAGCATATTTGGAGCCTATTTTGCATGGATCTTTTAGCATGTTTGTGTTCTGATTTTGAGGATGTCATCTTCTGCATATATGCTTATTTTTAGCTAATATTCAATGTTGTAGAAGAAAGTTTGTCCATTTGGGGTTTGCATATATCACTTGTCTCAATACCCCTCTTTTGGCCACTAACTTTGCATGCTTTGTTTGATCTATCTATGCTTGCATTTAGGCCATGTTTATTACTGAAAATATGCCATATTTGGGACTGCCTTGCTACTGTTCTTGCTGCCATGATCATATTTTGCATGTATAGCATGGCTATAGGCCATTTCGGGGCTTAATTTCACATTTTCGGGATGAATGCATGCTTCGAGTGTCATTTCGAATTGTTCCGGGACTGTTTTCCCCTTTATTTAAGTGCTGAAATTCCATTGCCATGCTTGCGTATCATTTCCCATGCCATTTGTATCATTTTTGCATCGCCTCGGTTTGCGTGCCAATGGGCACGCACTTCGAGGCGCCTCATTTTTATCATTCCGGCAGCCTATGTGAGTGAGCTGAGGCCCTCTCATGTTGGCGTAAGCCCGATTCGCATTTTCATGCTTGTATGCCATCGCCTCGGTTTGTGTGCCCGTGTGCACGCATTTCGAGGCACTTTGTCTTTACCCGCCGGCAGCCTATGTGAGTGAGCTGAGGCCCTCTCATGTTGGCGTAAGCCCAATTCGCATTTTCATGCTTGTATGCCATCGCCTCGATTTGTGTGCCCGTGTGCACGCATTTCGAGGCACTTTGTCTTTACCCGACGGCAGCCTATGTGAGTGAGCTGAGGCTCTCCCATGTAGGTGTAAGCCCATCGTTGCATTCCGTATGCCATTTCATCGCATATCATTGCCTCGGTTTGCGTGCCTATAGGCACGCATTTCGAGGCACTTCGGTTTTATCCGATTTTCTCATTTGCATCGCCTCGGTTTGCGTGCCTGTGGGCGCGTATTTCGAGGCACCTCGTTTTTATCCGATTTGCACTTCATATCATCGCCTCGGTTTGCGCGCCTGTGGGCACGCACTTCGAGGCACTTCGGTTTTATCCGATTTTATCATTTCATCTTTGCCTCGGTTTGCGTGCCCGTGGGCACGTATTTCGAGGCACTTCGATTTTATCCAATTTTCTCATTTGCATCGCCTCGGTTTGCGTGCCTGTGGGCGCGCATTTCGAGGCACCTCTGTTTTGTCCGATTTGCATTTCATATTATCGCCTCAGTTTGCGTGTCCGTGTGCACGCATTTCGAGGCACTCTGTTTTATCCGCTTGGCATTGCGTATGCCTCCGCCCCGGTTTGCGTGCCCGTGGGCACGCATTTCGAGGCACCTCTGTTTTATCCGATTTGCATGTCATGCCTCCGCCGCGGTTTGCGTGCCCGCGTGCACGCTTTTCGAGGCATCTTATTTTCATCTCATTTTCATAGCATTGCGTATGCTAGGATTGTATGTTAGTTGCATTTCATGCATATCATGCATATTGCACGGGAAACGAGGCGCATTCTGTACTCCGAGTACCGGAACGTGTCTCAATTCCCAAGTCACCGACACTCCGGATTACCCATGATGGAGTTAGGTTTTTGTTGTAGCATTCATCTGCATTCATCCCATATTGAGTTGTGCATTTCGGTTCCTCGGCCATCATGCATCGAGATGCGTGATTGGTGGCACGAGGATCGAGGCATGCATACATTTGTGAAATACATTGCTATGCCCTTTTCCTGCTCTCTGTTGCAGCAAAATCAACAATCAACAACTTTTCGGAGGCTGGTACGCATTTCGAGAAAATTGCAAACAGAGGCTAATCAGGGCATCCCAGTGGATTTCTGCGCCAAGCAGCCCAGCATATACCATTCATCAGAAGCAAGGCAGTCCCTGGCTTGCATGCCAGTTTTACTTCTTTCTGTAATTAATTCGTTAATTAATTAGAAATCTGTATATTTATTCGGACTGTATATTCTTTCATTTGGGACTGTATTATTATTTTATTCGGACCCTCTGCGCGAGGGCAAAATTGTAATAAGGGTGGGTGAGTGTGATGTATGTCTTCCAACCCCCATTTCTTTCTCCCTTTTATTTACCCGCTTTGGATGGTTAGATATAAGGCATATTTCAATTAGCATACAGTATGATAGCATGTTTGCATCATTCATCTGTTTTGCATGCATTGGGCTCGGCACATCATACAAACTGCATCTGTATTTCAATTCCAAATTGAGTACATGATAGTTGTAGCATTCCACATGCCATATTTAGAATAGCCGAGCCTGCTATAGTTGCATTTTGCATGTGT